>CM040186.1:88326942-88796942 GCA_022606455.1 Callitettix versicolor
CGTTACGGAATGAAGCGTGACGCGAAAGCGAAATTTTTTTACCCGTTTTGTTGCTAACGGCGATCATAAGTTTTCACTTAAAAATTGTCTCACGTTTTTGTAAACTGGATTTCATCTTCATAACCAGCATTGAAATACTCATACAGAGTACTTTTAACTTTCAAATTACGTTGAAAATATTAAAACTAAGCCTTACCATCATCAGGTACATTTTCGTATTTATGGCCTACAAGGAATTCAAAATACTAATTTATGCACCCCTAACGCTGATTACGATGGTGAAATCATTTTTTTCAAAAAGATTAATAATATTAGTTATGATTTTTTTAAAGATTAAAATGGCCACCATCTGGAACTGTTGAAAGGATTTTGTTTAGTAATGAACTACTTGTCCGAACTTCCACTAAAATCGATTTTTGTGCCGAGTTTGAATAAAATCGGTTCAAAATTGTGAACGCTTAAGTGCTAAAACATGCACGCATGAGAGAGAGGGTGAGAGAAGGGAGGGAGGGAGGGAGGAGAGAGAGAGAGAGGGAGGGAGGGGAGAGAGAGAAGAGAGAATCCCGTTCCCCCAAAGTCTTATCTGGCATCTTTCAAAAGTGCTTGAAACTGAAATCAGACTTCCACTTGAAGCGAACACCTTTAACGATATCAGGTGCATTTAACGACCTCTGAAAACGTTATTTGGGCGCCATCTTCTGGAAGTAATCTTCTAGCGTTCATTTCAAGAAGAGTTCTGGGCCTTACTATAACGGCCGCTCAAATTTGTATTTTACAATGAAATTCTAAAAAAATCGAAGATATTAATCAAAAAGTGTTTCAAGGAATAAATCTTTTTCTCTATTCTGTAAAAAAGTATTTGTTACCTTCATATTCTCCTAAATTTCGGACTCAAACTACCAGTTTTAAAACTTTCGTACTTAAAAAGTTTAGTTTCTAGAAAGGTCTGAAAGGAACTACCGGTTTCAGAACTTTACTTAAAAGTTTAGTTTCTAGAAAGGTCTGAAAGGAACTACCGGTTTCAGAACTTTCTCACTTAAAAGTTTAGTTTCTAGAAGGGTCTGAAAGGAACTACCAGTTTCAGAACTTTCTTACTTAAAAGTTTAGTTTCTAGAAGGGTCTGAAAGGAACTACCAGTTTCAGAACTTTCTTACTTAAAAGTTTAGTTTCTAGAAAGGTCTGAAAGGAACTAACGGTTTCAGAACTTTACTTAAAAGTTTAGTTTCTAGAAAGGTCTGAAAATAACTACCGCTTTCAGAACTTTACTTAAAAGTTTAATTTCTAGAAAGGTCTGAAAGGAACTACCGGTTTCAGAACTTTACTTAAAAGTTTAGTTTCTAGCAGGGTCTGAAAGGAACTACCAGTTTCAGAACTTTCTCACTTAAAAGTTTAGTTTCTAGAAGGGTCTGAAAGGAACTACCGGTTTCAGAACTTTACTTAAAAGTTTAGTTTCTAGAAAGGTCTGAAAGGAACTATCGGTTTCAGAACTTTACTTAAAAGTTTAGTTTCTAGAAGGGTCTTAAAGGAACTACCAGTTTCAGAACTTTCTTACTTAAAAGTTTAGTTTCTAGAAGGGTCTGAAAGGAACTACCAGTTTCACAACTTTCTTACTTAAAAGTTTAGTTTCTAGAAGGGTCTGAAAGAAACTACCAGTTTTAAAACTTTCGTACTTAAAAAGTTTAGTTTCTAGAAAGATCTGAAAGGACTACCAATTTCAGAACTTTTTTACTTAAACGTTTGGTTTCTAGACGGGCCTGAAAGGAATTACCAATTTTAAGAACTTTCGTATTTAAAAGTTTAGTTTCCAGAGGGGTGTGAAAGGATTTATTTTGGTCGCGTTCAACGCTGCCGTGCCGCAAGGAACATGACCTTGGCTGTGTTTACACGACTTATGCAGCGCGTGAGAACAACTGCACGACTGACCCAAAATTTAAATCTTTAAGAAAATATTGCTCCGTAGCAGAGTTATTGGAGTCAAGTGTTTAATTTAACTCAACAAGAATACATAAATGGTTCAAAAACATTACACAAACTTTCTTACATACTCAACAAAAAAAAAATCATAACCCAAGTAAGTGTACCAAATTTGAAATATAATAAAATTACGGGACGAGGGTTCATGAGCTCATTTACCGTATTTTCCGGTGTTTAACTGATCTTTTAGACGTAATCGGCCGAGGAAAGGAGGATATGAACCTTTATTTTTATGACATCAAATCATTCTCCTAGACCCTTGATATTTTTTTAAAGGACGTGAAAGACGATCAGGTTGTAGGGCAACCAGGTCCTGGAGGATTAGAACTAGCTCAGCACGAAATACTGGTTCATGAATTGTGAAACTCCTGACGTAATACATTTTGTTACTTTTAAAAATTGTATTACTATTACTATTTTAATGCTTTGCGTTTTTATGTTACTTTTTATCAGTTAAACTAACGTAGGCGGACAGTTGACATCAAACAGAAAAAGCTACCGGTAGTACAAGACATGAACCTGCGAACAGGTCAGAGTTGTGCGTGCTGTTCCTCAGAGGCTCATCTGTTATGTGGATTTGGCAATCCCGAGGTACCTTAGTTGGACCTAACCAACCTTCAACTATCTGCTCTTGGGAATTATATGCCTCGCTAAGGAGGAACTCGGCGGACTCTGGATAACAGGTGACTTTTAGTTTTAATCTAGCCTTGCCTACGTATGCGGGGATGTGTATGGGTGACATTTTATTTCCATAGCTACATATGGAGTTTTGATGACTGGAAACAAACCATCAACACATACAAAACGTTGGTGGACCGGAAAAAGTGGACTTGGGGTCTAAAAATATCATGAAGTTGGAGGAAACTACATGGAACCCACAAGCAGTGAATTGCAAATAACTGGGGAGGTTGCTACCTAATCTCCTACAATGAGAAAAATGAGAGGTGAGATTGAACATCTCAAATCAGATAGATTTTTATAGGCATAAAAAGACTATCGCGAGCGTAAGCATGCAAACTGAAGGAGATAAAGCGGTATTAAACCCAGACGCAGAAGACCTCTCAGGTATTTAACTTTGGGCGTAACTGACGCAAACCTTGTAGGGTTGCGATGACAGGGCTGATGGGAACCGTACTCCGACACTGGAGAGCGTCAGCCAAGAACATTTTTACTACGTAGGTATGATCGTGAGGATCTCGACAGCAGGAGGCAAAGGGTGTTGGCTTCCAGAACCTTGAACGACCTCCATCAGAATGGCTACTCAATTGACAGCTAAACTCACTGACGGTACCATCTACTGAACTAGAACCCAAGAGGCTTAGTTGCACAATATATCCTTTTATCGCGGTTACAGGAGGCACATAACCGCTAAAAAATTAACCAATCAACTGCGATCTAATTACTAAGCTATTCCTGTAGCCTATGTTTTAAATACGATTTCATATAAAATGTATTGTCACACAATGTTTTACACTTCTTACTGGTAATGAAACGTAAAGCAATTATGAAAATTCTGAATGAAATATTTAGGCAATCACCAGACTTACTTTATCCTTACTGACGTATTAAACAAAAACTGCGATTTTTTCTCAGGCTATTTAGACAGCAGCGATATCGTCGTAACTTTTATCATAAATGGATTGGCTATAAAATGTATCTGCCCGTTTAGGGAGGCATAAACGTTAACTTTTTACAGCTTTCCAGTGAGAAACAACATTTAACTTGGAAATAACAGGCGCGTCGCTGGGGACAAGTTCAAAGTTAAATGTTTACTGTGGAAAAAATTGTGTTTTCTTATTACTCTTCCAGCCGCATTTCAAATTTAATTTTGTCGATTATGAAATGCTGTACAGTAAAAAAACAATTTTTAGTTTTGATTTCTCTTTTTACCAGGATAAAAAAGTTATTTCGATATCTTTTGAAGCGAAGCTTTGGCGAAAGGAGTGAATAGAAAAAAAATCTGCCGAACGGGAAAATGTTACGGAAATATGAAACGAACGAGCGAACGCATTTCATCTCTATGTCAGTCTCTTTCTTTTTCTTCCTCTTTTTCGATAACAGTACACGCGTATTATATGAAAACGTTTTTTTGCTTTGGTTTCGGTATTTTTCCTCAGTTGAAGAACACGTGCACGTTGTAACCGTTTATAATACATTCGAAATTAATATAAACATCTATAATAATTGTTGTTCATATTGCCAGTTTTTAACAACATAACCTGAAATTTATTATAGTGTATCAGCTGTTCAATGAAATCAGCTGATCGTTACGAATTAATATAAAACAGCTGATCTTTTGCTACAACTACAGTACGGTTCACGTATTTACTCATTTAAACAAAACAAGACTGCGGGGAAACAATTCACTTCCACAACGTGTGAAGACAACATATAACACGGCAGTAAATATACAAGTCTGCAATCCGAAATTGGATTTTTGACTATGCGGGTTTAAGCGGACCCCCCTCCATGTTTTACACAGAGCTCCGCATCCGCATTTGTTGCTGGCGTAAAGCTTCCACTTTTTTTCTATGCTCAAAAGTGTTTCATAACACGTATCTGTTCCGCCTGGAACATAGTTACGCAGACTGTTTTCTTTAAGAGCCCAATTATGCAACTGGACACTCACCAAGAAAACCTTTAAGAACATAAATATGCAACTAGACATTCACCAAGAAAACCTGTAAGAGCCCAACTATGCTACTGGTCACTCACCAAGAACATTTTTAAGAGCCCAACTATGCAACTAAATATTCGCCAACAAATTTTGAAGATCCCAATTATGCAACTGGAAACTCACCAAGAAAACCTTTAAGAACCTTAATATGCAACTAGACATTCACCAAGAACATCTTTAAGAGCATAACTATGCAAGTGGACACTGCCAAAAACGTCTTAAGAGCTCAACTATGGAACTGAACACTCATCAAGAAAACTTTTAAGAACTACATGCAATTAGACATTCACCAAGAAAACCTGTAAGAGCCCAACTATGCTACTGGTCACTCACCAAAAACATCTTTAAGAGCCCAACTATGCAACCAGACACTCGCCAAAAACGTTTTAAGAACTCAGCTATGGAACTGAACACT
Organism: Callitettix versicolor; assembly: GCA_022606455.1. NCBI lineage: Eukaryota > Metazoa > Arthropoda > Insecta > Hemiptera > Cercopidae > Callitettix > Callitettix versicolor. Next base: position 88,332,009 of record CM040186.1, read on the forward strand.
CATAAAGAAAATGTTTAATTCCCAGTTATGCAACGGGCACTTACAAAGAAAAAGGCACCTTAACGAGCCCAAGCCATGCAATGTCAACTGCAACATTTAACAAATGATTATACTACTTGCAGAAGTGAGCTGGTCAATCATGCTCTGCCACCCTGCACAAAAACACGTAGAAAATTTCGTTTAAACTGTGCCGAATCTGGATCATGTCCTCAACTCAGCCCTTGGACCACGCTTCTCTAAATGCAACAAGCCAATAAGTCAAAGAAAACACTAACGTTATAAATGACCTTGAAGATCTCCAGCTGTTCCTCATCCTCTACGTCAAATACCTTGAGTAAAGCTAACGTAATAATATAATTTGTTTATTTATCGCCATAGCAACCAAGAACAACACTTCTAACTCTAGCACCATCGTACGGCGCATTATTTCCGTAACAGAAAATGAGGAAATAAGTTGACCTGTTTTCTTATTTCTTTGACAACTAAGTCACTTGAAATGTAATGTAAAAAGAGCAAAATACCTTTAGAACTGTTTTACATATTTTAAACTGAAGGGTCTATTTCGTTAAAAAATAACACTTCATGCAGAAAATAAACGCTCTTTATATTTACCTCAAAGAAAACAGGTAACACTTAGCTGCAAAAATAAAAAGATTAAAAGAACCTATTTCAATGAATATGTCGGTTCTGTGTTTACTGAAATAAAAAAATGGGAATATGTTGTAAAAAAATCATATCAACAATAAACAATTGGGAATTTGTTGTAACAATTATGTCAACAACAAATAATTGGGAATTTGTTATGAAAAATAATGTAAACAACAAATGGGAATTTTTTGTAAATCATGTCAACAACAAATAACTGAAAATTTGTTGTGAAAAATCATGTAAACAACAAGACTCTGGAAATCTGTTTCGAAAAATCATGTCAATACAAGAACCAATTGAAAATCAATTGTGAAAAATCATGTCAACAACAAACAATTGGGCATTTGTTGTGAAAAACCATGTCAACAACAAACAATTGGTATTTGTTGAGAAAAATCATGTCAACAACAAACAATTGAGACTTGTTGGGGAAAATCATGTCAACAACAAACAATTGGGATTTGTTGAGAAAAATCATGTCAACAACAAACAATTAATTGGGAAATTGATGTGAAAAAGCATGTCAACAACAACCAATAGAAAATTTGTTGGGGAAAATCATGTCAACAACAAACAATTAATTGGGAAATTGATGTGAAAAAGCATGTCAACAACAACCAATAGAAAATTTGTTGGGGAAAATCATGTCAACAACAAACAATTGGGATTTGTTGAGAAAAATCATGTCAACAACAAACAATTAATTGGGAAATTGATGTGAAAAAGCATGTCAACAACAACCAATAGAAAATTTGTTGGGGAAAATCATGTCAACAACAAACAATTGGGATTTGTTGAGAAAAATCATGTCAACAACAAACAATTAATTGGGAAATTGATGTGAAAAAGCATGTCAACAACAACCAATAGAAAATTTGTTGGGGAAAATCATGTCAACAACAAACAATTGGGAATTTGTTGTGAAAAATCATATCAAATACAAACAATTGGGAAATTTGTTATGAAAAAATATGAAAAACAAAAAATTGGTTCGATTTACGGTTTTTGTCGTTATCTTCCCAACTTGATTTTCGGAAGATTTAAATGAAAGGAATTTTGTATAACTGTATTGCATGACATACTATCGTTACGATATTATTGTTATTACTATACTTGTATACCCAAAAAGCGTGCAGGGTGCTCCCTATTAGTTTAGTTATAACTGTTTACTACTTCCTACTTGCATATGAGAAAGTTGTTATAAGTTCAGTGGCACCGTTTATGTTCACACAATTTATATTACAATAAAATATTACAGTAATTTTTTTATAATTTACATATATTAAAAAGCTGAAACAAATGCCCCATATTAATTTGACAAAGCTTTCCATGACAATAGATTATATCCGGCCAACGCTCTCAGGCAACGGTTCCGTGCACATCACTGAGCAAACCGCTTTCATGTTTCAGTTTTAAAAATATATGAATTGTCCACTATATTAAAATGTAATAACAACCAGAAAAATGTTAAATTCGCTCCGTGGTTCAACCCCGCACGCTCTCGCAGTTGTTAAGCTGTTCTGCATCCTCAATTAATAAGATAAATATAACCTCAACGTTAACATAACGAATAAATTAAATCTATTGTTCAAATTATCATATGTTTCATTAACAGCGATGTTATGTAACTTCATAACGAAACAAAATGTATTTTCCTTATTCTGTTAAAAATATTTTTTTTTTTTTTTAACGTCCGTGCACACTTAGGCTAATGCAGACGATTGGACTGACGAACGTATGAGTGAATCCTAAAATTCAGAGTAATGAAAACTGTCCTTATTGTGTCCGTATGTTAAAAAAAAAAACAAAAATACTAGCCGCCTCGGTGTCCTAGTTGATGCGTACTGGGCTTTCACCCCGAGGACCCGGGTTCGATTCCTGGCCAGGGCTTGGCATTTGCATACGCTATAAATCATCCCATCGTCTGCATTAGCCCAAGTGCACAATAGTCGGATGTTAAAAAAAAATACACATGACGTTGAAGGTTAAAAAATATTTTCTCTGATACCTAGACTGATTTCGTAAAAAGAAGTTTATTTTACTTTACCACCATTTGAATAATAAGGAAAGTATGGTTATTGTGAAAAATCCAACTTGAGATTTTGATGAATCTTTTTCCACACATTTTCCCTCTAAATAAAAAAAAATTTAATGGTTGTCCGTTTGTGACACATCGCAGAAGACCAATTTTTAATAAATTTAACACCTAAGTTTGGTTCTAGAGATCAGGATCGATGCTCATTACACGGGTCTGGAATTTACTCGTGACAACCGCTCCAACAATTCGATAATAAAAGTTTATTTAACCCTTCATAAATTGCAATTGCGTGGAATACCATACACTCTGAGACGTAAATTGACAAACATAAAAATGTTGCAAAAATAAGTTTTACGTGCAAATTACTGGGACGCTGCCAATTTGAAAAACACCAGTCATTGCGTTTCATTCGAATTCAATGTCTAAATTTACGGGATTGTGTAATAGGAATATTTGCCTGTTACACGGTTTCTATAACAATCATTAAATTATTTAATCCATCATTATACTTAATCTTTGATTAAATCATCGACTTCAGTTTCTAGAACAACTGCTAATCGAAGATTAAACTTGTATGAATTTAATGTCCCAGTATTGATCGATTAAACATTTTAACTGTAGGTTAATAACTATTACTATTCCATTTTAAGAAATTTACAACATTGTCGAAGTTTCATTGGTGACTTCTTGTTGTACTATTTTTTTTAAATTTTAATTATGACAACTACAATTACAAAATTTTGTTCAGGTTGATATTTCATAAAATTTTATTTGAATGTTTAAATTTTATTAATTTTATTTTTAGTGTTTACAAGTTTTTTTGAAATTGTTTATTGGCAATATTTATATAACCTATAAATTGATTTTATTTACAATGAGTTCACTAGTATAAAAAATTATAATAATGGTAGTTCAAAAGAAAAATTAACTGAAACAGTTAGGTTACTGAAGTATTAAAACTTTGATTTTATTTTATTACTTTTCGGATGAAAAAAAATCAAGATTAGATTTAGGTTCAGTAAAGAAAGCGATGTTCGTATTTTAAGTCTAATTTCAAAGTATCTATCTCATACTACTGCTAGAAGTGTGCCACCTTTCCCAAACAATTATTGGCCTACAGTACTCAAGAATGTATAGCACAATGTAAATAATAACAATGGAATAAAATAGTAAACAGTCAACATAACCTAAAAATTACAATATACGTTGATCATATGTTTCGAAACAGCCATTTTAAAAAATACTCTCGTTTAAAGTTAACGAAAGGTTAATTGGAGATTAGGTATAATCTGTGATTAAATATTTACTAGAAACAGAATGCAAAATTTAATTAGCCATTACGTTAATCTGCACTAACTACTGAAACATTAAATAAATGTTTTAAAAACCGTCTGTTAGTATTATACAGTATGTAAATACGTTGATTGGCCTACAGTACTCAAGAATGTATAGCACAATGTAAATAATAACAATGGAAATAAAATAGTAAACAGTCAACATAACCTAAAAGTTACAATATACGTTGATCATATGTTTCGTAACAGCCATTTTTTAAAAATATTCTCGTTTAAAGTTAACGAAAGGTTAATTGGAGATTAGGTAATCTGTGATTAAATATTTATTAGAAACAGAATGCAAAATTTAATTAGCCATTACGTTAATCTGCACTAACTACTGAAACATTAAATAAATGTTTTAAAAACCGTCTGTTAGTATTATACAGTATGTAAATGCGTTGATTGGCCTACAGTACTCAAGAATGTATAGCACAATGTAAATAATAACAATGGAAATAAAATAGTAAACAGTCAACATAACCTAAAAGTTACAATATACGTTGATCATATGTTTCGTAACAGCCATTTTTTAAAAATATTCTCGTTTAAAGTTAACGAAAGGTTAATTGGAGATTAGGTAATCTGTGATTAAATATTTATTAGAAACAGAATGCAAAATTTAACTAGCCATTACGTTAATCCGCACTAACTACTGAAACATTAAATAAATGTTTTAGAAACCGTCTGTTAATATTATACAGTATGTAAATGCGCTGATACAACGAAGGTAGTGTGTTTGTACAATTTCTGTTAAGAATGTTACTTTAATACAGAAACACAAATCGAGTTCAGCCCCTTACAACTCCATTTCGTCAACCCCTTGTACCCAAACGTTTCGTGATCTTTAAAAAAACAATTTTCCGTTTGCAATCTCTCCAGTTACATTCAAAGTGCTTAATCTTAAAAAACTCATAAGGCCTCGGGGGGGGTTACACTGAGCGGCTACAGTAAAAGCGAAAATTTCATGCCGCTCAGTGCTAATAACCTCTCCCCAAAAGCAGTACCAGTATAAGATGGTTTTGATTGAAAATCTCGATTAAAAAAAAATGCTTTCGGGAAAACGCAAAAAACTGTTTTCATCCAACAAACATAAAAAGATAAAACAAGATATTTTAACCCACCATCATCTCTTATCTTAGTTACGTAGGGATCAAGAGAGGTTGAGTATATTAGAACTTCTTCATGCTGGTCATTTTGAAGTGTTTGCACAGCAAATCCGACAGCTTCTTTTAATTTTTTTTTTTTTTTTTTTTTTTTTTTGCTTGTGAACCAGTATTATAGCAACAACTTCGAATTCGAAAGGCAACGAAATTAATTAGAAAATAAAGCAACGCCGCTTAACTACAGCTGTCGTTAGATAATGCAATACACACCACCAAATACACAATACACGGGTGGCCACCAAATGCGGAGCAGAGTTGCAATGAACAGAGCCTAGTGGAATGAAGATGAACGGCAACCGGAAGCGGAGTTCAGTCAGTTTAAGAACGTGTTTCTAATTTATAAATATTTAGGCCAACTGTAACGGATTCTAGGAACTGCTATGTTTAAAAACCGTAACTTAGGCAACGGTAACCTAGGTAACAAAAAATAATAAGTTTGGAGGCATGGTGGGGGAAGTGGAGACAGCATGAAACCGAACCTAGACAGAGTCGAAGCTACGCGGAGCGAGGCCCAGTAACGCCGCGTGACTCCGCTCAGCTCCGTATGCTTTCAGTGGCCGACATACATTTAAAAAATAGGTTAGGTTTTGAATGCGCAGTTCGCTCCGCTCAGTGAAACTATGCTCCACATTTGGTATCCGTCCGGCCTAACTGTTACCAGAGGCTATGTTCGTTAGATTTTTCGATTTCTTGAAAACAATAGTCGGTATTGCTACATTGGAATTAGATGTAACTGTTAAATCTATAAAAATAAACACCCTGAAACAATATTTACTTGCATTTATTGAATAAATGTTACTGTGATTACCCGTGATTACTGTTACCGGTAGTATAAATGTTACTGTGATTACTGTTACCGGTAGTATAAATGTTACTGTGATTACTGTTACCGGTAGTATAAATGTTACTGTGATTACTGTTACCGGTAATATAAATGTTACTGTGATTACTGTTACCGGTAGTATAAATGTTACTGTGATTACTGTTACCGGTAGTATAAATGTTACTGTGATTACCCGTGATTACTGTTACCGGTAATATAAATGTTACTGTGATTACTGTTACCGGTAGTATAAATGTTACTGTGATTACTGTTACCGGTAGTATAAATGTTACTGTGATTACTGTTACCGGTAGTATAAATGTTACTGTGATTACCGTTACCGGTAGTATAAATGTTACTGTGATTACTGTTACCGGTAGTATAAATGTTACTGTGATTACCGTTACCGGTAGTATAAATGTTACTGTGATTACCCGTGATTATTGTTACCGGTAGTATAAATGTTACTGTGATTACCCGTGATTACTGTTACCGGTAGTATAAATGTTACTGTGATTATTGTTACCGGTAGTATAAATGTTACTGTGATTACCCGTGATTACTGTTACCGGTAGTATAAATGTTACTGTGATTACTGTTACCGGTAGTATAAATGTTACTGTGATTACTGTTACCGGTAGTATAAATGTTACTGTGATTACTGTTACCGGTAATATAAATGTTACTGTGATTACTGTTACCGGTAGTATAAATGTTACTGTGATTACTGTTACCGGTAGTATAAATGTTACTGTGATTACCCGTGATTACTGTTACCGGTAATATAAATGTTACTGTGATTACTGTTACCGGTAGTATAAATGTTACTGTGATTACTGTTACCGGTATTATAAATGTTACTGTGATTACTGTTACCGGTAGTATAAATGTTACTGTGATTACTGTTACCGGTAGTATAAATGTTACTGTGATTACCCGTGATTACTGTTACCGGTAATATAAATGTTACTGTGATTACTGTTACCGGTAGTATAAATGTTACTGTGATTACCGTTACCGGTAGTATAAATGTTACTGTGATTACCCGTGATTATTGTTACCGGTAGTATAAATGTTACTGTGATTACTGTTACCGGTAGTATAAATGTTACTGTGATTATTGTTACCGGTAGTATAAATGTTACTGTGATTACCCGTGATTACTGTTACCGGTAGTATAAATGTTACTGTGATTACCCGTAATTACTGTTACCGATAGTATAAATGTTACTGTGATTACTGTTACCGGTAGTATAAATGTTACTGTGCTTACTGTTACCAATGGTATAAATGTTACAGTGATTACTGTTACCGATAGTATAAATTTTACTGTGATTATCCGTGATTACTGTTACCAGTAATTACTTTAACCTACAGTAAATGAAATGACAGTAGAAACATCAATCTAAAACCTCATCAGCACGCAGTACTCAGCGCTCATCATAGTTGTGCTGAATAAAAACAAACGTTTGACCTAAATGCTGAAGCGCCACCTGTAGCACTTGGAGGGTAGCTACCAGCTGATCACTGTCCTGCGCATGCGTGCGTTACGATCGATAGTTCACTTTGTCTCAACCTACTTTATCGATTACAATGTATGACGTCACAAGGAAATCATAAACAACGTCAGCTTAAGCTATAAACAACAAATTTGTCTGCCTACAAAGTTTGGTGAGCGAGGTAAAAAGTACGTATCCATCCCTTAAGTGTTTCAACAAAGTAGCCTACTATACCACCGCATCGTGAACATACTTCTAAACTTATTATGTAAAATAAATCAACAGACTTTAAATTAAGGCATATTTATAAAGCATATACAACAGGCTTGTTCCATTTACTGTTATTCATCCGTGCCTCAACAAATAAAATCTGTCGCTACCGTTAATAGTTGTATTTTTGTGGCAAAAACTAAACGTTAACTTTTAGTTGTAGAAACTTTTAATTTGATGACAAGACTTCTTAATGAAAATTATTCTTTGTGGTCCTCTAAAGAACATGTGAATGGACAATATTAAAGAAAACATACTTTGCACAAGTTGTAATGAACGATTCCAGAAGGATTTGTCAAGGCTGGGAATATTTCTCAGTAGCGATGAACAGAAGAGCATGAGGTGCATGGTTGGTGGAAAAGGAGCCAAAAATCTTCTGTTTTGCAGGGGAAAAGCTGACTTTTTACACACATGATTTTAAGCAAATATGTGTTTTCATCTCTGGATAATGAATAGGATAAAAGTAATTTTACTAATAATTTTAAAAAATTGTTTTTTTATACAAAACTCACTTTGAAAATAAATACAGTGTTGAAAAAGTGCCGCAACCTCATGGGCAAATAAGAAAGCTACGTTCCTACGAGTCAGTAACAAATACAGCCAACAACCATGATGTTCTTGAAACAATGAACATGGACAAGTGATTTCAAAGGGGTTGTCCCCTGATTTATCACCTGACGTTTTCTTGTAGGGGACACCTTGGTGCTGCTTACAAAACACAGCCTCACACCATCCCCGAAATGCAAGGAGAAATCGAACGACGCGTTGCTGCCATTTCTCAACAAACGTTACAACGTGTGTTTAAGGACACGCAAAGTCGTATTCAGTTGTGTGAACCGGATAATGGAGCCCACTTTCTACAGTTTTTTCAACTCACACTTAGGGTACAGTAATTTCTTATTTCCCCATAAGATTGTATAACTTTTTGAACATTCTTTTTGAACTGTTTAAATAAGAAAATCTTTCCAAAGCGTTCCAATCACAAAAATCCTATAGCCTACAACTGATACTTTGTCTTTACTCTCTACTATTTAGTTAAGGTTGCCGTGGCTCAGTCGGTAAGGTCAGCAGACACTTCGTTACAACTCTGAAGTCTAGTTAATATCGTTGGTTTTTTCCACGCGTAACAACAATTTTTCCTTCATTAGTCTAACTGGCATAAAGTAAAAAGCTCGGGACTCGGTAAATAAGTTTAGGACACACACACACACACACACACACACACACACACACACACACACACACACACACACACTCATTAGTCTAACTGACAAAGTATAGACGTTAGTCAAAAAAAAGTAAAAACAAACCACAATAAAGCTATTACTTACTACACAGATCTATTTACAAAGAAAAAAGTCCTTAAATACTCACTCTTGATCAAATTAAATGAATTTCCATGAATGACAGCACAGCTGTCGTAAACCCATCACGAAACGAGAAGTTGTCATGTATTGTGGAAACACTAATTACGATGGTGAAAATCAAATTTAAAATCGTTACGAATTTTCATTGGAAAATACAACAAAATTTAATATTAAAATGCTTGTTATTTTCTGGAAATTTGCTTCTATCACGTGAGCGATACAGCTGCATTCCGCATTAATATATCTTTCTACGTTTCGTGTTTCTCTCGCTGTATAATATAAAGTTCACTTTCTAACAATCGCTCAAATCTAATCAGGCTCGATGCATGCATTTTGGGTATATAAATACTTCCTTTATAAAGACTTAGGCCTACTGGTAACTGTGTTGCAGAAATAACGTATAAGTACGGGTAAAAAAATTAATGATTTTATGTATTGTTACAAAAAGTAACAATATTCCAATATTCTTTTTAATCTAACAATTTTTTGAAAATCTGATATCAACATTTTAAAGTGCCTCAAAAAATTTACTAGAATCCAGAATCAGAACTCGTTCAAAAAAAAAAGACAGGTTATAACAGCGATTGTGCGTACAGAAATCTCAGAAAATATTTTATATCAAGCTGCCACTGAAGTATTTATAACAATAACGGCCAAGCCCGGCCGTAGTTACGTAACAAGTTCAAAAATTCCGAATATTTCTCGTCATAAAATAACAAATTTTATCTCAAATATTATTGTAATCCAATTAGGAAGACGACGGTTGGATTAAAGAACCATATAATCACAATCGTATTGAGATTAGGCCTAATCCAATATTAGAAATTCGTGTGACATATATTTTCGCGCGATTAGTTTATATAGTTCCCCTAGCGTTGAAACGTTAGGTTTGAAAAAGTACAAGACTTGCAATTTAAATTACTCACTATAAAAAGTATGAATAAAGTAAATAAAAATCTGTAAACATTCACGTACCTCGAGTTCAAAAAATTATTTTTACTTTGATGTCCGCCCATTTGTAACCGTTGTTCACTTTAATGATATTTACCGGCCACCGCATAAAAACGGCCTGCTGAGAACACCAGTGGGACAGAGAGGATATGTGCGAGTGAGAGGTCGAACCCCACTCTCACACCACAACTCCTTCCTTCTGTCCTTCACTGTTGCTGAGTAGTGATGTGAATAACAGTGATTTTACAGTCACAGTATGAACTGTAATTGCTACTACGAAAGAGCTGTGATTATAACGTATGATTGTGAATGACGGTTAACGCTCTATCGCTCCCGTAGCTGTAACAACCTACAGCTACTAACAACAGAAGTGCAATGAGACACTTTACATGCACGACCAAAAAATTAATATGACCTAATTCCTCTAATGGTTTTTGCTCGAATAAATGTTAAGACTATAAGTTAAACAATACAACCTGTAAGAACAATTACTGAAGGTTTTATTATGGTTTTAAAGCAAGTAGCCTAATATTTAGTCAAACAATAAACTTATTGCACAATACGGAACTATAAAATAACTACTTATAATGAATGGTTTACCTTTAGAAACATATTTTTTAAAAGTTTGTTTTAAAAAACAGCATTTGTTTTAAATGTTTCATTGTTTAGGGAGAAAATAATATTCCATGTCATACTTCTAGTTCTTCTGTCCCTCTCATGTTACAAGATCTACACACTACTATAACTATAATAATTAATAAGTAGTATAGATAAAATATACACTCACAAAAAATAAAGAAATAATGTCAAAACAACAAGGCACATACGGTTAAAGACGCATATTAAAAGAATTACAAATACATAAACTGACGCTTCTCTGTAATGCAGAGTTAGTAGTGGATCACGCGATCACGGCTTGTAACAGCACTGCAAAAGTCAAAATGTGAATGTGAAACGTGACTGAGTGAATCAAATCACAATCACACTTACTGTATTTGTATAGTTTTCCTTGTTGCCGGTAGATTACTGGCACGAATCAGTCAGTGAAATCACACTTAAGACCTGCTATTCTAGTTGGGCCAATCACAGACTGAACTGTGATTTTGAAATAGTGATATAATCACAGGTTTGCAAACATCATCCCATTACTATTGCCCGAGTAGCGAGTATCAGTTGCCAGCTGATAAAATGTCAAACGTCAGCTCACTGGTTGGATTTCTTATTGATTAGATTTCTATTTATTCAGTGAATTTTGAATTTAAGTCAACGAAACAAACTTTCTCGAAAACTTTTGTTCCAGAAACAAACTTTTCACAAATTAATATTATGTTACTATAAGATAATACTTGTATATAATAACACATTAATTATTTGCCTAAGTAAGTAGATACTGAATAGAAGAACTTTTTTACACTCTTAATTTAAGTAAAATTCTATAAAAATTCAATTATGAGTTTTTTAATTATCATAAAAATATTTCTTCAGACGTCTATGAATAACGTCAGTTTTTATTTTAAAAGGCAGTGTAGTAAATTTCTTGATTTATCATGTCCTTAGCTGTTTTTACTCAGTCGAATAGAGCTTATGGTTTTTTAATGTTACCAAACAGTAGGCCTAATACTTCTTCGATATATTTGATGATAAAATATATGACAATGTTTTTGTTTCTGGTAAGCATATAGGAGGATGTTATTTCACTGTGTGTACAAAATCAGAATCTAATGGCCTACATATTTTCAAAGTTATAACGCTTAAAAAACAAAGTAAAATGGCAAGTGGTCAGAAAATGGCGCTTTTCTAGACTACCTTTAATGAAGTTTTGTCTTATGGTAGAATAGAGTACCGGAAGAACTTCCTGAATTTTGTCTTTATTTTTGTTTATTTTAAGGCGAAAAGCACATTGAGGCTATTACCGCCTCCCTAAATGTAAGTGTGAGTGTAAAGTGTTACAGTCGTAAGTGTAGTGTTGTAAGTGTAAGTGTGTGTTAGACTCGGGTACCGCGAGGGACGTCTAAATCCTTTCAACAGGTGCAGCTAGTCTGCACCCCCCCATCGGGGAGAACTTCGTGAAACACCCTATACATATATCTCATACAAATTTAAATTATTGTTAATGTTTTATTTAGGCCAATTTTAATTATTTTCATAAATTCCAGCGAAGTAAAAAATATGATTGACGACAGAATATATAACTGAGCGCAAGGACAGAGCTGCTCACATAAAGAAGTCATATGAATACATGACTTACGTTGTATTACGTAATGCTAACCAATGATAGGGTGCAAGCGCAGCGTAAAATAAACAATACACAGTTTGTTTCACTGGACAGTTGGAGGGAGCTGGAGGGGAATTCTCCTACATGCGCGAGAATTTCTCGCGCACGCCATTTTCTATGCAGATGGTCTATAACATGTAGGTGTTACATGTACAAATTTTGAAAACACTAATAACTTACCACAACTGTTTACCTTAAGCCCTTTTTGGCAAAAAAAGTCGTAAAATGTATTCACAAAATCGTGTCTGACGATTCTGATAAAATTTTACTCGGATGTAGTACTCTGGACAAAATCGGATGTCCTCTTCACAATATCCGTTTCGATAATTATCGACAAATATTCAAAATATCGGGTTAATTTCTAGTCAGATCCTGTTTAACATTTCGGGACTGAGGGCTCAGTGATCGATGTAGCTAAAACACCGGTAAATTTGCTGTGTCTCTGAAATGCGCACCGCAAGGTTGTAGGTTCCAGACGCAGTTACTGCCGTAGACTTTCCTACCCTTTCCACCGATCCCTCGTTCACTGTAGTCTGGCATAAAGTATGGATCAAATAAATAAATTTCGGGACTAACGTTCGTTAAGGTTTTCGTATAACAATCGATCCTTCGTTTTCCAAAACCGCCGCAGTATTGTCGGTGTTTACACTGTCTTAATTTATCGATAAACCAAAGCTGACTGTTGTGTAAGCCACAACTAGCCAGGCTGTCGACGCGGAAGACGATGGGTTTAAACGTTAAACTGGCTCGACGCCAACACTAAATGCCTTTGTCGTTGTGTACACTTGCTAGCACAGTACTCTACTTTATTTCTACGTATACTGTAACTATTACAGCAATTACAGAAGGCACTGCTTTCCTCACTTTTCACAGAACAGTGTATTATAATCTAGCCTATGTATTAGTAGTTCAAAGAACAGCAGACCTCGCAGTATAGGCTATCCTTAATTGGCATACAGAGCTCCACGACAGTGCTCGTAACGTTTTTAAAATGTTACTTGACCAACATTATCGAAAATTTTATGCAGCCATAATCATGAAGCGGTCAAAATTATGACAGGTCTTGCCGTTCAGCCACTATTACAGGAAATATCCAACAATTACATTCTGAACGTTAAATCAGAGTCCGCTATCTTGAAACGGAAATAAATGGGGGAAAATCTTACACGTTATTCGGACTTTATACAAGGTACCTTTGCACCAAATTTCAAAACAATCGGTTAATGCGTTTGGTCAAAACTGCGTGACAAACACACTAACCAAATATGGAACGGTCGAACTGAAACCGACACCGCTTCGATCGGTCAACTAAGAAAATATGTTTTTTCTAGAGGGGACTCGTTTTTGTGAAATCATCAAGGTACAACCGTTTCGTCACATTTCAGGTCGTTGAACCTAAATAAATGGCGAGTAATCAGTGCGTAATTATTGTCCCGTCAAGCTGCTCGTAAAAATATCCCACATTGAAAAAGATGCAAGAAACTCTTAAGTATAAGAAAGCATGAGAAAGATGCTTCTCAAAATTTTGAAAAGTTTTGATCCGAGAGCGGTAAATAGGGTTGAGGAAAATTTTAAAACAATTTCACAGAATGAAAATCGATTTACGTTTAAACTTTAAAAGAGTTTGCTTTTACAAACTAAAATTAAAATTATAATAATAAATAATCTCGATATACGACATAGACAAACTACTAATACATACTAATTTTCATCGAAATCGGTCATTTCGTTTAAGTGTGCTCGCACGCACAATCGAGCAAACATCCAAGTAAACACCGTAACTTGGGTCGAGTCAACCCAAAGAGAGCATTAGCATAAGTCTTGGAATGTTGATAGCAGTTTTTCAGACGGAGGTCATTGGCCCTTACATAATGCGAAAGAATTACAGATAAAGGATACAAAGGAAATGTCAACTATATAAACCCTAACAAAAGAGCTACACCACTGGCACTGGCGAACCACAACTGTAACTCGAAGAAAGTGTCGACTGTCATATGTCCATTACAAACCTGGTAAAACCTGGTGAAAACCAACAAAGCCCAGTTGTTGTGGGTCCCAGGGCATCAGGGCAGATCGGTGTGCCGACAGTCCCTTCATAGACCCAAAACCTGCATTTGGAGTATCCTATACTCTAACAAACAAACATGTTTCCCAATGGGTTTCTACAGAACGCAAAAGGTTTTGGGTGTACAAAGAATGGATAGTGGTCACAGGATGCTTGCAGGTCCATCATTCTGCAGTCATCTACACAAAATGGGTTTTCATATGACAAATCGTTTGTGTAGGACATGTAGTACAGTTGAGGCAACAGCTCAACACGATTTTTGACTGTCCAGCTTTGGACAGGAAACGATTTGACTCCTAGTGGGGGACAGACGATGGCTCTAAAGACCTGAGAAGGTCAAATCTGTGAACGAGGGTGCGCAACAAGCTATATAGTTGTGGCAAAACCACGACCGTGGAAGTACTTGCCCTCTGTTAGGAAAAACACGGTAACGCAAATAAGTGTAGTAAATTTTAAAAAATATATATTTATCTTACGGATACAAAGGGAAATAAATCCAGACACGGTCGATTTGAAAAATGCGAAAAAATGTTTGTAATTAGTAAGGCGAGTGATTTTCGGCAGTCAGTTCTGAGATGAAGTGGTTTAACTTTTAAACGTTAAAAAAGAAATTTCCTGGTTTGTATTTTTTTATTTACACCATTAAAATAGTACTACATTACTACAGTTCTTAAAGCAAAGGTATATGTTGTCTTTTGTAAGGATCAAATTCAAGGTCAACCGGACGCCTTATCACGCTCGTCACATGACCAACCTAGCCCTAGACTAACCTATTCATGTCCAACTAGGCGGACCAGTTTCTATCCACACTACTAGCCTATCTCAGTTAAAACTGGTTTCATTGTATTCTGATGAAACGCAAGTCCCATATCTTATAATACTCTTTGTTAGATCTGTTTGTGTATGATTATCAACAAAATATTTAGGTTGTCGCGGAAATTCTGAAAGGCCTTTTAAACTACACGATTTATTGCGGCCGTATCCAAATTTGGGAACAAAAATAATCGCTGTCTGATTTGATGCGAATTTCCAAAATGTAATAATGGGTAGCCTATATTACAATCATTTTTTATCTCACTTTTTAAAAACAGCATTTCACTATCATAATGAACAGTGGTGTGTGTGTGTGTGTGTGTGTGTGTGTGTGTGTGTGTGTGTGTGTGTGTGTGTGCTTGCACGTAAATTTTGGTCCGATCTGTATGAAACTTGATAGACAAACTGATTTTTGTAATAGCTTGGATAGGTTCGTTGCTTGGAAAAATTTGTTCATTCGTTTTCAAAATGGCGGCTTTTTAAACCCTTATAAAGATCTTCGTTTAAAAATATAATTCCACTATCGTATCCACCGTTAAAATCTGCGTAACTTAGCAATTTAAATTGTCAAATTCCATTAAAAATTCTTCAATGAATCTGACAGAAATCAGGGTTAGTTTTTGTGTTTTCAATTATATTTAAAATGCTAATGGAATGATTATTTTAACGATGGTAAAAACAGGTTCTCAAACAAGTGTACAATAAAAAAGCAACGACTTTTCGTAAGACTTTGACCGACCGCCATTTTAAACGGTTTTTACTGTGTAACAATGTAACAACCTTGTCGAAGTTATTCCTGAAACACATTTGTCTAACAAGTTTGATTTTCGAGTAGTTAAATGTTATTCAAAGTTGTTAGTTTTTAAGAAATTCACTTCTATCAAGTCAACGAGTCAGCAGTCGTGATTATTACCATAAATGAAGGTAGATTATGTCTTACTATAGGATTTGTGTAACTAAAACTCCATCCATTATTATTATCATTATATACCTTAAAACGTGGAAGCCATTTCGAATTTTTGACACAATTTCAACACATTCAATACTATACGTTTTCTTGGCGCCTTCATCTTATACCAGATAGACTAATGAAGATAAAGGAAAAGCAAACGGCAGTAACTAGTTCGAACCTTCGTACAGGTCCGAGCTCCTCGCTATCTTATCGACAGAGCTAGGAAAGTTCCCCTTACTACTATTAATGGTTGAAACCCAACACAGGTGGGTTCAATGGGGTATTTTTGGATTTAATTAAAACCCATTAATGCATGTAATGTGCATGTAGGGAAAACATCAGAAAAGAGTTTCAAAACTCTGTAACATTGTGTAGATGTTTTTTTAACACCTCATCAATTTTCTATTTTTAAATAAGTTAAGATCTCCAGTAGATTGAAACTGAGTTAAAATATATAATAAGTCTTTAGGGGGGGGCCCTCGCAATGTTAAACTTGTCGTTATTAAAATCTTTAATGACGGCGATAAATTGTCTTGACTGTAGTTAAATTAAAACTCTTTCTTCATCATCTGAAATGCTCCATTTATTAAATTTACGGCAAAGAAATCTATATGAAGTGACACTCTCATAACACTGTAACCTAATTTTCTGAATAGTTACCGTAAAATTTACTCAATAAATTACTACATCATTTCAAAAATCGTGTTACAGTACACTAATAGTATGTAACTGCAGGGGTTTTATTGCCAAAACTAATTAGAAGACAAACTAACTACTAAAACAAAAGATTTATGTTCGTCATCGAAAATCCAACTTTTTTAAAGTAAAAGAGTTTGTTTATTTCATGAGTCATATGGTAGGTCAAATTGTACGTTTTGAGACAGGGTACTTACAGCTACGTTTGTGCAAAATCGTAGAATCGATTTACAGAAAAAGGTTCGCCCTTAAACAATGTTTTCTTTAAAAAAAATTGTCTTAGATGTCAGCGATATGCTTAGAAAAACAGATATTCAAGTAAAAAACACTTTTTGAACTTACGAGGACTGAAAACGGATAGATACATCAAAATCTCGATCGATTTTTCAGAATTACCAGTTTCTTTTTGCATTTTATTAAAACTGTTAATCTTCGCTCTAGACAAAGCTGTCAGCTTATCAGCTGTTTTTGTGAGTAAAGCAACTTCCTGGAAGAAACAGCTCACAACAGCTGGTTGCTTACCTATTGGGCCTCCGCCGAGTGTCTGAACCTGAAAAAAAAAAATCCGAAACAGGTTCTACACGTGGTCGAGGCCATTCACCACGCAAAACAAGACGCTGGCTGCACTGCCTTTTGTTCTTATACTCTCAGTCCTCAGTCTCCACTTCAGCATGTGGAAAGGAAATAAATCCCTTGGCCCTTATGGGGCCGTAAACATATTATTGGAGACTAAACAACAACGTTAATTAGTGTTGTGCCACTGTGCCTTTACTTCATTAGCCTATATTTAGGCTATCTAGTCAGTGTTTAGGCTACCTATAGTTAGACTACCTTCATAGTACTGCACGTTTAGCGCCCCAACAAAGAATATTATATTTGCTTATTAGACATTAAATGTTAAAAAAAATACATTTTGTGATTTGATACAATAAAAGGTTTTTTTTAATAATAATTTTTAATCACTATAATAACTACAAAGAAACGTAATCTTGAAAAAATCGGTCCTGAAATTTTAATGAGTATATTCGCTTTCACGAGTCTTCGGAAATATTTGCTAGCCCTTTTTCTAGCAAAAAAAAACTATTTAAAATCGGATTTTCTCAAAAGTAATCTTCGAATACCCAAAACAAAACAAAAAAATCTGAGAATTAGTTTTTAAAATCCTGTCAAACAATTGTAAATTTGTTATTATAGACATGTCAACAAATAATTAATTGGTAATTTGTTGTTAAAATCATGTCAAAAACAACAAACAATTAGAAATTTGTTATTAAAATCATGTCAACAACAAAACGATTGGTTGGTTGGTCGTTCTCCAAAAAAAAAAAAAAAAAAAAAAAAAAAAAAAAAAAAAAAAAAAAAAAAGGAGTAGCGAGTTATATAATACTGTATTTTGTGTGTGTGTGTGTGTGTGTGTTGTCTATTTTCTTAAAACCAGTTTATCGAGTAGTCTTCTTATACAAAAAATCATAATTGCAAATCAACCAACAAAATTTGTAGCCTAATATAAATATTTATGGTTTGGGAGTTTCCTGATTCCCGAGAAAAAAATGAGAATAAACCCCGACCGACATTGGGTTTGTTTTATTTTACGCCCATTTTTCGTTTTTTCTTAACGATAATTCTCAAATGCGATTTTTTTCAATAATTTAGTATGAGAGTTTGTGCAATGAGTTTTCAGTTTTGAGTTTTAAAATTAAAAAAAAAATATCCGAAAACGTTTTAACTCCGTTTTCTATAAATTAAATTCGACAATTTGTTAGCATCAGCATATAAATAAAATTGCTGAACAAGTAGGCTAATAAAATACAGCCTGAAAAGTATAAGTAAACTTTTAACTGACTTCTCAAAATTGTAGTATTCTAGAGGTCATGGTTGGTTTTTTAATAGACCTGGGGGGGTTTTACCATAATAGCCCTTCCAACAGCCCATTTCCCCCCCCCAAAATCGCCACTAATAAAGAAGTTAGTTGGAATAGGCTAAGATAACGTACAAAAGCCTACATACGAATAACAAACACGAATGAAGCCAAGCAAGAGGAAGCCTTTTCACTTGACACATATTCCATTGTGGTCTTCATTTTATTTTCAATTAGTCAACGTAGCAAATAAATGGTGCAACAATTCTGCACAAACTTTCTTACATGATTTTTGCCCTAAAAGTCCTCCCCCCGGAAAATCAGTCTAAATCCGTACGTCAGATTTTTATCAAATTATGGTCCCCATTTGAAGATACATAAATTATCGAGTGTACAGATAATTTTTTTTTCCAATTTACTCATTACCCACAAATTTATTTACTTTAAAATTCAGAGTTACAAATTTTCATGTAAGCAGCAGTCTATGAACAAAATTTTCCCGATTTTGATATTTTATTTTCAATTTTCCTGTTTGTTTTTCGTTAAACTGAAAGTATCTCAAAAACTGCAAAAGATTTACAAAAATCCTTTTTACCAAAATGTTAATCTTGCATATAAGGAAAAATGTGCAAAAATATTGGCACGCTTACATTTAAAATATTCCACTAAAAACACGTTCTGCAATTTTTATGGCACCTGTAGGCCTACAATCGAATCGATCTTCGAGCAGTGTGAACGTAGAGCATTAAAATTTACTGGTGCAAGCTGTTGGAGAAATCAATCCATTTTCCATATTTTTGTTCTACACTGTACAACATATACGGTACACGAGGTGTGTTCAAAAAGTAACGAGAATTTTTAAATTTTTATCGGGCTTGGAAAGTCCGATTGTCAAACATTTTTTTTATTATGTTGATATACATGCCCTTGAAGTATGATAGAACTTTCAGCTGTTTTCATTGTTGACTGTCTGTGACAACTACTAAGGTTAGATGTGTTTTTATGAGCTCGGCGATTTTCGTTTGTTAAAAGAAATGGATCAAAGAATTTGTATCAAATGTTGCGTAAAAAATGGAATAAAGTGTAACAAAGTGTGTGAAATGTTAACAAATTCCTATGGTGAGTCTGCTATGAGTTAAAGCAAGAATTTACGAGTGGTATAAACGTTTCCAAGAAGGCCGTGAAAACGTTGAAGATGACGAACGCCCTGGACGCCCCAGCACATCAACAACCGATGAAAATGTGGAAAAAGTGAAAGAAATGGTTATGAACAAACGCTGAATCACAATTAGAGAGGTCGCTGATGATGTTGGCATATCGATTGGATCATGTCATGACATTGTTTCCAATGTTTTGTGTATGAAACGCGTGGCAGCAAAATTCGTTCCAAAATTGTTGAATTTTGAACAAAAACAGCGGCGAATGGAAGTTGCTCAGGAGTCACTAAATGAAGTCAACGACGATGCAGAATTACTGAAACTTATTTATAACAGGTGACGAAACATGGGTTTACGGATTTGACGTCTAAACTAAGGCTCAATCATTCCAGTGGAGGCATTCTGGCTCGACAAGTGCGGTCGAACGTGAAAGTTATGCTCACTGTGTTCTTCGATATTAATGGCATAGTGCATCATGAATTCCTGCCACCAGGTGAAACGGTCAATAAGGAGTACTACTTACAAGTTCAACGCCGTTTGCGTGAAACAATCCGAAAAAAAAACGCCCGGATCTGTTCAAAAACAATTCATGGCTTTTGCACCACGATAATGCACCAGCTCACACTTCATTGCTTGTTCGTGAATTTTTGGCCAAAAACAGTACAGTAACGATGCCCCAGCCTCCATATTCGCCAGACATGGCTCCGTGTGACTTTTTCCTATTTACTAAAATAAAGAGATCCGTAAAGGGCCGTCGTTTTTACAACCGTAGATGACATTAAAAGCGTATCGCTGAAAGAACTAAAGGCTATCTCAAAAATCGAGTATGGGGACTATTTTGAAGGCGACAACATCAATGTAGAAGAATAAATAAATATTTTGTTCAAAAAATTAAAATTCTCGTTACTTTCTAAACACACCTCGTATATCGTATAAGAGGTGTAACCCAAAAGTTGGGCGAATTTTCCCATAAAATTGCTCCCCCATTATCCTACTTTCCACCGTCCCCATAAAATCAGTCCCCTTAGGCATACATACTGCGATCATTCAATTTCAACTTTATTTTGAGGAACAGAAAAGTCGCTAAAACAGCTACGCGATATTTTTGGTCACTGCTCAGCAGCTCGGTACACATTGCGCAGCAATTCGTCTCATGCACAAATCGTCTGACAATTTACATGTCGTACGACATTATTACGGTCGCACAAACATAAGGACTGTTCGTCTACGATGTGCAACAATAGTCTCTCGCACTTTCGCGATGTTTTCCGGTGTTACGCTTGCCGATGGTCGTCCTGAACGCTCACTGTCATTAGCAGACGTTCGTCCATCCCTGAAGGGTTTGCACCATAAAAAAGGTTTACTCTGACCCATAGCACTGTCACCAAATGCTTGCACAAGTATGCGACGGGTTTCTGCACAGTTTTTTGAACTTTGAAGCAAAATTTGATGCAGGTCCTTTTCTCCTTAAAATCTGCAGCAACACAAGTTCCAAAAATCGCCGCAACACTAAAAAAACAACGTTACATAAACGCACAGAACTTAAGAAATGCGGCCTCTCACCGTCACAGCTGTTGGCACACTAAATCACAGAGTGTTTTAGTGCCTGTTCGCCCGCTCTACAGGCAGCAGGTCATACTACAAACGGTTCGCGCGCGCAAGTCAAATTCCCCAAACTTTTCGGCAGCATCTCGTATTGTAACTAAAATTAGGGTATTAAATTTTCTTCTTTACCGTTTCTTATTTGCGGCGAAACGATCCTTTTTCTTAGGATCTAGACGAGGGCTTAAATAATTTTTTAATGACACCTATCTAAAATAAAGTAGGCCACATATCAAGATACACTTTAGAAAAATCATCGTTTAATTTGGAGACTACTACATCGTGAAAATAAAACAATGAGAAGAAATCGCAAACAATCTTCTATTAAGTGATGGTTTTAAAGAAAAAATCGTTTCAATCACGCTAAGAGCGCTGCGTCTTGCGTGTATTTAATTGGCTAAAAATTACGCAATCAAATACTTAAGAAAATTCTACAAAAGGCAGAAAGCAACAATAAAACGAGGAGGAAGCATTACGCCAGTTCGACATTGAAACACTTTGTACAATATAGGCTTAATTGAAATAAGCACATGCATGCGGTTCATCAGACATTCTGAAGCAGTAAAACACAAATAAACGTCAAACAATCCTGATTTCCTACGTAATTTGATGACCTTGGCGAACAGCTGTACGCAAACAATGTGTTTGCAACTGTTACTACGCTGCAAAATGTTATGTTAATGGTGTATTTGCATTCAACATAGTTTAGCAATAGATAATAACAGCACTCATATGTCACGCTTACGATATGTGATCGAAACGATATTTTTTACACTGACTACAATGAATAAAACACAAAAAAACGAAAATTTCGATATGCTAAAATTAAACTAAATAACTAGTAGTTCAAAGAACAGTTGACCTCGCGGAATATTTCCCAACAGCGCTCGTAACGTTTTCCGCCAATTTAAGCGGTAACCGTAATATTTACGAAAAATGTTACTGGACCAGCTTTACTGGAAATTGTATGCTATTTCTCCAAGTGGTCAAAATTACGATAGGTTTTGCCGTTCAGCCAGTATTACAGGAAATCACCACTCTCAAAGTGAATCAGAGTCTGCCATCTTGAAACCGAAGTGAATGGGTACAAATTTTGCACACACGTCTTTCAGGCCTTATACAAGGTAATTTCGTAACAGATTTCAAAACAATCGGTCAATGCGTTTAGCCAAAACTGTGTAACAAACAAGCAAACGCAAACCAAATGCCGAACGGTCGAGTTGAAACAAGAGACCTCGCTTAGCACGGTCAAAAATTGATTGGCCATTCAAAATACTCAATTTTAAAATGGATTTTTTTCAACCGTACCTCTTCTAATAACTTTCTGCTCCCGTAAATTAGAATTTGTTACATTATTAAAAATGTTCTAAAATGAAACTAGGCTAAATATTTCATAGTATCATATAGACGGATATAACAAATTTTGATGTGTAGTGTTCGGTCAAATTGTTAAGCAACGGACTTTTTATTTGCTCTCTCTAATTTCACCCGCTTTCTCAAGATTAGGTCTTATTTTAAAATCTAATAAATGAGACACCATGATAAAATATCGGTTTACATCGATGAACCATTTTAACCATTTTTAAAAGGAATAATTTTGTTCAAGATATTGTTAGTTTTTTAAGTTAAATATTAATGAAAAAACAAGCGATATCTTGAGACTACATTAGTAATGTAAACGCCTTGAGTGTAAATTAGTGAAATAAACGTCTTTAGTGTTGTAAAAGTCTTGAGTGTACGTATTTTTAAAGTCGTTACCTTATGCTATGACAAACTGACCGCTACACTACCTAATGAGCTACGAACGATCCTCCTTTGGTTTTTAAAACCCTGTATGTGCAGTATTTAACTGACCAAGCGAAACGAGGTCTCTGTTTCAACTAAACCGTTCGGCATTTGATTTGTGTGTTACGCAGTTTTGGCCAAACGCACCGACTGGTTGTTTCGAAATTTTGTATGAAGGTTCTCCGTATAAAGCCCAAACGACGTATGTGTAAGATTTTTCCTGGTTCACTTCCGTTTCAAGATGGAGGCATTTAATTTAACGATGACGACGTTACGCAGTTTTAGCCAAACGCACTGGTCAATTGTTCTGAAACCTGAAACGAAGGTACCTTGTATAAAGCCCGAACAACGTATGTGTAACATATTTCCCATTCACTTCCGTTTCAAGATGGCGTCCTCTGATTTAAACTACAAATATTCTGCAGAATAAATATTAACGTATTGATAATATATCTGACTTAACGATGACGACCCCGCAGGAGGGGTGCAGGCTAGCTGCACCTATTGAGGATTTAGGCGTCCCTCGCGGTACCTGAATTTAACAAACACTTACACTTACAACACTACACTTACGACTTTAACACTTTACACTCACACTTACATTTAGGGAGGCAATAATAGCCTCAATGTGCTTTTCGCCTTAAAATTTAAAAAAATAATAATAACGATGACAAGTGTACGCAGTTTTAGCCAAACGAATTAACCGAATGTTTTGAAATTTGGTACGAAGGTATCTTGTGAAAACCCGAACGACGCATGTTTAACATTTTTTTCATTTACTTCCGTTTAACGATGGCGGCCTTTGACTTGTATATAACGAGTAGAGTTGCTGGCTATTTCTTGTAAAACGGCCTGATACGCTCATTCCACAACAAGTTTGACAGCTTTATGCAGAAATAGCATAAACTTACTAATAAAAATAATTTAGTAACACTTTTCATAAATATTATAGTTACCGGTTAAATTGGTGGAAAATGTTACGAGCGCGTGGCTATCGTAGAGCGGTGGCCAGGCTTAACTGCTTAAGAATATACAGCGAGGTCTACTGTTCTCGGAATAAAAATGTATTCATTTTTTAAAAAACTGTGTACGAAAAAATGGCGGGTGAGCTGTATATCTCAAAGAGGTTAAAAGTTCTATTCATGAAAACCCAACAGCTGGCAGCAATATTTCTTATTAACGCTGTAAAACGCTAATTACACTGTCACCATAACGTTTATAAAGCGATTGTAGAGGCAGTGATGCTTACTTCCGCGGAATAGTTCAGCTTAGATTGCTCTGGCAGTGGCTGTGGCTTTAGATTGGGTTCAGTGTCCGAGTGAGGAAGGTCGAGGAACCTTGTTAGGTTCACTTGCCATTGTTCACTTTTTTGTCCACAGTCTGACTGGTTATCCACTTCTGTTAAACAACCAAATAATAAGGCAAATCGCGGCCATTAACCATCCGTTTCTTTTGGAGATGTCGTAAATGGGATTCTCGGAAATGATAATTTATCAACACATTTTTTTTAAGGTAAGCGATCTCTTTTGAGCAGCGCGGAAGATCGGTTTTGTATAACTGTAGCTTGGTTTTTTAGAGTTAGAAAGTATAAACCAAGGTTACATTTTTTCGCGCGAGTCTAAAAAAGTCGAAAACTTAGCTGTTTTTTTTTTTGTATAAGTGTCGAAGCCGAGTGTAAACACAATAATTACAAACACATTTTTATTTTAAAATTGGGTGAGGTAAAAAAAGGAAGGCATTTCAAAAACCTCTTTTCAACTGCTTTTATATTTGAATGTGTCTCTATGTTACTATATTACAACTGTCGTATCCCTATGCAAGTCTTAGGGCCTTGTTTCTTAAAATCTCATTAAATGTACCAGTGTACGACATTAATATAAGTTACATGGTGTTTCTATTTTATCACTATATGAAGTTTATATAGTAATCGTATAAAATCAATTTTGAGGTTTTAATGAATACTATTTCAGGTCCCGCCAGTCAAAAAAAGTTATTTTACTTTGTGTGTGTGTGTGTGTGTGTGTGTGTGTGTGTGTGTTTATGAGTGCGTGGGTACTCGTGTAAATTGCTACAAGCTGACTGACTGATTTAAATAAAACTAAAAATGTAGATGTATTTTGGCCACATCTTAAAACTACTTTTTAAAATTATTTGTTTTTAATTTCGATCAAAATTCATTAAAAATTAACAAAAATCTGATTTACTAAAAATCAATTCTATCAATTTTGACTTCAGTAAGCAAATACACCCAAAATGTATGGGTAGCTATACCATAATGACTATTTATAACTCGACAGTATACCAAAATTTGAGAAAAAAATGTAGAGTACGGTTCAAGAATAAACTGATTTAAGGTTCGAGGTTTGCTAGCCTGAATGGAAAATGAACCCTAACAGCCATCAAAGTTTTTGATCTGTTTTATTAAGATTTACTTTCGAACTGAACATTTCTAACATTTCAAATTACAGCACCTCTATGAAGTACATGAATCAAAACAACGACTAATATCTTGGCAAAAATATTACAAACTGATTCTGAAATTAAGCCTATTTCCCGTTTCCTCCTTTTTTTACAGTTTCCGTATTATCATCAAACTTTCTTTACACGTACTTCGTTAGTGAGAACGTAAAGAGCAAAAGCTTCTGCCAAAAATTAAAAAAATGTGGTTTGAATAGTGGCTAATTTAAAATCTACAGCAAAATGTAGTACTGCCTTTCAATGCTTGTATTCACCGATTGTATTAGCCTACACAAATAACAAAACAATAAAGATAAAGAAAGTTAAATGCTATTATTAAACACGTTTTTCATTTGCGGCTTCACTAGGTTACTATCACGTTCATTTAAAATAAAAAAATAATCATGGTTTTAATATTAATTATATGATTTTTCTTATTTAAAAAAATGGAGGATCAGTATTAGTCTACTGGACTTCACGCGCCACATCAGTAAAACTTCAAACTTAATAAATTATTTATTTTATGCGTACGTATGTTACAGTATTTACAAAACAGACTGACAGGAAGGAAATCTGTAGCCCACTTTGTACACTTGACTTGCGCTGTTGTCTAGCAGTAGATATCCCCACCACTGCAATTCTTGCTCGACAACACACAACAGACCAGCTGACTGCCAAAACAGTCTCTGTTCTAACAAAGAGAATTCAGTTTGAAACATGTAATTTTGTTCTTACAGCTTACTTTTTGCAAATATAGGCATTGATAAATATACAGTTTTATAAAACAAGTGAAACAGCATAATAACCATAAATATCACATTGTTAAAACTCCCCTACTGCAAACTGTAGTTATCCATCTTCTTTATTTTCTTCAAACAACTTTTAATATTCTATTTTAAAATAATCGGTAAAAAAATATTAAAATAGGCCTACTGGAAATATTCAGATATTTCTATATCTATTTATTTACAGTACTAATCAATATTCTCTCAAGCAAACCTCCATGTTAGGCGATAAAGAATGTCTTCCTACATGACATCCTAATCAATTTAATTAGTATTTTGTTAATAAAGAGAATCTTGAAAATCAGTTCAGTATACTGTACGGATCTGAAGTAAATATATTTATTGTACTCAAAATAGTAACAAAAATGAAATGGCATGTAGAGGCCTAACACTTATTAAAGCTGGATTAAGTATTTTCTTGGTTTTTATTACATTGTTTTTTTAATCTTTATCAATACATTTCTGCACAACGACTAGAATGCCTAATAAGTACACTTTTTTGAACAACTGTGGATTTAAAGCAATTTCTTCAAAAGCATTTTCAATAGTTTCTTTACTGTCCTTTATAATTAAGGATTAATTAATTATTGTTTGTCAATTTGTATAAACATTCCAAAAGAAAAAAGTAAACATAACCCATCAAGGTAGTTCATACACTACAACCAATTTTTTACTAGAATTTTAAAACTACCCCAATTTTTGCATTAATAAACATTGTTCACTAAATTAATCAACAAACTCTAATGAATATAATTACAACATTAGGCCTACAGCTGTAATTATAGTCATTGGAGAATTTTTATTCATACAACAATAGTTTGTATGAAATACAATGCACTAAAGTGTTTACTAATAACTCTCACATAAAACAAACGGTAATTTAAAATCAATGGGAAAATCATAAACAAGATTATCTTTAAAATTAACACCTTAATTTAATGTATCACTTATATAATTTCATTAAAACTTATGATTGATGTAATACTTTCAGCCCAAGGAGAATTACTTTATTTTCAAATCTTTCATAAAGGCTGTTTAATAATGTCAAAGCTCAACT
The DNA here is from genome assembly GCA_022606455.1 of Callitettix versicolor. NCBI lineage: Eukaryota > Metazoa > Arthropoda > Insecta > Hemiptera > Cercopidae > Callitettix > Callitettix versicolor. The sequence goes on from CM040186.1 coordinate 88,359,607, forward strand.
AAAATATAAAGATAGGCTATTCGAAAATTTTAATATTAAACAAAAACTTTCTTAGCTTACTTAAAAAAAGGATATGCACGCTTTTAAGACTTAACAGATAACAATTAAAATGTAAATGTTAAAAATTAATTATATAACATTAGTTAAAATGTACAATTGGTTCATTGTTTAATGCCAACTAACTATAAAAGTACTGTTTATGTATGTGATATATATATATATATATATATATATATATATATATATATAAACACTGTATATATAAAACTAAGAATACCGCGCAGAATTGAAAAGGAAGCAGTTGGTGTTGTCAAGCAACTGCAGACTTCTCCCACCACTTGTACGCATGGCAGGCCCCAGACCAGCTGACTACCAAAACAACTAGCTCGCGGACAAAGAAACCTACTTCACATCGCAACTGACAACTATGCCACAATCCAAAATTTATTAGAAACTTACTATTTTGTTACATATTATTAGACATAGTGTCCACAACTTAACAATAAATTCAAAAAATATAGGTTATAAAGAAATATTAGCAATGCAACCTCTATTACTACGTTGTAGGTCAAGTTCCTTTAGGGAAAATCAATACTTGACAATATTTTGCTTGTTGTTATAAGCTACAAACAGTATGACACTTCATGTTTTGCTGTTTAATACAAATGTCAGTTATTGAATCTTACGGAATTGCAATATGGCAGCAAGTAACAATTAGATTATGATTAAATCAGCTGAGTAACAACATTAGAACTAAACTAACCTTCATATCACGATGAATTTAAAATATTCTACGCTGTCCTGGTTTCAACAGAACGTCAAACAGTTAAAAGTCAACAATCAACTCGAAATCACTAAATTCTGCGTCTGATTCTTTGTCCAAATAATCGGACGAAGCCACTACGCATTACACAATTTCAAAGCCTAAGTTGTATTTGAACCTTCTGCAGTCCGACTAGTACTGGTAGAGTCGAGTTCACTGCGCAGCCTTAGTGCGCAATTGCCCCACTCCGGTCGATCTAGGCGCTCTCACCAATACTGCAATACCTATAAATGTTTTCTTACAATAATTTTACCAGATTATTTAATTTAATGTTAAATTTTTGTTTATAAATAGTTAAATTTTGTTTAAATATTTAACCACAGTAGATAAAAATATAGCTATTAATGTAGCGTTTATAAAAAAGGTTGTGCACATTATTGCATGCAAATTTAAAAGTTAGAAATAATTTTATTTTATCTCAAATAAGAAAAGAACATTAGCAAGTTTTGTCCATTTCACACAAAATAAGTTTTTAATTTATTTTCCTGCTAGAAAAATAGAATATTAGAAACCTATGGAAACTGGTTTAAATTTTGCTTCTAATACAAGTTTTACAATCAAACCAAATTTCAGAGTGACTTTTTATAAAGCCATTATACTGTAATTGAAAACAAAAAGTTTGTTTATTTAAAATTTCTGTATTTATTATTATTCTAATTTGTAATTTGAAATTTCTTTGAAATAGCAAAAGTATAAGAACAAGAAGAAAAGAAAATAGCTCTTTGATAAAAAAAAGTTAGTAATTCAATATTTTAGTAAGTAAATACATGCAATATTTTATATTTTTTCAGTCAGTAAATACATGCAATATTTTATATTTCTTCAGTCAGACTTTACTACCAATATTTTAAATGTATACTAAATTAAATAAATAAATAAAAATAAAAAGGAACTGAAAAGAGAGAAGTTAAAAGGAAGTTTTGTGGTAATTATTCAGCATATTCATAGAAAAAATTATAAACAAACAATAAGGGGCAAGTTAAACTGTAGTCAAGGATGTAGCAATGAAAATGATTTCTGTCATTACTTTATAAGGTATTTTCTGAATTTCTAGCAATAGGACCACTAATAATAACAAAATGTATGAAATTAGGACTAATCCATTTAACTCCAATTTACTGCCTCTTTATGCATTTAGAGTCAATTGTTTTTTCCTTTGTACTACATATGCAAAATAATTTTAGAATATTTTGTCACCATAAAAAATTAGCTCTTTGCAGTTGATCCAGCCAGAGATTATAAGCATAACAAATGCTAAAAGCAGATCATATTAATTTAAAAACATCATTCAATTATGTCATTGTTTTGCCAATGCTTCCACAGAACTGGCCAACATTGTCAAACCTAGACTGTTGTGTAATATGTGTGCCTGTGACCTTCATGTACAGGAAGTGTTATGTGCTCGTTGTTTACTAATCTCGTGTTGCCAATGTTTACACACAAAATGATAATATTCTATTATCACAAAATCACAGCTCAATAATCAATTACTGTTGAGACAAAGGTCTAAAATTTGCTTGTGGATGCAGGCATAAAATTTCAGAATATAGCATTCGTATTTAAAAGTTTGAGATATATACTTTATTTTTGCCTATGTTTATGTATTAATTTATCTTATAATAAATTCCTGTTTATTACTAAATAAACAACATTAATTTAGAAATAATAAAGATATTGTACTGGGAAGATAACAATAAGTTATTCATGAATACTTTATAATGAATAATGCCCTTTAGCCTAATAATGATAAATAGTAAATAATGCTTTTCCTAGCATTATCATATTAATTAATTATGTTTATGCAATCAGAATAATAACAGTTGTTCTGAAGGTGAAGTCTTTCAAAATGTATCAATATTACACACACACACACACACACACACACACACACACACACACACACACACACACACACACACACACACACACACACACACACACACACACACACACACACACACACACACACACACACACACACACACACACACACACACACACACACACACACACACACACACACACACACACACACACACACACACACACAAAGTAAAAATAACTTTTTTTGACTGGCGGGACCTGAAATAGTATTCATTAAAACTTCAAAATTGATTTTATACGATTACTATATAAACTTCATATAGTGATAAAATAGAAACACCATGTAACTTATATTAATGTCGTACAGTGGTACATTTAATGTCACAAACTGATATGTGGCAGCACAGTACAATGTCCACAGAATTCATAGATGCTTTGTAAAAGATCAATTGTTCATCTGTTAGATGGTTTTTTGTGCACTATAAAACAATGAAAACAGATTTTTGGTTGTTGGTTAAGTAAATATACTAAACTATCTCCATAAACTTTCTATCTTTCAAGATAAAAAAATTAGCAGTTTTTAATGTACTATGCTGCCCACATGCACACACAGTGTATTGTAAAGGTAGTCATTGTCCCCCTCACTCAAGACCAGGCAACACACAGTGAGGAGCAAACTATTTTTCAGATTGAAAAAGATGATAAAGAAATTTGAAAATATAGAAATATAGGTTACAGAATTATTAACAGAAAAATTTACATCTTTGGTATGGGCTAACCTATGAAATTTTACCAGACATAGGCCAATATGTCTTTTAAAATAATTTCATTACGGTACATCTCCATTTTAGAACAAAATCTTTATAATATGAGACAAGTTCAAAAAATAAATACCGTTTTGTTCTACCATCATTGTAGAGCTGCTATTGGTGTTCTACTTGTCTTCCTGGTTCATTGTCTCTTCACTGACATCATTACAGTTGATTTGTTTCCAGTTTTCTGGGTGTGTTTAAAATGTTTAAGACAATTCATGAACTACCTACTATGAGAATCAATCAGTCGTGTGATTTTTGAATACAAGGAACTTTAAGCCAGGCAAAATGTATCGTCAAATTCAAGATGTTTATGGTGAAAATGCGATGAGTGATAGAATGGCGAGGAAGTGGGTTAATGACAATGCTTTCTGATGAATTTCCGCACGATCTGTTTTACATGAGATTGTTTCAGACTGCTTAGGTTATCACAAGCTAATCATCTGCATTAGCCCAAGTGTGCAAAATAGTCAAATGTTAAAAAAAAATATCACAAGCTGTGTTACAAAAATCTAGTGACATGAGATTTTTACTTGGTACAGAGATGAGAGAGTAGACTTTTTAAACTAAATCGTGACTGGTGACTAAACTTGGGTCTGTCATGTTACTACCCAGAACAACTATGGCTGTCATCATTGGGAGGTTTTGCTTTTTGAGAAAGGACCGGTCAGCCACTATAACAAGTATCTGAACATTGGTGGAAACTGTATAGAAAAGTAATTACGTTATCCTATTTCATGTGAAAGTAATTTTTTATTTGAAAAAAAACATTTTAAATTTTATTTTAAAATAGTACTTACTTTCTGGACCCCCGCAGGGGGTTGCAGACTAGCTGCACCTATTGTGAGGATTTAGATGTCCCTCGTGGTACCCGAATCTAACACACACTTACAGTTACAACACTACACTTACAACTTTAACACTTTACACTCACACTTACATTTAGGGAATCCCAAGCTAAGGTGGAACAGCATATGCCGAGAGCTGCATGGCTAAGGGGGAGCTTAGCTTTCAGTATGCGAACTCTGGATACCGGGCGACCTCCAGTTTCAATTAGCCTTACCTATGCATGCGGGGCTCTGCATGGGTGGACTTATATTTCCCTAGCTGATCGTGGGACCATTTATCAACAATCAAATACACACCTTGGGGGACTTTTAGAAGTGCGAGTTTGGGAAAGGAGGATACAGGGGTTAGACTCAATCCTGTTGAATCCACCAGTGTTGTATTGGAGCCGACTTTGGGACTGCCAGGCAGTCCTACTGTGTCTGTTTCCGATGGTAGTTGTCCCTTCCCCCAAAAAAGGATGAGAGTTATTAAAGTCAATCTCAATCACCGTAAGGTGGCAACTGCTGTCTTACAGAGGCTACTTGAGCAGGGTGAAGCCGACCTTGCCTTGGTTCAAGAACCATGGGTGACAGGAGGCAGAATAGCAGGACTGACCATAGGCGGAGGTAAGTTAATATATGACTGATCAGCCGCTAGGCCTAGGACCTGCATAGTTGTTAGGAATAATATTGAGATACTTGTGTTGTCTTCTTTATGTTCCAGGGATTGTACTGCAGTTAGTACAGAGCTACATGTGGGACCTAGGAGCAGAAGGGTTGTCATGACCTCTGCTTACTTCCCACATGAGGAAATGGATAACTTCCCGCCCATCAGCTTTAGAAGGGTGGTACAGCACTGTGGTGGGAGAAGTTAAGCTGCTTGTTGGAGCAGATGTCAATGCACATCACACGGTGTGGGGGAGCAGTAACATCAACTTTAGAGGTGAGCAGTTGCTTTCCTTTATTGTAGCTCTTAATCTTTATATTTTCAATAAAGGTAATACACCTACCTACATAACGAAGGCTAGAAGCGAGGTTTTAGATCTTAATCTGGGGACAAAGGGGTGCATGCTGTATTGGGTATGTGGTGTGTGTCTAGAGAGCCGTCTATGTCGGATCATAGGCATATCGTCATGGATCTCGAGGTGATAAACAGATCAGTAAATACTTACCGAAATCCTAGGAATACAAGATGGGGGGCCTATGAAGAAAGGCTGACCTTAAGAGGATGATAAGTAATTTGCATGAATTAGAGTACGCAGCTGGAAGATTGGTGGAGATAGTTGTGGACTCCTTTCATGAGAATTGTCCTCTTATGAAGAAGGCTGTTGGGGTTAATGCTAAATGCCACCATCCCAGGCACTTTCTGAGCAAAGGGGACGAGTTAGAAGGCTGTTCAATGCGGCCAAGCACTACTGTAAGTGGGAGGCCTATAGGCGAGCCCTGACCAAGTATAATAAGGCTTTAAAAAGGGCGAGACGGAACTCGTGGATGAAGTTCTGTGGGGAAGTCAGTCATACTTCTCAGGGGGCACGACTTCACAAGGTCCTAGCCTTGGATCCTTTAAACCCTACGGTGACCCTTGTTGGTCCCAATGGGGACTGGGAAGGATACCCTGGAAGTCCTACTCAGGGAACACTTTTCTGACTCTGAGGTCAGGAATGCAGGAAGGGAGCGAGTGTCTTGATGTTCCCTATAGGAAACCTAGTAGGGGAGATTGGATAATCGCAAACCAAATTGTGGATTTGAATAAGGTGAGATGGGCCATAAATACCTTTCACCCATTCAAGTCACCTGGACCTGATGGTATTTTTCTATCACTTTTGCAGCATGTAAGAGAGTCTATTGCTCTTATTCTGTGCAGATTGCACCAGGCCAGCATAGCCACTTGGTATGTACCTCTGGGGTGGAAAGCGGCCCGTGTAGTTTTTATTCATAAGCCGAGGCGAGCATCATATGCCCACCCTAAGGCTTTTAGCCCGATCAGTCTGACTTCGTTCATTCTGAAGACTTTAGAGAAATTGGTAGAGAGATATGTTAGAGGGGTCATGATTCCTCTACATGTCAGTCATTATGCCTACCAATCAGGGAAAGGTTGTGAGAGTGCACTTCACAATTTGGAAGGGACTCTAGAGACCAAAGAATATGCCCTCGGTGTCTTTCTAGATATTGAGGGAGCTTTTGACAATGCTTCACATGCTTTGCGCCGTCACGATGCAGGGTTGATAATACCGTGTGTGGCTGGGTGGGGGACATGTTGCATGGGAGGTCAGTTGTAGCTAAAGCTCTAGGAGAAGAGGTCGAGGTGGAGGTTGTAAGGGCTGTCCACAGGGGTTGTTTTGTCCCCTCTCTTATGGAACCTGGTAGTGGACTCACTCTTGAATCTTCTCTCGTCAGAGGGATGCTATACCCAAGGATATGCTGACGATTTATCCTTGGCTAATCCGGGGGAGGCATGGAAACACAGTGGTAGATCTCATGAAGACAGCCTTATCACTGGTGGAAACCTGGTGTAGTCAGGAGAACGTAGGGGTTAACCCCAGGAAAACTACTCTGGTTCCTTTTACTATAAAGAGGATTACCCTGTATCTAAGAGGACTTAAGCTCTTTGGGTAGACAATTCTAGTTGCAAATGAGGTGAAGTATCTTGGTGTTGGACACTAAGTTAACCTGGAATGCTCACCTGGGGCGCATCATGGGGAAAGCCAATAAGTCATTAATGGCAGTTAGAAGAATGGTTGGTAAAACATGGGGACTGAGACCAGGAATGATGAAGTATATCTATACTGGGATCATTAGACCTATGGTGTGCTATGGTGCTGTGGACTAAGTTCGAGCAGAGGGGTGAGCCAGAGAGTCTCTGACTAAGTTGCAGAGGTTGGCCTGCCTGTGCATCACTCCAACAGCGGCCATAGAGATCATTCTTGGGTTTCCCCCTATTGACCTTTTTGTCATGGGGGAGGCACGTAAAGCAGCTTATAGACTACAGGGTGGTGGAGGCTGGCTGCCCTCTATCTATGGGCATGCAAGAATCACAGACAAGATCTTTGACCAAATCTTGATGATGTGGACTGATTAGATGGTTAAACGGCACATAGTATCTAGACCCTTTGATGTCAACTTGGCCTTTGAGGGGAAAGATCGTGTGTTGGAAAAACCTGGAGACATAGTAATGTATACAGATGACTTCAAGACAAAGTCAGGCACTGGTGCTGAGGTGTACAGCCTGAAACCGGGGGTAAAGAAAGTTATTACCCTGGGACAGCATACAACAGTATTCCAGGCTGAAATGATGGCCATCAATGTCTGTGTTCAGGAGAAATTGGATCGGGGCTTCAAGAAGGCACATATTCATATTCATAGTCAGCAATAAAAGCACTTGTGGGTCCTATAATACAGTCTAAGCTGGTCTGGGAGTGTCGGAAGAACCTTGACGCTCTGTCCCTGGGTAACCGGGTAACTATTCACTGGGTTCTGGGGCATAGGGGAGTTGAGGGTAATGAGGAGACAGACCGACTGGCTGGACTTGGATCTGCTTCTGAGTTTACCGGACCTGAGCCGGCTTTAGGGATTTCTTTATCATTGGCCAGGTCCGCTATTAATGGGTGGATTACATGTCAACACCAGGTAAGATGGAACAACCTTCATGGGCATTCCCATAGTAAACGTCTCTTAAGCAAAGTTCCTTCTGGAGGAATCAAAGGGGCAACAGATATCCTGGGCAGAGCACAACTCATGAGGATCATGGGGCTCATAACAGGGCACTGTGGTCTGAGGTGCACATGAACAGGAAAGGTGTACATACCACGGAGAAACCGTGTGTAGATTGTGCAGGAAGGAGGAGGAAACTGCAGGTCATATAATTTATGATTGTGAGGCTCTTGCTAGTAGGAGGCTAGGGGTTTTTGGTTTCCAAGACCCTAGGGATCTTCAGCAGAGTGAGCTAGTCAGTGGGTTGTTGGAACCTATTAGGAGCACCAATCCGTTGAACTAGGTATTTTAAGAGGTTAAGTTGCACAATAGGTCAATCGATTGCAGTGCCTGGGATTGAATTATCCCTTCCTCTAGTATATAATCTTACTTTCTGAACATGCCTCATATATCAATTTTTCTGTTCTTGTTAAAACAGAATGATAAACCATGGATTTTGTTCATTAACTCTAGATATAGAAATTAAAAGTGAGAAATTACATGATCTTCTCAGGTCACATAGAAATATCAGTTAATATTTGTTGTCATGGAAAGATGTAAAAGAGATTACTCACTATCCTTTTTTACCTTAATATCTGTCTATACATATTATACTATACATTAGAAGATTTGATAACTTCAATAGAATTTGGCATATAAATATAGTGTTCTCATATTTTCAAACCAAACTTTTATAAAACATTTATTTTCAAGCCCTTTTTGATAAAAAAATTTGGAATATAAAATTCATTTTTTTTTCAAAATTGCTCTTTCCATTGAATGTTCCCAGTAACAGAAATTTAGCGTTTGGGAGTAAATTGAAAAAAATTCTGATCTCCATCAAAGCTTTTTTTTTGTTTTTTATCATGTCTCAAAATGGTTAATTTCTGTTACCATATTTAAAATTCGGTACACTAACTTCAGAACACAAATCTTCGCCTAAATTTGAATAAAATCTGATGAAACTATTATGACAATGTTCTTTATATATTTCAAGTTGACCTAATACACTAATAATATTACTTTTCGTTTTTTACAAGGATGTAATACTTTGCTGTTATAAATTTTCTTGAGAACTCAAATATCCCCTTTTGCCAATTGAATGAACATTTCTATTTAACAAAGCATCAGAATGTACCAAAACATTAGGCTTACAATACATGGTTGTTAAATGTACGAATGCAGTGGCAATACGAATGGCAGTGGTATTGTTATACCAGATGGACTTAATACTACTAAGCTTTGCTGCCCAAGTCTAAATGTGTTTATACTGCAGCCTTGCTGCTGGCACATCGCTGCACTTCTCACATTGATAAAACAACCCTATGTCTTTCAATTAAAGTATTTTTAGTGACCATACTGCTTGAATCTTGCCTAGCGATGATAAACATTTCACTGCCTAATCAATCAAATCTAAGCCTCAATCACTGATTGACATCTTCAGATTTGCTCTGTGATTGGTTCTTCTTTCAAGGCCATCCACCTACTGAGCCTATAAAACACAGTTGTGTTTATAAATTTAAAATTTTCACATACATTCTAATTCATTAATTCTGAGAATTCAGTCACTTAAAACATACAGTTTATACAACTAAATACTCTGATAAATAAATCCGTGTACAAGGTATGTTCAGAAAGTAATGAGAATTTTAATTTTTTAACAAAATATTTATTTATTCTTCTAAATTGATGTTGTCACCTTCAAAATAGTCCCCATTGGAGATTATGCAGCACTTGTGCCAGCGCTTCTTCCAATCCTCGAAACACTTCTTAAACTCAATCTTTGAGATAGCCTTTAGTTCTTTCAGCGATGCGCTTTTAATGTCTCTACCGCTGTAAAACGATGACCCTTTAAGGTTCTCTTTATTTTTGGAAATAGGAAAAAGTACACGGAGCCATGTCTGACAAATATGGAGGCTGGGCATCATTACAGTACTGTTTTTGGCCAAAAATTCATGAACAAGCAATGAAGTGTGAGCTGGTGCATTATCATGGTGCAAAAGCCATGAATTGTTTTTCCACAGATCCGGGTGTTTTTTTCGAATTGCTTCACGTAAACGGCATTGAACTTGTAGGTCGTACACTCCTTATTGACCGTTTCACCTGGTGGCAGGAATTCATGATGCATTATGAAATTCATATCGAAGAACACAGTGAGCATAACCTTCTCGTTCGACTGCACTTGTCGAGCCTTTTTCGGCCTTGGCGAACCAGAATGCCTCCACTGGGAGGATTGAACCTTAGTTTTGACGTCATATCCGTAAACCCATGTTTCATCATCTGTTATAATATGTTTCAGTAATTTTGCATCGTCGTTGACTTCATTTAGTGACTCCTGAGCAACTTCCATTCGCTGCTGTTTTTGTTCAAAATTCAATAACTTTGGAACGAATTTTGCTGCCACGCGTTTCATACACAAAACTTTGGAAACAATGTCATGACATGATCCAATCGATATGCCAACATCATCAGCGACCTCTATAATTGTGATTTGGTGATTGTTCATAACCATTTCTTTTACTTTTTCCACGTTTTCATCAGTTGTTGATGTGCTGGGGTGTCCAGGGTGTTCGTCATTTTCAACGTCTTCACGGCCTTCTTGGAAATGCTTATACCACTCGTAAACTCTTGCTTTACTCATTGCAGACTCACCATAGGACTTTGTTAACATTTTACACACTTTATTCCATTTTTTACGCAAAATTTGATAAAAATTCTTTGATCCATTTCTTTTAACAAACGAAAATCGCCGAGCTCATAAAAACACATTTAACCTTGGTGGCTGTCACAGACAAAGTCAACAAAGAAAACAGCTGGAAGTTTTATCATACTTCAAGGGCATGTATACCAACATAATAAAAAAAAATGTTTGTTAATCGGACTCTCCAAGTCCGCGAAATTTAAAAATTCTCGTTACTTTCTGAACACACTTCGTATTAACCTATTACTTTTTACTTCTAAAAGTACTCCCTACATCAAGATAAGTAAAAGTCGCTCTTTGACAGATATTGCGCTAACTATGTTCAGTTGTGTAGTTAACTTCCTCATAACTTCTGATTCAGCCATGTTTAAAATATAATTAAAAGTTGATTGTGACATCATTAATGTCTGAAAAAACAATCTGGATAATTTCTTAGTTGCTGATTGAATTTGTGAAAATAATTTGTAAAATAAGGAAGTACTGGTGTACATTCTCCTCCTTGGAGTCAAAGTACACATTCTAGTTATTGAATCACCATCATGTGATGTTTATCACTCATTGTTTCCACTCGGTACATATTGTATTTATACTTCACTTCACACTCTCATGATCGAATGATGGCACCATGGTGAGCATTCACGTGCCATCAGCGAAGCTGCAGCATAAATGTACTCTACGATGCAACTGTAGAAATAGTAGGACTTTTCCTCCAAAATGATTTAGATGTCAGTATTTTCTACAGTAGGACAACAGACTACTAAAAATTTTGCAATTTATGTTGGATCTGGATGGAAAAAATATACACAAAATTAATCTTATGTCAACTTTTGTAAATTTTTTTTACCTATCCTTAAATGGAATTCAGAATATTTGATATTTCGACTAAATAACTGTCACATACAAATACAGTAATCAAAAAAAAAAAAAAATGTTTAAAAGTGAGAATGGTCATACATTTATTTTTTATGACATTAAAATACAATAATTATTCTTTAATTTTCTGACATATTTTTTTAATACACACACATTTTGGTGAAATTTAAACTTATACAGCAACATTATATAAAAAAAAATCACTATGTACAACACATTTAGATATAGAAATGCAAAAGTAAATTTTAAGAAATGAATTTCCTGTATGACATTATTAAATAGCAATATAAATTAAAACTATTTTAATGTATTATTCCTAGAAAATGAATACGATAAAACTTACGCATGTTAATATACCAGGTATACATAAAAAATATCGATTTTAATTTGTCAAATTACTTATATGAGATGTTCAGCTAAAATCAAAGAGCAACACTTTTAGTTGTACACATGCCCATAGACTGTTTACCTGTCTTTCTACTTTACAAGCACCACTAACAAAAATGGAAACTTTCAAACAGAAGTATTCTATGTTCTGCATATTGAATATTAAATATGAATCTACAGTCCAACATACTTGCAAACTACACAGAAAGTTTAACTGTGACACCCTCTCAAGTGACAAAAATATCTGTCGAAGGCACAACTAGTTTAAAAAGGCTTGCATGTTTGTGTTTCCTTTCAGCAAAGAGTACTCCACTGGAAGACCAAGACTGAACAAAATCTTGAAAATTTACGACATTTTTGTGTGCAGCCGTTATGGAGATTTCTAAACAAAATCTATTAGGAAGGCCAGTTGTGAACTAGCAATGTGTATGATCATGGGTGTAAAATTTAACAAAACATATATGCATGTGTTGATTTGAAGTTTACAATCAAAATTTTACAGCATAATTTTGATAATTATCAAGACAGTATTATTGAATGTTAACATTTTATCTTAGTACACAAATAATACACAATATTACAGACTCCCAAAATTAAGTGTTTTCTACGATATATTCCCCATAAGTTTATATGCCTTTCTTTCCTGAAGCAAAGTTAACAGAAGATGCTTATCAAGAATAGAGATGCTTCCTTCGACTGCAAGATGGATAAGACAACTATTTAGTCACCTTATTATCAAGTCACCTGGATTGTTTGGTCATCATGTGTCTCACCACTGTATGGGGATGTTATTGTTCCAGATCCAATGATAGGGCCAGATTGTTGTTTGCTATGGCTGCTAAAGTGCCATATATGATTTTTTTCTTTCAAGTTTTAATGTGATTTAATACTTTTTTGTAGACACATTATCACAATCAATTCAATAACACTAATTAATAGTATTAATTTAAAAATTTAATGCATTACATATTCAATGAAATAAAAATATGCGTAAAATGGTAGGATAAACAAACTATAAAATTATGAGAAATGTGACTTTTGGATTGCATAGCAGTTAAATACAATAGTATTTTTACAGTAAATGAACACTATATACAATGTAAATAAGACCACACTAGCACATATTTTGATAGCATATTGTATACAAATTTTAACCCTTTAAGTGCCAATGTTCAGTTTCACCAGACATCTGTTTTGTATAAATTTAATCCCAGCACTCTTTAACTCTGACAATGTTTTTTTCCAAAATAAAATAAACAAATACCAAGCAGTAAACAAAAAGTTGTGTAAAATAATCAAACAATAATAATACAATAACCAATGACTTACTGTTAAATTAAATGAAACAATTTCAGACTGGTGAAATGGTCGAGCAGTCTAACGTGCTACACCTGGCTAATATAGTGTTACGTGTGAGCGGGTTCACACAACAGCCATTGATGCAACTCGTTTTCATTAACTCATGTGCAACTCGTTTAGAGTGTGCCTATCTATAGTAGAAGGAAAGTCAAGTCCCACCTTAAATAAATAACGGATGGTTTGGGTGGAAGGTGACAGGAACAGGTGAGTTGCATAGCTAACCGAGAACTGGGTGTGTCCACTTGAAAAAATAATTTTCATAAAATACATTCATTTAAAGAAAGTTCATGGCACTGAAAGGGTTAATGGCTATTACATATAAATATTTAATTGTTTATGTAGACTTCAAATATTTCATAATTATATACATTACATAAATTATAATACTATGATTGTCTAATATTAAATTCAAAGAAAAATTTGTGCTTTTGACATTTTGTTCTACTTTACTCACAATTTATTTTTACAAGTACAATTTTATTGGATTCATCCATTATAAAGCTTCTATCTATCGTTTTTTACTGTTTCAATATCAATATGTAGAAAAATTTATTGATGGGGAAACATATTCTATATGGAGCTGTTTATAGGTTAGTTTTTTGAGGTCCTATTGCTATTAAATTAGAAAACAATTTTTTTTGGAACGATGCCTTCTAATATATGTATGTACAAAAAAAAATCTAAAAATTCTCTTAATCAGCAATCCAAATTTAAAATTAATGACAAAAATGATTAGTTGGTAAATTGGAGAAACTCGACTCCAGCGGATGTTTTGTAGAAGTAAACTAAAATACTGATATCCATAATGATTTCTGTATTTACAGATAAACTTAAATAATATTATAAGTGTTTTGAAAAGTAAGGTTACAACTGAATAAAAAAATGCAAAAACATATGTTGTGATTTTATTAAAACCTTTGCAAAATCAATGATTTCAAACTGGTGGAACCTAGTTGAAAAGCTCTAAAAGCATGGATATCACACATGTTGTTAATCGGCCTAAGAAATAAAAAAATAATATTATTACTCTATCTTGTAAATACATACCATTTAATTTATAATGTACAAATTTAATATAAATGGATCATTTTATTTACCAGACATTACCACTAAAAAGAAGTCAATGAAACAATACAATTATCATTATACATAGACCATACTATATTGTCATTCATGAAAGATAACATTCAAAAGTAACTGGATTAAACTCTTGAGTCTATAATATATAGAGATCTCACTGCATAGGAAATTGTGCGATTGATAAAGGAGAACACTACCTATCAAAAGAGAAATTAACCATGTACTTTTAGGTTAGCTTTTGAAACTACGAATACGTTTTTAATATATGAATCACTAATGATATTAATTAGACATCTTAACTGAGTCTAAGGTAAACTCATATCACTGCAGCAATTTGTAGACTCAAGGATGGATAGGTAGTAGTTTTTTTTTTTTTTTTTTTGTGTTTAACGTCCGACTATTGTGCACACTTGGGCTAATGCAGACGATAGGATGATTTATAGTGTATGAAAATGCCAAGCCCTCGCCGGGAATCGAACCCGGGTCCTCGCGGTGAAAGCCTAGTACGCTATTAACTAGGCCACCGAGGCGACTCGATAGGTTAGACGAGTTCAGAGTAGTGATGTTATTTTATTATCTGTTATTTAGTAACAGTTACTGAAGAATTACTATAACCATTATTAAAAGTAATAAATAACAGTTACTAGGTTAAAGTGTTATAACCCTAGCAACAGTTTAGTAGTATCATACTTTTCCGCCAAGCACACTGCAATAACGATCAACAATATGAGAACGACATTAACTGAAGAACGAATAACATTTTAGATAACTGTTTAGTAGTTCAGTGTCCTGTCGCTAGGCGTGGCACTAGCGTTGAGATAATTTTGAACGATGTAAAATGGGATAACTTTTAATTTGAGAATGTTACATTATAATAATGAACAACGAGTAACACTTAACACTAATGGTTAACGATTTCCATGTGAGAATTAAAGTTCAGTAATTTATAGTCTATAATTTATTTTTGGTGTAGTTTGTAACTGAGTGATTGCCAATTAAATTACTATGCTTAAATGAATTAGTTTTATTTCTTATTAAATAATCTGCACTTATAAATATTTTGTTAATAAAAAACTGACATTTTAATGTTACATTGTACATTTAATAATTTAAAACATAGGTTGACTTTGTTTTAACATACTACCTATTTATTATAATAATTATCCACTTTAAATGTTTTAATTAACGTAAGAATAATTTTATTTTTTTTATTTCTTTGCATTAAAAATGTATAGGGGCATACAATTAATTGATATTAAATTACAAAACAAAAAATATTTTTTTGTATTCAAGTGATTCAATAACAATAAAATCTATTATTTATTATGTAAATCATATTTCATAAAAAAATATGAAAATATTGTTTTTTAAATAATTAATTTAGTTCTTTTGTGTAATTATATTAAATTCTGCCTAGCAGTTTAAATAACACACTATTCTAAAGTAGCAATAACGATTATAAACATTATCAGATAAATAACGCTTAAGATCATCACTAGTTCAGTGCTCTGACGTTGGATTTTGGTAACTACATACATTTTACCTTTCATTCTGACATCCTGATTTTCACATTAGATGGGAGCTATATGTATTATAGACTCAAGGTTTAAATTTAACAATGAAATACACTTTAGTTGAGTTACTATTCGTGATTATTCTTAGAACATCCTACCATTGTCTCAAAGGATATCAGGAGGCAATGTTATGAATGGAAATGGTGCTTATTTGTATAACTTATTTTAATGGGTTTAACACTTTAAATAATAATAATTGTTACTAACAACATTGATTGTGATTAATGTTTTTGTTTCGTTCACCCACAATAAAGAAGGTAGAAAAAAAGGTTGAAATATATCTAATTTTAATTAAATTAGGTATACTTTTTCATATTTTAAACCATTTTAAAATTTTTTATTCTAAAACATTTTTTTATAAAATCCTCTAAAAAATTAGTTTTAATGATTTTCATCAAAATTTTACTCAAATATAGTAATTAAATACCGAAACAAAATGGATAGGCCAATAAATATGCCCAAAAAAATCCAGTTCATAAATCGTTCCATCCGACTTTGTTAACATTTTGGTCACACATGAAAAGGCTATAGCGAATTTGAAATGAGATTTCTGATCTGGGAATAAAATTAAAAAAGTTTTGTTTTGTTTTTTCAATTACTCTTGAATCTTTCGAGTTGTGAATCATCACATATGATCAAAATTTGATTAACCGATTTTAAGAGTTGGGCAGATTTTTTTATTATTCATAACCTCCAAAGCAATTTTTTTTTGAAAATAGCAAACATACGACGTAATTATGTTCTTAAGTCTTCAATTTATAAGTCTTATAAATAATTTGATTAAATATTTATTTACTTTCATTTCTCACAATACAAAGCATAAAGAAAATAATATAAAGGATCAGAAAATTTAATATAACTTTTGATGGTTAAGTAAATTTTTGAGGTAGGCCTATTCTTCTTTATTTGTTTCACCCAACTTTAGGGTACACCAAATCAATCACTTCTCAATGCTCTGTGCCTTCCTCGTAGCCCAGTATACGAGGTTGGCCTATTATTACGACTAAAAATACAGATTTTGAAATAATGTCATTCGTGCAGTTGTGTAAAAGCCAAAATGGAGATTAAAAAAAAATTACAGAAAATAAAATTTTGTTTAAATTTGATGTACAAGGCATGTATATAACATTTGTAAGACTTTCAGAAAAGAAAGTCATGATTAGGGAATTGTGTACCTAGAAAAACCAAAGTAACTGCTCTTTGAATATGACTAATAATATAAATTTACAATTTGTACTTAACAGGTCAATGAGTTTATATGCATAAAAATTTAAAAACAGTAAAAAAACTTATTTTTAAATTTTAGTAATGATCATATGTTTTAAATTATGTGATTCACCGATCACATCGATTAATCATAAATATTAATAGTGTAATGATTCTACAAAATAATAGAGTAATCTGTATGGAGTTTATGAGCTTCATAACACATTTGCAAAATTTTAAAAAATCAAATTACATTTTAAAAAAAAAGAATCATTATTACATATTATTTGTAATAAATGTTATATGCACAAAAAATGAAAAAAAATATGATAATCAAAAAAAATATTTTTTTTATGATTTCACAATTTTAAATGGATTCTGCAGCTTGAACTTGTCCTATCTATTAATAATTTCTAAGCCAGGTTTGAATAAAATTATATTAATGTTGCAAACTTTATCACCAACAATGGGTTACCAATTAATTATTAGTATGTTCCGCTCAAATTATCTCTGATTATGGCAGACACTTTGAAATTTTTCATATTTGAACGTTTTTAGAAATTCGTATTATATACCTCTATGGTAATAACAAAATATTGAAAAACCTTTATGTTAAAAACTAGAAACAACAAAACCCATTTTATAAACATTTATTTCATACAATATTTTTATTTTTGCATTGCATGCTCAAATTAAAAAAAAATGTTATGAAAAGTTAAAAAAACAATTACATTTTCCTCCTATGTAACTTTCTCAATTTTTTATTTAGTTATTTTATTAGGTTAATTTATTAAGACCATCTTTTGTATACCACTAGTATAATACATACAATAAATTTTATAAAACAAATTTAACAAACCATAGAAATGTGTTGCACAGGTCGAGGGCAGAACACATTTCATAGTTTCACAGTTTTTCTCTAACTTAACTTCGGGTTACTGTACTTTTAATATTCATTAAAATTGTACTGTTTCTATAAAGTATTAAAATAATAAATTCCACCAGTAGGTTGACCTGAATTTACATACCTAGAAGCAGTACACTAATAGACACTATACTGCCTTTACTTAATTATTAGCAATTAGTGCGCTAACGAAGGGAAATTGTTTAATGTTTATTATAACTTAAATTTTTGCACAAAACTGATTTTTTCCCCAATTAGTACTCTGTTGTTACAATTAGTGAATATTTCTGAAAAAAAACTATTCTAACTCACACAGTGTTGTGTTTTATAACACTAAGCTGCCTTGGTGGCCTAGTTGATAGCATACTGGGCTTTCACCCCGAGGACCCGGGTTCGATTCCCGGCCAGGGCTTGGTATTTTCATATGCAATAAATCATCCCATCATCAGCATAAATCATTAGCCCAAGTGTGCACAAAAGTCAAACGTTAAAAAAAAAAATTATAACACTAATCACCACTAATTTTGAAGGAATTAAACCACAGTTTTTGGAGTCTCAATATCGATGAAATAATTTTCTGAATATTCAGAACTGATGTTTGCTGTTGGAAGCATGTTGAAATGAAGGAGCAGAACCGGGAGGTGTTTCTAACGGTGGAGAAGGATTAACATGATGTTGATGATTTAACAAGTCCTGTTCACTGTGATTTGATTGCCGGGCAAGATTTATGGATATCCTATTGTCCACTGGTGCACGCACAAGTGCTAAAGGTATCGGCCGATGCTGTTCACCAATAGAACGTGTAGGTGGGTTTAGAGATTCGCAAGAATGGATACGTTCGCTAGAATTCTGATGACGTATTAATGTGACTGAATGTTGTCCTTCATTGTTTTGCCTGTGTTGATCTAAGTACCTCTCTACAGGCTGATCATGTTGTTCCATTTCATCCTCCTGTACAAGTGAATCATTACCTGAAGAACATGGCTGTAAATCCATATGTAGAATAGGTTTAAGTAAAGGACGTCGGTTCACAAGACCTTCTTCCGACTGATGGTTTAATGATTCATGAGGGCGTCTATGCCTGTCTTCCTCACATCTCTGTAGAAGTGAATTATGCCTAGGCGCATGTTCTGATTGACTTTGTGCCTGCATAACAGAATTAGTTCTTTCACTATTTAAGACCATACGTATGGATTGATTTTGTTCCATCAATCTATTTTCTGGTTCTTGATCCAATTCTTCGTGTTCCTGATTGCTTCTTTCCAAATTACTTTGTTCGTTAGGGTCATCTTTACTTACTTGATTTTGCTGTAAAGTAGATGTATTCAATGAATTTCTTTGATTATTTAAATCCATATGTTGTCTTTCGTGTAACGATAAATGATTTTTTTGTGCAAAACATTTTCCGCACTTATCACAAGCAAATTGTTTTAACTTACAACTACCATTTTCGTGTCGTTGTTTATGAGTGAAAAGGCCATGTTTCTGAGTAAAACCGCGACCACAATCGGTACAAACATGAGTTTTCTTACTCGCTAAAGATAACGTTAATGCCGCATTTACTGCGGATTGCTTTAATGATGCAGCTAGACTACAAATGTCTGACAGAAAACTATGATCGCCAAAGTGTAAGCGCATGTGCAGAGCCAAGCCTTCGACACTTGCAAATGTTTCACCACATTCCCTAAAAAAAATAAATAAATAAATAAAAATATCTGTTCAATTTATTATATACAAATATTATTTTGTATATACACACACACACACACAATTGTCATTCAGGTTTTTCATGAAGTTGAAAGTTGGTAAAAAGACTCCTATAACATCAGTTATTTAGTTGTTTACAGTTATACATGCAGGAATGACTATGAAATAATTGTCAAAAGTTAAAGAAACAATAGCAGTGCTAGAGAATATTTATTTTTGTTAGAAATTAGTCAAAACTATGTATGTCAAACTATTAAAAATAAATAGAGTTTTCATTTAATCTAACACATCCATATTGGTAATTTCCTACAACTACTTATAGTTTCTTTCTCGCATTAACTGCTGTGTTGGTATCCCACTGGTCGCACACTAACTGCTATAAAATGCAGGTAGCCAATTTGTTGTTCATTTCAGCTCATCCGGATAACCTTGTTATACAAAATACAACTACATGTCTAACCAACATGTCAACAATACACCCTGATAGAAAGAAGAAGAAATTAAAAAAAAAAGATGTTCTGTATGTGCAAACAAATAGAGGACAAAAAGAGATATTATATAAGAATGTTGTGAATGTAATGTAAGACTTTGTATATAGCCTTGATTTGAAGAATATCTTTCAAAAAGAGTTGTTTAATTTGTCTGAGTAAATTTTATTTATAGGTTTTTTACTAATAATGTTCATTTCTATGAATAATAAATATACATTAATAAATCCAGAACATTTTGAAATTTTTTTACTACTTTTAGTCACATAATGTTTTAAAAGGGCTAGACTCTCGATCTAACAAAGAAGCTCAGTGCAAAATTTTGCAATAATGTAGTAAACATTATTTATGCCTATAATGAGTTCAGAGTATCAAGGTTCTACTTTACTATTTGAGTTCACATTTCAAATAACAAAGGCATCATAATCATTTTAAATATTTACTTTAAAGGCCTATTTTGTCATGTGTGAGTTTTTCGATATTACAAAATTTATTTTTTTGAAATTTTAAATATAATCCAGTACACTAAAATAATTTTTGACAACAAATATTTTTCCTGAAAATCTGTTTGCGTGAAATATTTAATAAGTTTGACTCGCATGGTCTTACAAATGAACTATAATGTTGTATAGAACATTTTATTAGCAAATCTAAGTTATATTCACAAGAACGCAAATAAATTTTTAAGTAACTTTATTTTTTGGAACAAAAATGGTAATTATTTGATTCCACACTGAAAGTTGTCATATTTACTTTGTAAAATTGTGAAACTTAGTTTTGCATATTTAAGTAGGCATACTATAGTTTTGTAACTTATGGGCTATTCAAATCTAAGTAAAACTGCGAGTGATTTGCACTAATTAAAATACGAAAGTACACTGATTAAGTCACTGGATGAGGATTAATCCCTGGTAAAGTCAACCATCCCACTCAGGACACACTTTGGAATATTGTCAAACATAAACAATATATATCAACATGTATGTATTTATTTGCTATACTAATGCAACTCTGTGATCTTTTATCAGCAAAATTCAACCATAATGGAAGCTATAACCTTCTACTTAGTAATTCAGCTATAATCAAACACATGTAACCTTTCATTGTCCTTCTATGTTGTATGTTCCTTTCTTATTGACTGTTGTCTGTATCAAGAAACCGTACTTTAATTATTTTTTGAAGCGAAGCTTTTAATGTTAGCTTTGATGAGTGAATAGCTAATATTTCAAACAGGAGTGAATAATAAAAAAAATAGAATACCCAAACCTTTTTTCTATTATTTCCCCCTAGAAAAAAATCCCAATATCTTTTTAATTTAACGGAAACAAGCAAACGGATTTTGTCTGTCTATTTTTGTCTTTTTCTTTTTCTTCTTCCTTTTCAATAACAGTACATGTATATTATAAGAATTCTTGTGTTGCTTTGGTTTCAGGATTTTTCTTTAGTTGAAGAACACATTCAAGTTTTAACTGTTTATAATAAATTCAAAATTAATGTAAACTTTTATAATAATTGTTGTTAATATTGCTAGTTTTTAACAAAATATTGTGAAACTTATTATAGCCTACCAACTGAAATGAAATCAGCTGACCGTTAAGAATTAATATAAAACAACTGATCTTTTACTATAACTACATTAAGTAATACCTAAGCTAGGTTCACGTATTTATTTATTTGAACAAAACAATATATTTGTAAACATACCTTCAAATTAATTCAGCAAAGATTACATTAACAAAAGCTTCGCTTCTGTTGTTGACTCCCTGAGTTCCACACATGTACTTTTTATAGATTTTTATTTACAAAAATTGACCTGGATAGTTGATGACCCACAAAATTGGAGTCTAGTCTTTTGTATTTTTAATGTAAAAAGTTTTTTGATTGCTATTTACTCATAAAATAGATTAAACTGATGTTTTTTGTTTTGGTATTATAAATGAATGCCAATAAACTCACCCTTCTCATTCTTTATTACAAATAGATTTAATTTGTACACATAGAATGAGAACTAAGGGTGGTTTTATCACTAACATTTTTGCATTATTAATATTGGTTATTATTAAAAAACCAATATCTGATATCAAAACTGTATCTTCCCTCCCCCACAAACTCCATTTTACTCATACTTGGCAACCTTTTGTCCAATTGTTTTTAAGATGTATTTCTTTTGGCCTAAAATTTATAGAATTTGTGTAAAGTAGTGCCTGGAAGCCAGATACAAAAAAGTCTAATATATTCCTTCTCCAGTACAACACACTCTCATTTCCAACTATCTGGAAGAAGCATATACAAATTTTTCATATCACCTCTACTACAATCCTTCTAAAGTTACTCTTTTTTGGCATAAACTCAAATAAATTTATTTAGAAGCTAAGTACTAACAACACCTCTGGAGCTGCTAGTTCACAAGTCTTATGGAGCTCCTCAGCACAGGTTTATACCACTGCCCATCCTCCATAGTGGCTTTATTTCAGAATTTATTCTGTTAGCCAAATGCAAAAGGAAGTAATGGAGAACGTTATAAAAAAATCTGCATTCCTTTGAATACTCTATAGGGTCAGAAAAGTACGAGTTAGCCAAAGGAGACTTGCTTATTTACTTATTTCAATTCTCTCGACTAGTAACTGTCACTGGAATTCTTGTTTTTCTAGTCTACATTTGACATCAAGATGTTTTCCCATCCTGTTTCTGATCTTTTGCCTTCACTTCTTGCTTTGTATGTCAGTTTTGGGAACCTATTTTCTTTAATTTGGCATTCAAGTGCCATGGCACTTCACATGTCATCTCTTGATGGTATTTTGTAAATACTACTTAATGGCATAGTGATATTTATGACTATCTCTCTTTGCTTCCTTAGGAACATCTCTGATGTTTGTTGCAGGTTCTTTACAATATATGTTGAATGATACTCACACAGATTTGTTTTTGTCAATATTACTCTTTTACATAGAAATCCCCTGAATAGAAAAGTTTCCCTGCTGACGCTGTTCTTACGCTGTTTTTTTTTTTTTTTAAGCCATCTGATATGTTTATAATGCCTCCAACATATTCAAATTGGTCGACTTGCTCTAGATGTCTGTTATTCAGTATAATTGTTGAACAATATTTTTGGATATGATCATAGCCTTGGCTTTAGATATATTAATGGTCACCTGTGTTTTTTGTCATCTCTTCATTCCAAATGTTGGTTTGTAGCTGGTTTGCAAAATTCACTATTAGAATTTCATCATCTGTGTAGATCAGTTCTGATATTCTGACTGGCATTAATTTCAATCTTCCTACCTTTCATAATTTAATTTGTCAACATCTTCTATTTTTCTGGCAATATTTCTTTTTTCTTAAGTTTTAACCGTTTATCAAATATTTTTCTATTTTGTAATTAATTAGCATCGTTTTATCTAATGATACTTTGTTATATTATGAACAGATGTTGAATAAGTCAATAATGTTTTGCCCTATGCTTGTGTCCTTGAATCACTTTGAACATTATGTGTTTAGGTGTTAGTCAATATACAGTATAAACATTGTCATTGTAACTGTCCTACAAATCCATGGATCCAATGGTAATCTATAACTAGTGGTTACAAGCTTTTTACATCTATAGGCTATTATGAAAGCATCTACCTATGAAAGCAGCATCTACCTTTTGCATGCTCCCTTATCGTGCCTTCTGTAGACACGCTTATTTAAAAGATACAGCTTTAAAACATTAATACAAAATTCAAATTTACCTGAAACTTCCTAAAAATTCAAAATTTAACTTTCAAATTCATTAGTTAATTTAATTCTAATTACCAATGAATTTCAGGGGTTAAATTTTGACAATAGTAATAAAATAAAGTAATATTAAGACAATAAATAATAAAAACGATTTTTCAAAATAAATTTTTTTTATTTAAAACTAACACATAATTCCCAGCTACAATAAACTTATAACTTACTTGCAAGTTTTGTTAGGACTTAATGAAGTACTTTCATTATTTGAAAACCTCTGAGGAGACAAAGATTGTGATGGCATTTGTAAAGATGTTCCACAAGTTCTCACGTGAACCAATAATGTACGTTTCTGAAGGAATTCTTTGCCACATACTGGACATGACTCGGGGTTGCGCCCATGTTGGCGTTCATGGTTGACTAATTCAAATTTGCGAAGAAATCCTGCTCCACAATCTGGACAGATAAATGGACGCTGTCCTCCATGAAATCTCGAATGCATTACTAAATGTTCTTCTCGTGAAAACGACTCCTCACAAACCTGAAATTATTTTCACTTATTAGCTTCATGTTTTCACAAGTAATTTGCATTTGTATTTTGTAGATTTATGAATAATTCAATATATATATATATATATATATATATATATATATATATATATACTTAAAAGTTAATTAAAAATACAGTCGACCTTAGAATGCTAACTCGGTTATATCGCTATTTTCATAATGTGCCCAATATTCTATATTCAGTGTACGTGTATTTTAAGTTCGTTTACAACGCTTTGTGAACTCGGATACAACGCTGTCACGCTGCTGTTGTAGTCCAGCCACTTAGTAAACAACCTACACGAGAATTTCTTGTGTATGTAGAATTCCCCTCCAGAAGTTCAGTGATACAGAATTTGCCAATCTGAGTCTAGAAATTGATACTACTAAACGATAGTGAAGGAAAATAGAGGAGCTCTGGTGACATAGTGGGAACATGACCTGACCTCTCACTTGCACATTTCTTCCCTCTGTCCCACTATAGTCTCTGTGACCTATAGTCACTCTCACTTGAAATACAATTTTTGTTCTATTTTTAAAATGAAAGTTGAGAATAGAAATGGATCCTTCCTTAGAATTTTGTTGCAGGCTAAACAAACAATGTAAATTGTGTCGTTTCCGTAAAAGCGTTCCCTCTCTCTCACGCGCGCGCGCACACACACACACACACACACACTCTGTACGCCTTAGTGGGGAGGAAAATTTCAATCTCAGGAACCCTCACAACAGTGTACGCACTGTGTTGCATGTATACATACTAGACTGTACAGTACTTATTTTCCATTAGTTTTAAAATATATTATAAAATTAAGTAATATGTGTAATAAATTGTAATAAAATAGCTATTAATTATGTATACAGTATAAAGTGCTTTTCTTTTACTACACACATTATTTCCGCTGTTTACTGTAAACTCGGTTACAATGCTACCTTGTTTACAGCACTCATATATGTTTCGTCCCTTCAACCGTGTTATATCCGAGGTTGGCTGTAATAACACTGATTACTGATTTTGTTTTGATAAAATAAGCTGATTTTATTTTGAAATTTTTTACCTGACACACAAAGGGCCGCTCTCCAGAATGAAACTTGATGTGAGTTGTAAGATGACGCTTCTGAGGAAATCGTTGACCACATTCTGGACACTCAAAGGGTCGCTCTCTACTGTGTACTCTTTCATGACTTACCTAAAACAAAAATTTATTAATTTAAAACAGAATACACATTAGTCTACAATTTTTTTTTTTTAAATGTCTAGCTGCCTTGGTGGCCTTTACTGGGCTTTCACTCCAAGGACCCGGGTTCGATTCCTGGCCAGGGTTTGGCATTTTTATACGCTGTAAATCATTCCATCGTCTGCATTAGCCCAAGAGTGCACAACAGTCAAACATTAAACACAAAAAAAAAAATAATTATACATTTTTATAGGTTAGGTCAGTTACGGTAAGAATACACAGATCGATAGTGTTTTCAAGTGTGACATGTTCAGTATGCACTTAGCACTCAGACAGTGTCTATACATAAGTGTTATAACTCTCAAGACCTTGAAATATATTCTTAATTAATTACTACATAGCACCACTTCGATGGTCTCGCAACCTTTTCCAGCAATTTAACTAGTTTAAATATATTTCCAAAAACCAATAATAGCACATCACATAACAATAACACTGTTACTCTTTTTGAAAATCTGATTTCACCCTTACAATCAGTGTTAAAATCTGCATAATTAACACTTTAAATATAATTTGAAAATTTAAGATGTTACAGACTTTAATTTTAATGGTGATAATGAAATAAGATTTTTAAAAAGTTGTAAGTTAAAAAACGATTTTTTTTTTAGAAAATTGTTCGAAAATTTCGAACTGCTTTGTTTTTTTTTTTTTGTAAAAAAAGAAGACTGTCTTTACTTTTCACAGATATGTATGCAACCATGATTTACAATGTCACTTTTAAAAGATGAAAGAACTCAAGTACATTAGAGTACACAACTAGGCTGATTGGCTGATCAAATATTTTACTACAGTAGGCTACTGCTGACATGAATGGTATCCACGAAAATTTTAAAAATTAATTGAAAGGAAAATGTTTGCAATTAGAAATGGTAGTTTTAACATTAAAATTTGTTTTAGATAAAATTTCTGATATAAGTCACAATAATTAATTGACCAAGGTCTCTGTTTCAATTCAACTGTTCGGCATTGGTTTGTTTGTTACAGTTTTTTTTAAAACACACTAAGAGATTGTTTTAAAAATTTTCCTATTCCCTTCCATTTCAAAACCCTCTGACTTACAATAAAAAGTGTATGCAGTTTTAGCAAAATGCAATGACCAATTGTTTTGAAGTTGGTATGGAGATACTTTGTATAAAGCCCAAAAAACGTATATGTAAGATTTTTACCCATTCATTTCCACTTATAGATAGCGGTCTCTAATTTACAATGAAAGTTTCGGCCTAACACAATAAACGATTGTTTTGACATTTGGTACAAAGGTACCTTGTACAAAGTATGTAAACTGTATGTGTAAGATTTTTTTCCTATTCATTTCCATTTTAATAAGGTTGCCCTGCCTTTAAATGACAAGTAAAAGCAGTTCTGGCCAACCAACCGACCATTTTGAAATTTGGTACTGCCTGAAAGATGTATAAGATTTTTCCCACTCATTTCCATTTCAAGATGGTGGGATCTGATTTAGTGCCGAGATTGTAGTTGCTGGTTATTTCCTGTAATTTTGACCATTTCATAAAAAAGAGCATACAATTTTTTTGGACCATGCTTTGGTCCAATAATATTTTCAATAAATATTAGTTACTGGTTAAATTGGTGGAAAAGGTTATGAGTACTGTCATGGAGTGCTCTGTACATTAACTGGAATTATACTGCGAGGTTTACTGTTTTTTGAACTACTAGTAGTTCAACAGTAGATATAGAGTACATTATTAAGTATTGCCTAGCCACTGCTGTGATGAACTTATAACGGTTTCAGCTAATGTAACCAGTAACAGTAATATTAGTGAAAAATGTTACTGAACAAACTTTTTTGAAGATTTATGCTCTTTCTCCATGAAGCGGTCAAAATTGTAATAGGACTAGCCATTTAGCCAATATTAAGAAAATAGCCAGCAATTACATTTGCCAATGCTAAATCAAAGGGGGTGACAGTACAACCAATTTATCCAGTATTAAGGAAATAGTCAGCAATTACATTTTCCAATGCTATATAAATCAAAGGCGTTGATTGATGACATTTAAGTGTTGTTTCAAGAAATGGAAGTGAACGAACAAACATTTTACAAATTTATGTTCCAAGCTTTATACAAGGTACCTGCATACTAAATTTCAAAATAATCAGTCTATGCATTTGGCCAAAACTAAATAACAAACGAACACCCAACAAATGCCAAACTCTAGTGCTCTTCTATTCACACCTATGAAAGTATGCTATACAAAAATTAAATGTTTTGGTACATTATATTTTTTGAGTGCACCCATGGTGTTTCATTTACAAAACATCTCTTTTTGGTTTTACTCAACAAGATTAGTTGCTTGCCATGTGAAAAGTGCCATGCCATTATACATTCCAGTATCTTCTTTCAGCCATATATAAGCCTCACAAAGATTTTACTAATCAGCTGTTAGATAAAATTTTAAAGTTACATATTTGCACAAAAACTAAAAGCAAGTCATTCTGTGATACCTGTCAAACCATGCTTACTTCAGACACCCTTCTCAGAACTAAACATGTATTTCAACCAAAACAAAATTTCCATCAATGTTATGAAAATAATATTCAAATGTGTTACATGTTAATATATATTATTAACATGCTTTTATATATAATATTTTATATATATATATATATATATATATATATATATATATATATATATATATATATATATATATATATATATATATATATATATATATATATATATATATATATATATATATATATATATATATATATATATATGCTAAATATTAACTATGTACCTGTGGTTTGCTAAGGCATTTTGCAGGGAATAAAAATTACGGTAAGGCATTTTGTTTAGAGCTCAACAAAATATCTTGCTTTAAAATAAATCAGGCATTTTGAGTGACTGCCAATTTGCTTTAAAGAGATGTATGAAAGTTTGAGGTAGCCTAATTATTTGTATTTAATAATGATAGTAATAACTGCATTTAACTGATGAAATAATAACGCAATACTACGTTCCAAATGCTCTGGAAAGCAAATCTGTTTATGCTTGATGGAAATGGTGCTTTCTTATAAACAAGCATGGTTTTACTTGAAACACAACATGTCATACCACACTGTATGTGTTTTCTTACTCTCAGAATAATGAAGATGCGGGGTTGGTATTTTATCATTAGAATGTCTGTTAACAAGATATTAAACATGTTCTTACCCTAATTCACATAAAGATCCATATTAACAATGTTTCACAGCAAATGATTTATACTGATATTTATATCAGTAAATAGGACACTGTGCTGCTGGTAGGAGTTGCAATTGAAGTGCTTTTATATAATTAGAAGTCACTTGCATAAAATTCTTCAAACAAACACAAATATAGACACAAGTCCTTAGCATTGTGTTTAATGTTAAGATTAATAAATTTGTGTAAAAAAATAAGTTTTTTGAGAGTGAAGCATATAAAAATCTAAGTTCTTCATTAAATAAATTATTAATTTCATAAAAAAGGCCTTATTATAATCCACTACATTATCGTAATGTGCCATTTACACTAGTGTCAACATCATTACATAAAACTACATAGCAAAAAAAAATCATTTCCCTAAGGTTTACTGATTAATTTCTGACCAAAATTTAGTTGCAATTAATGAAATGATAAAACATTTTCCATAAAAAAAAATTAGTAATGGGCATGCCCAATTTTATGCAGATCGATTAAAGTATAATATATATGCAGATAAAGCCAAAACTATAATACCGAGTGTTAATCAAATTATTACTTACAAGATGGTGTTTAAGTGTGAAGGTTTTATTACATTCATGACATTTATATGGCCGATCTGAAGTATGAAGTAGAAGATGAGTACTTAAGCAATGCTTTAAAGCAAAACTTTTACCACATTCTGGACAAACGTGGGGGCGTTCTCCTGTATGCACACGCATATGTGTTGTTAGGTGATGCTTCATTAGAAATGTTTTCCCACATTCTTCACAGGTATGGGGTCGTTGCTTTGGAATCACTATTTCAGATTTTTCAGGGGAGCTATCTTGTAAATGACCAGACACCCCTGAACTCTCTAATCCTACACCATTATTAGAAGATGAATTAACAGAGGCTTGTGTTTTTTTCTGAAAATATTCACTTTCACAAGGTGGAAGAGGTAATGCAGGAGCGAGAAAATGTCTTGCTTCATCATTCATGAAAAACATGCTTCTAAACATAAGGTTATTATTCATTGTCACATAAACCTCTTTGAGTTTCGATTCATATGTATTATCACAGTCTATTTTATTGGTTTTTATAAGGTTAACCTTTTCCTTTCAAACAGAACTGAAAGTATTATTTTTTAACTCATATGAAAACAAGCTATTAATTAACAAACTTTTAATTAAACATTTTATGGTTAATCGTGTTTTCTCTTCTCTTTTGTTTGTTAGGATACCATTTTGAATCACATCTGAAATAAAAATATTTTTATTAGAACTATATAATTATAAAATAACCTTAAACTTACTTTAAGTTTATTATAATTTTGTGTTTCTTATTCATTTTTTTCAATTAATTTTTTTTTAAAGTTAGATACACAAAGGAAGCCAATGTTTCAGCTCAACTACGATAAATACAACTAAACATTCCATTGTAGTAAATTATTTTGTATTATTTAGTTTGATCCTAGTGTGACCAATGATATCCGAGACAATTTTTTTATTGAAAATTATGTTTTCCTGAATATAATGGAGAAAAATTTTTGTGGAGAAATAACGCAAAACCAAGATTTTTTGAAAATCAATAATTATATAAGGATAAGCACAATGAAAATGGCTTTGTTTGTGTGAAATAAGCTTTACTTAAAATAAAATGTAATATAAATCACTTTAACTGCACAAATTTCATTCCATACAAAACTATGTCATATTTGATTAAAGAAGCTTTTTTCAGATTCAAAAATATTTTAATTTTGTTTATTTGTTTATGATTATTGTAGTGTAAGTTAAAGTGACATAGAACTGAAGGTGAGAATATCTCATTTCACACGCAAAACACTGAACACACTTGGCATTAAGTATATGGTAATGACTCAGTACGAGGACCAGATTGTAAGTCACCTGGCTCAATTTATCTTTTTAAGGTTTTGAAGAAAAAATAAATGGGAAACTACTACATTTGTATTTCAATGCATACCATGTTAGGTTAGGAAGAGTTTCTAACCTAACATAGCATTCATGGTAATAAAGTAAATTTTTCACCTGTACTCCCAAGCATACCATGTTAAGTTAAGAAGAGTTTCTAACCTAACTTAGCATGTTTGGCAATAAAATAATTTTTTCACCTATACTTTCACACATATAATGAAAGTTAGGTTAGGAAGAGTTTATAATCCAACTTAGTATGTGTAGTAATGAAAAAGTTTTTCACCTATATTTCCACAAGTAGGTTAGGAACAGAATATAATCTAACGTAACAAGGTATTAGTGGAAATAAGGTACACGTTTTCAACTTTTATTTACATAATTATCTGTTGTTAGCAAGCAAAATTAAACTGAACATACTATAATACATATTAATTTCATGCATACAATGTTAAAAAAGAATGTTCTATTACACATATACTATTTGGGTTAGAATCTCTATAGTAACGTAATAACATTGTGATAAAGAAAGGTTATAATTTTGTGGATTTTTGACTTTTTTAAAAAGTTAATAATAAGTGAAAATAAACAATACAGCTTAATTTGAAAATACTTTTTTGCGTGTTTTCAAAGAAAAATTCTGAAATGTGTTCTGATTCATGTGACACAATCACTTTGTCCACAATACTATGTTTAGGCCTATCTCACTTGAACTACTATTTGTAAATTAATACGAAGTTTTAAATGTTCTCAGATTAAAAAAAGGACTTTGACTAACTTAACCTGAAATGGTTTTGAGTGAAATGTAATTTTAAAAAGGAACATTTTTCTATATTAGGAATACTGGTTTATTTTTAAATATTCACTTTATTGAGTGATTAAAACATGCATTAATATAAATAAAACCATTATTTCAAGTTATTTAAGCAATTTTTATTAAGCCAGTCTAACTGTATACACGACTGGTGAAAAATTCTTTACTCCAGTTTTCAGTAAAAAAATATTTCTATTAAATTAAAAAAAAAATGTGTTTTTAAAAATAAAAAATTCTGACACTGGTGGTCACACTAAATTACATTATAACCTAATTAATGATTTTCAAAAAATAGCTATGCTTTATATTTAGCATCCGCAGTGACAATTTCTCAGTTGTATAATTAATAGGCCTATGTCTTACCGATTTTTGTAATCTCTGTCAAAAACTAAATTTAATGATTATGCATAAGTTTCCAAAGTATTGATTTAAGGAAATTATTATAACACAAGAAACAAAAACTTAACATTACTATATTACTGACTTAGTTTTAATGTAAGCCTACCAACGTCTTATGTCTCTCTTACGTAATGACACTATTCATGCGCTGGATCAATTGTAAATTGTCTGTGCTCCATGCAATGTAAATAGTAATGACATGACCAAAATAGTTTCATTAAAAATTGCATAAAATTGTAACAATAAAAGTTCCACGAGTTACTAATTTCATTTAAAAAATTGCATAAAGTAATTATATTCTGGAAAACATATATTTTCAGCTAAAAATTTATTGTCATAAATAATCAAACTGGACACACCACACTTCATTAGTACTGTATCCTATTTTGTTTACAATGTACTATTCTTGTACCAACTCTAAAATAGGCCTATGTATTTCAATGAAATTACAACTGAATTTATAAAGTGAATAATATTGAATAAATTCAATATTTATAAAAACAAAGCAGTTAATAGCTAGTTTCTTAAATAATTTTAATTATAAAACTGTTTATTTGAAATAAACTACCCTACCTGTACAAGGCTTAACAAGCTTGAGTACAATAATACAGAAATTCAGGTTTTTTTATGCTTGTTTTATTTACATGTTTATACTATACACTGTTTCACAATGCACTTCTGATTCACAAAATATTATCAAATCACCTGGAACCACAATATTCAAATTTTCTTTTGTACTATGTTACGTATAATTTAATAATTTACAGCTGTGTGTGTAGGCCTATGTATTTTTATCTGTTATTCCGCCAGCCATTGTCAATTTTTATTTTCTACCTACAGACTACAGTCCTACAGTAACTAGCCTTCAGACCACCTACTATACTACTGTAAAATTGTATGTACTATTCTTCGAAACTTCAGCGATTTCACAAGTAAACTGCACCGAATTCTGGCATTGGAATTCATAGTACACAATAATTTACAATTTTATGTTTCAATGATATTGCTTTTTTTAATTTTTGTAGACAGAAATCGTTATATTATGGTATTATAATAAAATACATTATTCAGACAACCTACTTTAACTGTGAAACAACATATATCTTAAATAATTTAGAAAAAGTAACTATGTAACTATTGAAAGTATTATATTTTAAATTGCAATTATAGGCATAAAATTTAGATTTCATCAATTTAACTTACCAATATATTACGGCGTATGATTAATTTTGGGGTTCTATAAGCCTAATCATAGATTTTATCACAAATGTAAATTATTATAGAAAGAACTTTTTTACCATTATATTGCCATAAAGTATATTTTCCATTAAACTTAAATTTAAAGCTACATATTTTGTAAACATAATAATATATTTATTTTGAAATTTGAGGCTTTAAACATATTGAGATTTATGGTTAAAAACACATGTAATTTATGTATTGAGTGAAATACCTCATATGTTATATTACAGTATTAAATATGTTATATATAATATGTAAAATATTATCTATATAAAACAGTAATATACTAGTACTGTATCACTTGTCAACGACCTGTAAATGTCGAAACTGGTAGTGAACTATGTAGTGGATTAAAAATTTAAACTGTGTTTTTATTTATAAACATCGACTACAGTATTGTTTAGATTAAAACGCGTATTATTAACCCAATTTTTTTTCAATATTTCTTATTAATAGATTAAGAAGATATAAACATTATAATAAAATGTGTATAAGGGGAATGAAGAACAGTATACATGAAAATACACCTCTTTAATACTATGTTGTAATAATTAAACTAAGTATTGCAAAATTTAAACCAATAAATACATACATTCTTTATAATCAGAACACAGGAAAGGTCAGATAATCAAATGAGAAAAAATCTGTTACAATACTAAAAAAATAATGTATATTTACAACCTGGGCGGCATTTTGGTGCTAAGCTCTTATAGGAACTTTTGCTGCTAATGCTTCCTCTCACTTGTAACCCTAAACAATATTACATCGCTGTTCATTTTCAAGAATATTAAAAACTTTGCCATATTCATCAATACTCTATACAAGTATACATATTACTTATTCTGTAATTTCTCCCTTAATTTTTTATAATTATTTTTCTTTCTTCATTAATTATTTTTGTTTGCACCTTTGAAAATTTTTCGCTCAGAGTTTAATCAGCTGAGTGGGAAATACTGCCCTGAAAATATTTCCATCTGACTTGACTGGTTCAGGCACTCAAGGCCATTATTTTTTTCTCCCTATGCCCTTCTTCCATCCTCTAACTATAAAACTCTTTTATGCAAACAGTGTAAAGTATACACATGCAAAAAAACACAAATAATCTTCTAGCAATATTGTGTAGGCCTAATAAGAAATAACTTTGTGTAAATTAAGTGTATGTTGTATTAAGTGTAAGTTGTTTAAGAAGCTATAACAAGGTTTATAAAACATCAGAAACTTAAAAAACTCATATTATTAAGTTTTTAATATTACCTTTATTTTTTATAAGCACACATTTTCTGATGTAAAGTTCTTGAAGTATTTAGGAAACTTGTTTAAAAATGTGTTTTTAAGAGAAATTGACAACTTCAGCTGTAAATAATTCAGTATCAATTCATTTTACAGAAAAAACTGAATAGAGTATTAGAAAAAAGTTTTATGTACAATGGTTATGCATCACATACCTAATTTATTAAAAAAAGCTGTAAAACTGTTTTTCAAAATTCTTTATAGCTATAAAATAAGCATTAGAGGATCATGTGTAACTCACAGAAAAAAAACTGCCTCTAGTTCTGAACTGGGACTGCAAGCTAAACTCAGAAATGGTGAAGAAATAATACAGTCAGCAGTACCTTAACCACTTGCTTTCATAGAGAGAGGGTCTGGACTCATGACAGACCTCAATAAAACCGAAATAGCAACAAATACAATATTCCTTTGTTTATTCAAGAAAGTTTTTATGTTACCATGTAGTTCCAAATGGTACTGAAATGCCAGAGTGCTTGAGTCAATATCAAAATTTTATTTAGGATCCACAAACCTAAATAAATTGATTTTTTACAATTTTCAAGAGAAAAAACTATAAATTATTGTCATTAATAATTACTAAATCTCTACTTTTCAAACAATCCACTTAAACTGTATCATTTATTTTTTGTAATTTTTCAGATTTAAAAACTTGATAGTTTTTAACAGCTTTAGTATCATTTCATTCTTTTCTTGTAACTACATGGTTTGAGAAAACTAGTAACAATGAACAGTAATTTGTATATTTTAATCTGTCTAATGAAATCAGAAAGAAACTATGAACCTTTTTAATTACAACCATAATAAAGAAAAAACTACAAGGATGCACATGATACCTTTCATAAAAAAATAACAGCATTTTAAAATGATGTGACAACCATGTTATTGCATAGTTTATGCAAGCAACCAATGTTACCGACAGCACTTGGTGTCCCTTCTTGCGTAACGTCACTACTAAGTGGCTTTCTGGCTTAGAGTGTAGTGTGGTCTTAGCACAGCTGTGTGTAGGGATTAACAATCTGATATTGCTTTCGTCAATCTTTCCACAAGTAGACAATACAATATGCCCGTCTTGACCTCCAGTTAACGAGTTAATTATATATTTTTTCAGCTATACAATTAATTAAAATAAAGTGCTTTTCTCTCTTTTAGCAAAATATACTGTTAATTCATTCATACTACTACTATACTATTACTAATTCATTATAATATTAAATTCAAATGGTTTAACTGTATGTATAAAAACTCAAAAACTAAATTTTTACCTTACTGTCCAATGTGTCCCTTAGAATGGATCTTAGGCTGCAGGCTACAGGTAAATCCATCCCTGCTTTAGTAACTTATTTATTGAAATAGATTTTCAATGTTAGAAGATACACAAAAATTCATATAGATTTTAACTTTTAAAAAAATTCTGTTATTTTCAGCTTAGGTACAGTATTTAAATCTAGATTATTTGTTAGTCAATTGAAACACACACATTTGGTTTTTTATGATTTCGAGATAAATCATAACTCAATAATAACTCAATTTTATTTTGTAACAGCTTTGTCAAGTACAATAACTAGTAATATCACTTTGTGTTTTTTTAATGGTAACTACCAAGGTATACAAAAAAATAGAATACAATACCAAGGTATTGTATTTTTTTAATAGAATACAAGGTATGGGCCACGCGCATGTCCTCCCAACCACTTTCCGGCTATGGCGCGTCATCAGGTCAAACTCAGACATAGTGTTAAGTAGAAAACAGTTTATAATGTTAGTTTTAATAACCGTGTTAGAGTAATTACAATAATTCCTTTTGTATAACATTATTAATGCTATTAATTGCTTTACTTACTGAATTCGTTCATTGTCAAAAGGGAAACTTTTTTTTATACAATATTACATAATATTAAAGTAAATTATGGACCATAGCTTGAAAAATTCAAGAGTTATTTTTTATTTGAAAGTTAAAAGCACATCACACTATGAATTATGTACCTGCGGATTTTCCGTGACAATTATGTGGTTGACTGTGAAAACATACATCTGGAATAAAACGTTAGCAATAAATTAAATTACAAAGGACCAACAGTACTTAGGACCTATGTACAGGCTTTTATGCCCCCTTTAGGTCCTTTTTTTATATATATTTTTATATATGATAGGAATTTGGTAGTAAATAAATAAATAGCACACAGACATATTATGCAAACAATAAAATAAATATACATATTTTATAGAATTTATGTTTCAAAACATGCCATATCTCTCTCTCTCTCACACACACACACAATAATATATATATATATATATATATATATATATATATATATATATATATATATGTGTAATTATTATTATTCATATATAGATAACAAACTATTTTTGATACCTAGTACAAGTTATTGTAGTTTACTGAGTTTGTTACTTTTCTTCCTTCCGGCATCAGTGAATTTTTTTTTTATTTTATAATATTTATCTTATTTGTGTGTGTTTAACGTCCGACTATTGTGCACACTTGTCCTTTCCCTTTACAATTCTTATCATTATTATAGCAACTGGCAATAGCACAACCAGGCATTGTTATGCATACACAATTATACAATACTAAACAAAATACATTATGTATTTTTTAGGATGCAAAACATACTTAAATCTTTTCTTATATTTATTAAACCTCAAACACAAAACACAATTATCGTGCAGTATTGTTGTTGACACCTTTTATTTAAAACACAACACCTTCAGATTAAGTAAACACATCGAATCTCCAATTAAATTTATAGAACATCGAATTGTTTAGCGGGAAACTACATACAGTAGCAGTGAAGAGTTTGATCCAGTGACGTCACGCGCGTAGTATTCTACTGCGCATGCCCACCATGTATTCTATTTACCATGGTAAGTACTAAAAATTTCAAAAGCTTTTTATTCAACTTTTTGGAAATCTGATTTCACCGTTTTTATCATCACATTTTCAAAAAAAATGTAAGATTAGAATGGCTATTGTTTTGAAACTAATGAATGAATTTGCTGGATAATTAACTTGTCTAAATACCAAAATAAATTTTGGTACAAAGTTTGATTTTGTTCTGGTATATGAAGTTTTTTGGAAATTCATACACTACGTATATTAGATACAAAAACAAACCTACTAAGCACGCGTAAGATAAGCATACCTATAAGAGTGTTAGATTATATACCAGAAGAAGCAATTATAAAACCCCAGGCATTACGATCGACAGACCAACATAAGAGTGTAACTTCACTTTTACATAAACATAATTTTCCTAAAACACATTAGTTACAGAGAACATGCATTTACACTTTTTTGTAAGTTTTTTTTTTTTTAACGTCCAACTATTGTGCACACTTGGGCTAATACAGATGATGGGATAATTTATAACTTATGAAAATGCCAAGCCCTGAATTTAATTGTAAGTGACAATTTTTTCCATAGAAATTTACTCACTGTTTAAGTTTAAACAAAAGTTTTGTATATAACAGTACTTAAATTACAACTATTTTGAAAAGGTTACTTAAAAAAAAATAGAAATGGCATGTCTTTTAACTTAATTTCCTAATTATATTAATTTTATCATAATAGATTTGAGTAGTCTTTGTGATGAAATTTTAAAAATAAAAAATACCACATACCTAAAGACATTTTTTGACCACATAAAAGACTTGTCATTTTTGTTGAAAACTCAAATTCAGGTATAACCACAATAATAAAAATCGTATTTTTTTAAATATATAAAAGCAACTGCATTTTGGAAAATGGTCACTAGTTTTAATACCTAGAATATGTCAGTGTGGCCATGTGGCAAATCAAAAATAAATATTTAGATTTTATTTTTGCTCACACAA
Source organism: Callitettix versicolor (assembly GCA_022606455.1). NCBI lineage: Eukaryota > Metazoa > Arthropoda > Insecta > Hemiptera > Cercopidae > Callitettix > Callitettix versicolor. Next base: position 88,398,058 of record CM040186.1, read on the forward strand.
AAGAAATTAATACAAAGTTTTTAGATGAATTTCAGAATCTAAAATATGCTTTGCTTAATGCAATATTGCTTTTTAGAATGCAGTATCAATAACAAAGTATCTTAATAAAATAATGGAAAATTATAAGCATTATTTATATATTTTTTTCATACTATTATTTTGCCATTTTTCATTTTTGCTAAATATTAGGTTTATTACATTATGATACTTTAACTGAAGTACAATACTTGAAAAACACTGCACCATATGGCCTACAACAAAACTTATTGAAAACTATTTTTATTTCTACCTTCTTCAATGAAAAGGACACTTTAGAAATTTTTATCATGGTACATTTAATAATAAAAGTTAATATTTCTCCATATTAAGGAGAAATATTATAATACATCTTGTGATTATATAGTTGGTGAGATGGTTAGGGAAGGAAGGAAATACCACAGAACTGGATCATATTATATTCAGCAGGAACCTGTAGAAGATAAATAAAAAATTTGTAATGAATGTCATACATTAACATTAAATTAAACATTTATTTCCTTCCTAACAATCTGAATACAAAAATAAAAACACCAAGGCACAAAATACCATTTATAAAACATAACACCATAAATAACCTAGCCTAAAATATATCAAAGGAATGATCATGAATGATGGAAAGGCAATGGTAGTCACCCACTTGAGTTATTGTCATTTTACATTCAAATATCCACCATGGTAACATTTTTAGAAGTTTAATTAAATATATGTGCTGTCTGAATGTAAACTGAAATAACTGGTTTTTATTTGTTGTATTAAGCTTGATAAGTACTAGCAGAAACGTTCCCACCATGGCCAGTCCAGTTTGTATGGATAAACTTTCCTGGTTTGCCCAACAACTCATAAGTATGTGCACCAAAATAATCTCTCTGTGCCTGAAATAAAAAATAATATGTTTAAGTAGAATGACAACAAGACAAAAAATATTATTATTAATATTATTACACACACACACACACACACACACACACACACACACACACACACACACACACACACACACACACACACACACACACACACACACACACACACACACACACACACACACACACACACACACACACACACACACACACACACACACACACACACACACACACACACACACACACACACACACACACACACACACACACACACACACACACACACACACACACACACACACACACAATAAATTAATGTAAATAAACTGTACCTTTTGATATTCACTCTTTTAGTACCATGGATTTCCCACAAATGTAATATTTTATACTTTTGGGTATATTCTAAGCCAAATGGGCATATTTAATGAAATTAATATTTTCATGTGGACACACACACACAGTATATAGTAAGAAAAAGTAACAAAACTTTTGTTTATGTATGCAGCACATCAGCTTCCACCACTAACTTAAGGTGAACCTGCCCTCCACTAATTACAGGATAAGTGAAATCTAAGACAGTTCTACAGAAAAATCAGCATTAATGCCTCGTGCAGGATTTAAACCTACTCACTATAGTGACCAAGAATAGCACCTTAAACAACTTGGCTATTTGACCAATTTGAAATACTGACATTTTAACAATTATTAAAAGGTGTTGGGTATTATTTCATTATTAATGTTTGGTTATGATAAACTCTATTATTTACTGTTTGATATATTTTAAATTAATTTTTTTAAACAAAAATATCAGAGCTAAAAAAATGCCAGGATTAGATTTACAATAAAACAGATGTCCAGTAAAACTGGTCACTGGCACTAAAAGGATAAAAATTCCAGTTGTCTGTCAACAAAAAAATGTTCTATATTTTGAATCCATCTTGTAGAAATATACATAATATGTTGCTACCAAATTAAGTCATAAAGCTAAGAAATGTTTTTCGTACTTTGAACTCTATAAGTCTCCCTCCAATTATAGAAGGAGCTGTAAAAACCCTCCATACTACAGGCTGGGGTCTGTTGGTTTTACACAAGTCATTTGTATTCAAGACTTGTATGGTGTGATATTAATCTCTTCTTTTAATGGATATTATAAGGACTGTCTCCTTTACTCTTGTCTATCCTCCAACATTTTACTGCCTTTCCAATCTTCTTACTTTCACAATCCTTACAGATAATCTAACCATCTTAATTAATCAGACCTGGGTGTATTACTTCCAGAACTTTGCCTATCCAAATGTTCCTCCAATATAATTGCAACTGCTTACATCTTTCTCTCTTCTGCTAATACCAAATTTCATGACTGCTTTTAAAATCTTTACATCCTTTCTTTTGCTACCTTCCTTCATTCCTATCACTCATATTTTTTATCAGTTACTTTCCTTCTTTCATTATTTGTACCATTTCTTGGATTTTTCCTTTTAAAAAAATCCAAAATATAAGCCACTTAGAAATATATAGCGGACACCAATTATCAGACTTGATGTTGATTTAATCTCAGCAACATAGATCATAATGTATTTGGCTTTTTTGAGTAATTATAATTTTGGCAATTTTGGAGGTAAATCAGAAAAACAAAATAAACTCAAAAATTTGAATAAAGTTTTTGCATATAACTTATTTCATGTTTTTCGGGTTACTTAAGTGTGGGACCCTGTGTTCAAAATGTAACACATATTATACATCCATAATAGAATTACAATGACAATGTAACATGACTCACAACTTTCAAGTGAAAATCTACATAGAGGTTTACTTTTGGGTGAAATGGGAACATAAACATTTGTGAGGTAAGACATAAATGATTCTACAGGTCTAGTTCGTTTAGAATCAAGGTCATTATAGTTCTTATACGTAATGTTAATTGAAGTTTTGTATTTTACTGAGAAGTTTTAAAATTATTTTGATGATATGCAACAGTTTTCAAAGACTTTTAATTCTGACAGAAAGTTACAGGAAAGAAGAAGTAGTAGGTGCCTTCCAAATTGTATTGAAAAGTGAAAGAAATTCAGTCTTATAAAAGCTGTTATCACAACAAAACTATGCTTTACCTGTGAGTTAGCACATGAAGTATCAGTAAGAGAGTTGGCTATAGTTGGCAATGAAGGGACTGAAAAGCCAATAGCGGAAGGTTCTTGTATGCTGTCTGTAACTCAGAAATTTGTACTCTAATAATGTAAACAGGTTTTGAATTTTGTTTTGGAAAAGAAAAATTGAGTACAAATAAAGGCATAAACTTTAATTAGTTCTAACATTCACAGAACTGGGTGTGATATACTGACAAAATTTACACCATGCGAAAAAAGCTTCATGTTATTACATAATTGCTGATAATTTCTAAATACAGTAGAGTCTCTATTAACTGTTACTTTTGGGACTGTTGGGTGACGGATGACAGAAATAGACCATCCGTACTTTCAGCGATTGATAAAAATACTACACTCTGTTTATAGCACAAAATATTTTATTATTAATATTTGAAAAATGTAGTAAAACTCTATTCTCAATTTAACTCTAGTTAAGTATTACAGAAATTTTACATATCTAGGTTTTTAATATAATAAATTATCCATACTTTACCTTTTGACAAGTACTCATGTAATATATGCGAAAGCACCATACACTTATTTGACTCTTATATGATCAACTTATATGCTGAATGGTGTTATCATAAATAATGTGAGAATGTTTATCTTTAAACAGAAATATTCATGAACTTTTTTGGAATTTGTTGCCACTACTTGAAGTGTTTCTACCTCATTTCACTAGATGATAGGATCGTTTATTTTTAAATTATCAATATTTACTTAGAGTAGCAACTAGTGTCAGCTGCCATCGCCTATGGTATAAATAAGTCGTGTCCAGTTACAGTGTTCTGTTTTGTCTAGAAGGTTACTTTTATTATAAATTATTTATTATGGAAGACTGTTTAAAAATGTCTGATAAAGAATTTACCTGACGGTTAATCAAGACTCTACTGTAATCTGAATCTTACCTGCAGAAGATTGGCAGGAAGTCGTTTACTTCTATAACCATCATAAAAAGCCAACGCAGTGCTGAAAGCAGGAGTGGGCACTCCTAATGTAGCACCTGCAGCTACCACTCTTCGCCAAGATGCTTGACACCGTTCAACAGCTTCTCGGAAAAATGAGTCCAATAGAAGGTTAGTGAGTTTTGGATTCTTATCAAAAGCATTCTTTATGTTTCCTAAAAAGACACTGTATAAACAATACAAAAATTATTTCATTTTTAATTAAAATTTTTACCAGTATCATTACAATTAAAATCAGTATTATATAAAAATTTCTTCTCTAATATAACAATTTTCCAAACGTAAACAGCCAGAAAAATTATCACCACAGAAGAATTTCTGTGAACCAATTATCCAATTATTGTTAAAAATAATGGTTACATATTATTGTTGAAATTAATTCTAAAAATATATTATTTTTTTAATTCTAAAAATATATTATTTTTTTAATTATGTCAATGTTAAATAGTGATACATGTCATCCTCTTTATGAATTCTGATTTCACCATTTGTTCAGAAACGTTTTATAGTTTTAAATAAAAAAAATTAAATACTCAACCCGTGCAGTGGATAGTATTTTTGTGTATATTTTTTTCTTAATGTCTAAACTTTAAAAACAATTTAGACTGATGAGGGATCGGCATTAACAGTAACTGAGTCTCAAACATTGAGGTGGAAATAATATGAACGAGAATCAGTCCATATTAAGGACCTGTAAACTTCTAAGATTGTGTCTCATTTCACAGAAATATTATGTTGATGTTTACTATACCTTTATATACAATCACAGGAAGAATTGAATCATGATGTCACCGATGATCATGATACATCATGATCCAATGTTTCAGAGACTGGATCCATAAATAAATATATCTCCTTGAATACATTTATATGAAGGGGATATAAATCCTTGAGGCATTAACGGTAACAGTAACTGAGTCTCAAACCCACAACATTGAGGTGGAAATAGTATGAATGAGAATCAGTCCATAAAGTTATTAAGGGCCTGTACACTTCTAAGATTATGTCTCATCTCACAGAAATATTGTTGTTGGTGTTTACTATACCTTTGTATACAATCAAAGGAAGAATTGAATTATGTCACCAATGATGTATATTTTTTTGAAAATTGTGCAATATAAATTTGCTGATGTTTTCTTCAAAATTATTTCATAATTTATGCTTTGCCCTGATGGACAAAATTTCTGTTTTATTCCCAAAGTTCCTGAAATTCAAGGTCAGTATCTCCACTGTAGGTTGATACAATAGCTTAGAGAGAATTTATTTTCAGGTTTCTTTCCAACGGCTAGGATCTCTATTGATTGTTTTTAGGCATCATTTAAATATTGTTTTTGCTAATTTTACTTACTCCATAAGCAGTTTCTAGGCAAATGTATAATGTTCTTACCCTTTCATGGTAGTTTTACAACCTTCTCTTTCCCATTATCTATGACAAGACACTTTGATTTGAGAAGTGAGATGTATGATTTAATTAGTGAGAAATAAATAATATAATGAAAAAACAAAGTCCAAAAACACACCTACGGATAATACAGCCACCTCTCCACATAAGAGCGATCCCTCCGTAGTTCAGGTTCCAACTGTATATTTTTGCAGCTTCTCGCATTAACATAAATCCTTGAGCGTATGAAACTATCTTAGATGCATACAGAGCCTGGAATACATAATTTTATTTGAAATGTTTGATCTATTTCACAGTACAACAAAATCTTAAAATCCAGACTATAATTAATTTTATTACACAACTGTAATCATAATTTTGAACTGTAAATCATAACCCACTTAAATAATCTGCTTCATATGATGACACAGTTTTCAAGAAAAAAGTATATGGTAACAAAAATATACCTTTTAAAAAATAGTATACATACTATTTACACTAACAGTATAACATTGATATATATGCAACCTCTGAAAACAATAACACGGACAAGGAGTGTTAGGTATGCAGGATTTTACCTCCCCCCTCTCTCTCACACACACACAACCATGTTTGCATACTCTTCACATAATTCATCAAAATTAATTAAAATTTTCTAAAAGTCTTAGTATCTGGACTAACAAGTCTAGTATAAATTTACTTTGTAATAAATTATAAATGCACTTAATTACAAACGGAGCTCAAACATTTCTAACCTGTCTGATGTCTTCCAAAAATGCATTCTTGTCTCCAGAGTATTTTGTTGTAGCAGGGCCTTTCAAAACTTTACTTGCTTCTTCACGTTCGTCAATCAATGATGACAAACATCTTGAGAACACAGACTCTCCAATGAGTGTAACAGGCATTCCGTAGTCTAAGGCAGCAATAGCTGTCCATTTACCTGTTCCTTTTTGTCCAGCACTGTCACGAATCTTTTCTACTAAATACGAGCCTATGGAAACAGTTATTTAGAATAAATAAATAAGCTAAATAAATGTAAAACATGTTTCTGAATTATTTACTTCATCTAACTTCTAATAAATGCAAATAAACCCTCTCTCTGAAAGTCTGGGTTTAGAAGGGCAACTTAAAAATTCAAATATTAACTTTTCCTTCTGTTTAAGATAAACTTGTATTTTAAAATCTGTCATTAAATGCCAAATAAACACGTTCAGTCTGCTTAAGAACAAAATAGACTTCTGAGAAAAATTATGAAAGATTAATCTAAATCTAAATAAAGCAAATGTTATGGAAATTATTAAAAAAAAATTGTACCACAATAACTTTTAAAAATATCAAATTTGGGGACACCTGTCAAGATCTAAATCAAGAAAGGTATAACATGCAGCAAAATCCACTACATATGGTTATAAGTTCTTTATAAAAATTATCTGTAGATAAGAATTTATTTTTAGACCATATAAGAGAGCTTCGTTTACAGTCTTAATTTATATAAATAATTTTAAAAAAATATTGCTTACAAAAAAACGAAAAGGTTTTTTTATTCAGCTAATTGCATTTATTTGACACTATATCTAAACACTGCCACTATGTTAACTCACAATTAATTTTATTTTTTTATGGTTGTTGATTTGGTTCATACTTATTAAACAATACTTTTATTTAGAAAAAATTATATAGTTTCAACTTTTTAATTGTTAGTTTGACTTTATTAATACTGTATGCCAAATTCTATTTTATAAAGTTATGATTGTTTGGTTGTTAGCTGAGATTAAAACATATGGTATTTCTTATTAATTTTTTTATCACTCATCAATAATAGTAACTTATTAACTCATCACTCGTAACTGTACAGTAGGACACAATAGTTTTCACTGTTAGTTTTGGAGACATTTTCAACAAATGAAGATTGTGTTAAGTTGAAATTTTTGGGGGTCTGAATATTTTCTGCTTCTCTAGCAATGGACAGGGAAAACTAAAGTAGGAATGAATTTACTAGTTCTGCCAACACTTCAAATGTTTTCGTGACTACTCGTAACTGAAAATTTGCATATGAAATGATAGTAATAAACATAATTTCAAAAATTAAAATGATGTAGAAACACTGTTGTTTATAATCATCTGTTTGGCAGAGAATATTATTTTTTGTAGACTATTTTTTCCAAATATTACTTTGTTTATTATTAATCCATCTAAAATAAATAAAGTTATGCATACCATCAGTATCCTTGAATTTGAGAATGTCTTTTGTTATTTCAATCAGGAATGAATCCAATTCACCTTTGTTCCATTCTTCAAATACCTGATGAAAATAATAAAATGCATTATTTTAATATTATTTAAAATATGTTATTAAAAAGTATAAATACTCTTATAATTTCAACATTACAGGACATCAAAATATAAACAGGCCTTGTAAATCTATAACAGTTAAAAGGCTAAAAAAATCAAACTATTTTTAAGATTTTAAAATCTGTTATTCTGACTGTGTAATAAGTTTAAAAATAGTGAGATATTGTTTACTACATATGTAGTTCTTAATATTTGGAACTATACTGGAAATATATATCAATATTTCTATTTTAAAAATTTAACAGAATTTTTATTGACATTCATAAACCAAAATTACTGTGTATACAAAAATGTAAACATTAATACCAACTGTCATCAGTTCATTTTTAAAAATATTCAAATAAATCTGAAACTTTTAAATACCCTATTGTATACAGAATTTTAAAAAAATAAGAATGGAAAGTCAAATTAACCCTTTGTAGTTCTATGGACTTTATTTTTGCATGGATGAAAATATAATATTGTTAACTTTTGGACAAATTTTAAGCTAAATGAACATATTTAATAATATTTTCAGCTGGGTACATACAGTACATACTAAAACAAAATTCTTGCTGTCCATCGTTTATTTTTATGGTGGTACTTGCTTCTCCCTTCTACCACAAACAGGCTAACTATAAGTGTTGCACAGAAAAATCAACATCCAATGTGGGGTTTGAACCAGTTCACTTCTAACACACTGAACTAGCCAGAATCGACATAAGATCACGCGGATCTTTGACCAATATGATATACTGACACTTTAATAAGTAATGTCCAAAGTTGTTGACTATTGTTTTATTAATGATTGGTTCTGTTAAAGAATTTATTGATTTAAAAAAATTTATTTTGTGTAAAAAAACTGTCAAAGCTAAAGAATGATAATGTTATATTTATATAAAACAGACATTGAATAAATTGGACATTGGGATTAATGATAAAAACAGTTACAATTTGTTAAAATTTTAAATAACTAATATTTTAAAACAAATAGAGTTTGATAGTTAACAAACTCATTGTAAAAACTTTTCTTTCTATTGCCAAATTGTACATCCATATCAAGTAATGAATTTTGAAACTGTGTTCTAGGTATTACTGTTATACATTTCATTTGTTCTGGGTATTATTTATTGGGGTTTTTTTAAATGCATATAATATGTCCAATGAAAATTTGCTCAAAATTAAGCGTAAAATTAGACCTAATTTAGACTTCCAAAAACATTAAAAAAAAATCATGGAAGTCTTCAAATGAGTAAAGTTCCAAATATAATTAAAAATATAGCTTGATATATATACCATTAAAATAATAACAAAACAGTAAATTTTTTACACTTTCCTGTATTTGCTAAAGAATTGAAAATACTGCTGTACAATTTCTGACATAGCGACTACAATCTAAAACTTGAAACCACACATTAAAACCACAACATCCTAATATGAATCTTATAAATGTGATGAAATGTCTATAGAATTTGTTGTCTTTTTATTGTTCTTCTAATAGCTTTTATTTTTTTGTTAATAAATAAACTCATGTATTAAATATGAAAATAAAAATATATTGTAGTCTAAACCAATTGGAACTGATACTGATTCGGTTTGGTGAAAATAAGATTAAACATGTTTTAAAGTATACGTTCCTTAAACAGTAAACTCAAGGTTTAATGAACTATAATGGGGTTGGAGGTGGTCAGAATCTGTAAGTGATTATTTATAAGAGTTCTTTTATCTGCTTTCTGTTGTGTTTTTGTTATTGTATACAAAAAATAATAGTTTTGTTAAATGGTTGGGTCAAAGAACTCAGTACAGTATGTTTAAGAATGGATTTCTATTGCAGCACGTCCAATTATCAATAAACTCAGCTATCAACTTATAATTTATACTGTACATGTAGCAAAAGTATTTTAGATGTTTTTAAAAATTCGGGTTTGAAAAATTATCATCCACTTTCAAAATTTCAAAAAAATTTAGTTTTTGTTATCCGTTAAATCTGAAATCCGTTAAATTGGGGAGCTGTTAAACGGAGGGTTTGCAGTATATACATTATCCTTATACGTACATGTAACATAAGTATTATTCATATGTTAAAAATATAACTTTATTTCACCTACATAAATTTAATAAATTATTTGCTAGACGTTAGTGTATATAGAAAGAATAAATGCATTATTGTAAAAATGAGTACAAATCAAAACAGATATTTGGAGTTTGGAGATTATCTAGTGCAGAAACATATGCGGTGCTCGACAAGGCAACAAACAAATATAAGGGTAAAAATGTAACATCACCTTTTCAAGGTCAATCACATGACTCCGCTGGCTCAGTTCTTTATAATTGCTTGAACTCAACTCTACAACATTGCACTAACTTTTCTCAGAATAATGTGGCCATTGTATTGTACAAATTTTTTAGTTTAGTTTAATTAATGACCTAAAACTTGTTAGCTCTGTTTGGATTTTTCAGAACTTCAATATATACTTTTTTATTTACATTACAGTATATTTTTTAAAGATAAAACTATAGTACAGCCTTATTTTAATAACAAGAGAACTAATATTATACTTAATTATATCTTTCACGACATTTTAGTAACTTTTTATACATGTAATTAAACAATTTTCCACACAAAATTGATTGTTTTTACTAAGCTACATACCTTGTTTAGTTTTTGTTCAGATTATGATTTTTTTAATTTAGACTGCATTTCTTAAAAAACTCACTTTGTGAATAAGTTAGTTCTTAAATTTAAATATTTCATTTCCTTAAATTGTATTATTATTCACTACATGAAAATGTGGAAAACCAAGTAAATTTTACAATGAAGAGTTACTTTTATTATCTTCAGATGAATATTGTTCACTACATTAGGCAAATAATTGTACACTTAACTATTTTTCCATTATAATGAAATTAATTGAATAAATTGTATTGTTTTTAATTGTCAAATAAATAACATGACCAATGTTGCTAAAATTGTTAATCTTAACTAGTTTTAAACACTTTACACCTACCACCAATATACTACAATACACACCTTACTCATTTCTCCATTATCCAATCCTAGAGAAGACTTCATAAGATGATATGCTTCACAAATCAACTGCATGTCTCCATACTCGATACCATTGTGCACCATCTTGACAAAATGCCCGGCACCACCTTCACCCACCCAGTCACAACATGGTTCTCCATCAGCTCGAGCAGCAATGCCCTTGAAACAAATTTATTACCGGTATAGCTATTTCAACTAAATTTTTATGTTTTTAGAACTGTGAAAGTAATACATTTCTATAAGTGAAGTTCAACTGAAAATGAGCTACTGCAAGAGCCGTTAAGGTAAAACATAGACCTGAGTCCATGAAACATATTCGTTTTTAGACACACACACATACATACATACACACACACACACACACACTTTGGAAAATCTTATCTGGCATCTTCAAAAGTTGTTCTGTTTCAAATCTGAAAATGAAGCAAGACTTCAACTTGAACCACTTTTAAAGACGCTAGTTACAAGTATTTAAGCAAAAATTATTTTCTTCTAAAAAGAGTTCTAATGAACATAAAAATGAACATAAAAACAAGTAGATGACATACTTGTTTTCAATATAATTCATATACATAATATGTATTAAAGATCACAAAGACTGATTAGTATCTATGTGTAATGTAATAATCGACTTCAGCACAATCAGCAATAGAAATTAGAAAGCAAATCAGACTGAGATTACAAAATAAAAAATAATTAATGTAAATGAAAATCAAAATGTAATTTTTTTGTGTTTTACACCAAGACACTTGAACAAGATTATTTACCTACCTTATGTATGCAACAGATAAATTCCTATAAATAAAAAATTACTTTATAATAAAACCATGCATTCTCTTACTTGGAATATAGGTTTAATACTAGGCCAAGCCTTAGGATTGCCTCCTGGCATTAAGGATGGGCCATATCTAGCACCATCTTCTCCTCCAGAAACTCCAGACCCGATGAACAACAAACCCTTCTTAGCACAACTATCCACTCTACGAGCAGTGTCTTGGTACTCTGAATTTCCCCCATCTATGATAATATCACCTTCTTCTAACAATGGTACCAATTTGTCAATGAAATCATCAACGGCACTTCCAGCTGCAATGTAAGTAACACCGCTAATTAAAGAGGGACAATTAATAACTATCAAAACTTATACCAATAACAATTTGGAATAGATAAAGCCTTTCAGAACTTACTTCAAAACTTGTAATTATCTATTGAGAATGTTTATTCAATTAAAAATCGCTCAGTCTTTCTCACCTCATTTTCTTAAAAGCTTAACCAACCATTATTATATCATGGTTAAAAATGAATGGATCTTAAATTAAAAGTGTTCAATTTGTCTAGAGAAAACTTCAAATGATGACCACATTACTGGTTCCGTTCACAGTCTCTTCCAGTGGTCTATGCAGGGAGGGGTACGGGGGATACATCTCCTCTGAAATATCCAGTAAAAAGAAAAATTAAACAATAATAAAAGAAATAATTGCCAAAGTTGCAAAAACTGACAAACCTGCCAATATAACTACATAATACTGTTTGTTTAGTTGTAAGTTTTGAGACAATTAACACTTTTATTTTAATGTATTAGTGTTGACTAGCCAAACTTTTCCAGCGACAGGAGCTGTCTAGAGTGATATGTTCAATTATTTGTACATGCATTGTGTTCACACGCTGCATGACTGGCAACATCAGAGCCAAACTCTGAACATTAGTTATTTCTTATTCACAGGGAATATTTTTTTAAATACTCTATTAAAAACAGCACTTGTCTGTACCTTTTTATTGGGATTGTTAATGACTAAACTATAACAATTTTATTAGGGAATGTGTGATGTTTTAAAATATATGGATTATAGAATCAAATAACTAATTTACCTTATATCATACTTTTTAAATAATTAACTACTGTATTTAATAAAGTTTTATGACTGAGAAGGTTTTGAATAATGTGGTTACTACTTTACCTTAAACAACCAAAAGGAAAAACATTAAAATGCCTTGTCAGGGGTGCCTTCCTAATATTTTTTAATTGTGAGGGACTCCTGACCCTCCACTAGGGTGTGGGTATTCTATAATACCCCCATTTTAAAATCCTGGATGTACTACTCATGTTCTTAAACTTTAATAACTGCCAACTATTAACATTTTCTTTATGTAAAATTTTAATTTTTATGTTTAAGAAGCTGATTTTAAACTTGTTAGATTCAACATCATCAATGTACATTTATAATATACACTGTTTTTTTATAATTGAATAGAAGTACTGAACTGTAAAAACAATTTTTCTCAAATTTTGTTCATATACTTTTACCCAATTTTTGTAATGTACCATTTAAAGTAAAATAAATTTATTGTTCATAATTGAGAAACCAAACAAAAACGGTTATTATGTTTTATTTCACAGCAAAAACATTCTATTAACACCGGGTCAGTTTATCTGTTGAAAACAAAGCTTGTTTAAATTAGCATATTTATAACTCTGTCCAGTTAGTAAAACTTGCAAATGAGTTTCTTGATTTGGGTTACCAAGGTTGCAAAAAAGGGTTTTCAGAGATACTGGATTAGTTAAGAGAGTATATACACTTTGGCCAAACAAATATTTTATTCATTTAATGAATTGTTCAATTTTATATTAATTTAAATATTTCTTCTTACATGCCCTTATATACCATCAAACCTAAATAAAAATGAGTAAATGTATGAAAGTTTGTCTTAAGTTATGTTTTTTTAAAAACTACTATATATTAATATTAGTGACATTGAATATACTGCAATTATTGTATTATTGTTATTATTACTCTATTGAATTTATATTAAACATAATCCCCCCCCTAATAACTATACTAGTGTTACAGAAAGGCAATTTTAACATTCAGGATAAGTAATGAGTTAATTACTGTACCTTTTGACAAAAAATTTAATTTTAATCTTGTTCTGGAGGATAATCCAGGAAGTGTAATTCAAATATTTTAAATGGTTCAAACATTTCCCTTTGTAATAGCTTAAAAAAACTTAAACAACTTGATTTTCCAAATACAAAGTAGTGGTGGAGAACAAATGTTATAAAAAAAAACATTACCAAACAATATTTTTGTCTTTTTTATCAATAGTTTATCAAACAGATAATAATACGAAAAGATATCAAAACTTTATTAATTTTAAACTTAACATTTACACCACTTTATTGCCTTGAAGAGACCTTCAAATGACGTACCACAGATAGAGTGATGCATTTCAAAATATTTCAGTTATTCATCCAAAAAAGAATTTAATTACATTTTTTGTCAAAAGATACAGTAACTTCAATACGTTATACATGTTATTAGTCAGTACATGTAAATATTCTTAAAGTTAAAAAGCTTTTATTTGTTACAATATGTAAGTTATTCATAGCATACATTTGACTCACCCACTTCAACTAATTATCAAGATCATTTCAATCTATTTGAAAACATATAAAAGTAAATAAATGATGCAAAAACATAAATTATTACACAAGTTTCAGTAAAAAAAAATAGAAAATCCAAAAGAACTGAACTTTTTCCATACAGATATTACAAAGATAAAAAGAATCTTCTTCTTCAGAAGCAAAATATTGGGAATTGCATTTGTTATCATTTAATGAAATAATTGTTTTGTTTTACAATACAGTATTACAAGCCTACTTATATAATGCCTACTTATAAGACTTAGAACAAATTAAGTACCTTTTACAAGCATCATAACACGTCTGGGCTTTTTTAGTTTCTTCACCATATCTTCTAATGACTTAGCACCAATTACTTTTGTTCCTTTGGCTTCGTTCTTTAAGAACGCGTCTACTTTGTCTGTGGTACGATTGTAAGCACAGACAACAAATCCATGGTCGTTCATGTTTAAAATAAGGTTCTGGCCCATAACGGCCAGACCAATGAGTGCAATGTCTGCTCTGAAAAAGCAAAATAATTGAAATAATAATACGAAAATTAATTTATGAAACAGAGTTATCTCTCAATATTTCAACAATATTTTTCAAAATTAAGAAGATGAAAAATCTGTCTGTAAAATTTACACATAGGCCTAAGTAATTTTTTTAAAGACAGCAAATAACCTAGTTGTTATCACCAACTCTTGGGAAGATCTCTTACTCATATAACAAGAGTGTTTATATCCTTGCCTAATACGTGTGTCTGGTTTAAATGACCAACAGTGCCCAAAATTATGTCACAAAACTTTTCAATGTGGTCCATGAATTTTTTGGAAAACAAAATCAGTTTATAGATGGTAAAATATTCAGTTTTAATAACCTAAAATATAAACAAAAATCAGTCTTTCACAGCTTTGGATAAGTGTCATAAAATAAACAAAATTAGTAAACACTGGTTGCCTAGGTCTATCTGATATATCTCAAAGGGTTCTCTACTAATTACTGGTCTTATATAAAGTAAATTAACCTACTAGAAAGTAGACCCCTATTACAATAGTCTGTATTTGTTAAATCATTAAAGCTCTAAACAAGAAATTTTATGATTTAAATGTTTTTTTTTAAACCAGTATTTTACAGTATTTTTAATGATTTAGTTACATATCGATCACACTGAATTCACATAAAAAAAAAGGAAAACAGTGTGAAAAGGAACATTACATAACAATCGTACGAGTATTAGTACAGAATGTTTTTAGAATTCCCTTGTTAATGAGGATAACATTTAGACAATAACTCTTTAAATTATTAGATTAAATAATTCATTAGATAATTATTATCTAATGTCAATGTGTATAAGGATTGCACAAAGATAAATTATGTTACTTAATTTGTTTTCAAGAAGAATTATTCAACAAGCACAAAGAAAATTCAAAAATGGAATACACATGGGTTTTTTTCACCATGTCAATAATTAATAATTTCACTAATGTGATGAAAGCAAATTTTCAATAATGCTTATTTTTGTTTTAAAGGAAATTGGAATGATAATTTATGCAGATTTTAATGCTGATTATAATAATAAAATCAGGTCTTCAAAAAAAAAACCTTTTAGGATATAAAAATTATTAATTTTTCAAGATTTGCAATGGCTGTCATTTGGAAAACAGATTTTGCTGGTAACAAACTTGTCGAAGCTAAAATCGATTTTTGTACAATGTTTGAATCAAATTATTCCAAAAACAAATACAACCAGAACCCTCTCCCCCCATACAGAGATCCAGTTTTTGGGACTTACCGTGAATCATTTACCAGCAACTCATTTACCAATGAAAATTTGCTAAAAGTTTATTTATTTGTTTTTAGTATTCTACACTAAAATTTAAATGGTTATAATTAATATATTATTACTCCGAAGTTAAGTTTTAACAAATAGAACATGTAGGCCTAATCTTACATTCTTTGGTTAGATAATGCAGTTATATTACATGCACTATATATCAAGGTGATTTCAGATAAACTTATCATTTATATTTTTAATTCAGTAAAGTACCTAAATAAGTATTATTTCTCAATTATAAGTTAAGTAGTATAAAACATTCACTTCTAATAAACAACTCTAAATATATTAGATATTGACTAAACAATTGTAAAAAACAATTTCACCTTTTATCTTCCTGAATATATAATTTCAAATTTGGTTTTTTAATTAATACTGATAAGATAGCACGTTAAGGTAGTTATTTAACACAAGAAAACTTCAAGTATTGAAAAAGTATTTAAAACAATACAAATTTGGCAAAGAGTAGTTATTATAACAGCATATAAAGCTGCTTATTTATACATAGCTGTTATTATTGAATTTCCATTCGAAAATAAGCTATTTAAGCCCAAAATTATGGTAAAATTTATATCTAAAATCTTGAAATAAGTTCTGATCACTGAACCTGACCTGTAAGTAACTATTTGAGCTAAAAATATTCTAGCTATAATTATGTATGTGTGTATTACATGCAGCGGTTTAGCTGGACCTTAAAGGGCCCTGGGCAAGAAGTTGAATGGGGCCAACCTACTTTGACAGTTATAGCACTTAACTAATTGCAGTAAAAAAAATAATTTACAAACTTGCTTAACTCTCTTAATATCCATTCCCTTTCTCTTACTGAACTGATGAGCAAGCCTTAAATCTATAGCCTTCTTGTTATCCACAACCAGACCTTGTGCAATAAGGAAATAAAAAAGTAGCTTTACAGGCAGAAGTTGAATCGTGATATCAAAACTGCAGTTTTTTTTTTTTTTAATCAGGACAAACTCAAGGGTGTGATGCTTGGGAGGGGGGCATGAAAAAAGAAATATATAAAAAAATCACTGCATCAAAAATTATACAAAAGTGTGACAGAACACAGTGAAAAAGTCAATTATGCACAAAGTGCGCACTAAAATTGATGGTGCATGATAATTTGAGGAAAACATTTGATGTTAATATGAATTACTGTTAAAAAATGATAAAACTGAAATATATGAAATGTAAACAAAAACTATGTGAAAATTTCAGATTATGTTATTGTGGCAATGTTAATTATTTTCATTAGCCTTTCCTTAGACCACAATATTAACATGTTACTTTCCTTTATAGTTGAAAATTTTCTTCCTCATATTGTACAATTAATTTATATTTAATTCTTTGCAGAAAAGTCGCTATTTCAGCAATAAGATGAACTACCAATTTATCAGAAGTTTGGAAAAACACTTTTATACTTTGATATTAAATTTTTTCCAACAATATTCTTACATATTTAGATAAGTAAAAAACGTAAAATAGAAGAAAAACTTATAATTTGAAAATATCGCAATAGTTTGAATACTATCATATTACATTTCATCATTTCCTTGAGTGACGGAAATTAGCTGTAGTGTGTTTTGTAGGCATATCAGCATTCACAATTATTGTAACTACTCGACTAGCCGGCAGAGGCAGCTGAAATGAACAGCTGATGGGCTTAGCTCCTACAATATTTCTAACTCTTATTACTCTCATTCATCTACTTAAGACACACAACATTCACTACTCTACTTAACCTGCCTAACTCTAAAGTGTAAAGCGACCAGTGATGATGGAGTATATGACACCAACCTAATGGTGTACCAAACGGAGCCCTGGAATATCTGGTAACCTCCGACACATGCAGGGATCTGTGTGGGTGGGCATAATCCCTTACTAGTCATGTTCCATGAGTAAGAATATAAACAGAATGAGTTGGAAATCACAGCAAAACAGAAAGCTGGCCAAATGGAGCATAACCTGTGTGATAAGGGTCTAGAGTAAAAGGGGAGTCACTAATTAGAAGTGGGGAGTTAGCCACCTTGAATCCCCTCCAAATTCTAGACTTTATGAAGAGACTAGTACTTCAGAACGCGCTCTAACCGACCATCTCAGGAAAATAGAAAAGAGGCATGATAGATCTACAAACAAGGTCATAGTACAATAGTAATCCTAAAAAGACATTCATTTATTTTCATTTTGGATAGTACTGGGCTTTATTAGTTTAATGTTCTAAAATGAGTATGTGAAAAAAATAGAAAGGGATGTATTGAAATTCTCACACAAGGTGCAAATTATCCTTCAGCCAGTACTTTTTATTATGACAATGAAAAAGGAGATGTTGGTACAACATTTCTCTTTTTTTCTGTAAGAGATAAGAGAAACTGCTGCCCTCCCCCATTTACACAGAAAGTCGACAGACTCATTTATTTAAGGAGTAATACAAATTCACCATACTACAAAAGCAGAAGTGAATTATTTACTTTATAGCTTTAAATAATGGCTTAGTATTTATAACCAATATTTTCTATTCATAATAAAACAACTTTAATAAACATATTAAACCTTAAAAATGATTTACTTAAATTTTTTTTCATACTGTACGCCTGCAAAAAACATCAATATGATAAAAGTTTGGTTTTCTAGTTCTTTTATTTTCAATTGACGGCAAGGCTAAACCATTTAACTGCAGGTCTCTATTCCACCTATTCAGCTTCTTAATAATGTAACCTATCTTTCTCCTTGTTACTATGTGTTTGAATTTGTTTTTTGATTTGTGAGTCTGGTGCGAAAAGATGGTATGAAATATGACTCAGAATAATACTTACTGCCATTGCCATGTTTTTTCTCCTTAACATCCGTATTTTTGCTTTAAGCCAGTTAGACTAATGAGAACGAGGGATCAGCGTTAATGGTAAGGGTTAAAGCAACTGGAATAACTGAGGCTTGAACTAAGAACCTTGAGATGTGCAGTCCCTCAACCTTGAGATGTGTAGGGGCTTTGTCCCTGCAGTCTGTATTCGAACGCTGTGTTAAATTACTGTTGATGTTTATTCCTCAAAAACATTACTACAAAAAAATTCAAAAAAAGCTGATATTTCTCATTCTAATCATTATTATTTGTGGAAACTCTTGAGTCCAAATTATCGTCATAATTTTTTTCTTTGAAATCATTACTTAATTTTTGTTTTTATTTTTTTTTAGGCCCCTCAAGACTTGGGGGCTCTGTGGCAATGCCATGGTTGTCCCACCACTGGATACACATTTACTATTTGCAATGTTGTTTCGAATCTTGGATTAAAAATCGATTTTTGTAATAACTTTGATAAATTAATTATACCGCAAAATATTTTTTACAGTTTCGAAATGGCAGCTGTTATAAAGCATAAAATATCAGAACTTTTAATTGCATTATTTTATTGAAGTTTCTCAATTGTAATAATCTAAATAAATTAGCATTTTCAAATTTCACTGAAAATACGAAAATCAACCTGATTTCGGTCAAGGTTCATATTTTCAATATAAATTAATATTAACATTTAAAATTCTGATTGTGTAAATTATGATGGTGAAATCCGATTTTCAAAAAAGTGTACAAAAAAGTAAATTATTGTTAGAAATTCACTTCCATTAAGTCAGCGAGATAACATGTGCAGCAATTATCCCCAATTAAAAAGTAAAAAAAGAAATAATGTGGATTGGTTAATGGTTTAATCCCATGAGTAATGAATCCACTTGTGAATGTTATTATTACTTGTACACTTATTGTCAAATAGCAAATATTCATTGCTCAATATTTGATGTTTATATGTATTTATAATCGAGATTTTTTTTAACACTGACATATTGGGGTTTAACACAGTTCTGTTTACCTAACATAAAATTTTCAAAACAATTATTTCCCCAAAAATGTGGTTTGGAAGTTATCTAGTAATAATAATAATAAGACGAAAACCACATTGAGGCTATAACTGCCTCCCTAAATGTAAGTGTGAGTGTAAAGTGTTAAAAGTCGTAAGTGTGTGTTAGATTCGGGTACTGCGAGGGACGTCTAAATCCTCTTAATAGCTAGTCTACACCCCCTGCGGGGAATAATAATAATAATAACTATAATAATGCAGAAAATCATCCTAGTGTATCAAAATTGGTTCATAATACATGAAGATTCATAACCCAAATGACTGCAATAAATTTTAATTGAAAGAAATTTATTGTTTTGTAATAACAGACAAAACAACCCAGGGGCAGTCATTTTTTTTTACCAAATCTGAAACTGAAAATTTTGTTTCTTTCAAATTTGGTACACTGACCAAATTTAATACATGAATGAAATTTGATGAACAGATTTTAAGATACTAGACCTAGTATACACATTGGTAACTCTTGAATTATATTTTTTGGAGGAATCTATACATTTTCTTTGGGTATTTGTGGACTACACTTGAACAAAATTTAATCAAAAACTATTAACACCAATTTTAAGTTTGTTGTTTAAAAAAGCGTTTGCATATGCAAACCATACAAAATTTCAATGAATCAATATTTTTGGACTCAAAAGACTTGGACACGGATTTATCCATCAAAACCTCAAAAATGACTTTCACTATCACCATAGTTTCTCTATACTGTAAGAAAAAGTGACATAACCTTTGTATTTCTTTGTAAAGGTTCACTACAAAAACTTCTAAGGCATTTCCTTCTACAGTGTTCATGATTTCTATTATTATTTATTATTCTATTATTATTTTTTTAACTGGAGTTAAGCAATAATATTACATTAATTTTTTGTAGTCTTGTATTTCTTGACAATTAGAACCGTTTCTAATTAATTTAGCTTTCCTGAGATCTTTTAAACAGTTACAAAATAGCCACTTCTTTCTGTACAAGGTAATCTTGAATGTTAATAAACTGGAATGTTTAATTTGCCTCATAAAATTAGTACAAAGTTGATACAAAATTAGAATTACAAAGAACATTTGAAATTCTGTATTCTATAATCGTTCCATAATCATTTGTAATTGATAGTCTGGTATTCAAATTACTTTGATTTAGTTTTCAAAATGGCGAAAATAATAAATGTACATAAAAATAAATCAAGTAGATACTGTCAAAAAAAAATCAGAAATTCATTATTATTATTTTATAATTTAAACACAGCTAAGTTCCTCAATGATGGGAGTGACTAAAAATAAGTTAAATGTGGGCTGTTTTGTAGCGTAGTTGTTAGTAATTAATTTGCGTGTAATGTAACTTAAAACTTTCTTAGAAATATTAGAAATTATCGATATTTTGAATTTTATTTGGATAATTCATGAAATTTACAAAAAATATCCAGCTATTTAGGAATTATAAAAGAATGTACAACATTTGTTTGATTCTAAGATTATTAACGTTGAAAATGTCATAAAAAATTTATAGATAGGTCAAAAAGTCAACTAAGGATCTTTGTGTTTATAATTTTTTTTTTATATTCAGTTAAATGAGTGGAAATCCTAGATACCTGACCTGAGTGCATGTCCCTGCAACTCTCACAATTTTTCATTAACTCTGCAAAAATAACGAGTCACTGTCATATTTTCTAAACTTCTTCAACCAGTAATGGTTGTAACATTCATTCAGTTATGTTTGTGTCAAAAATTAGTCTATCTAGTGTTATTAACAAAAAATGGTACACGTTAATGAAAGTAGTTTATCTCTACTAGACACTCAAAATATTAAATCTGCCTTTGGTTACTTCACATTTGTAACCATTTTTAAGAAGACCCATAAATACAGTTTTGTAAGACATAAATATAGTTTGTAAAAATGTGTCCTTAAATGTTTAGGAATCATAAAAAATCTACTACCAAGAAATGTCCTTTAACAGAAGTTTTGCTGTTTTATAATAACAACTTATAGGTTTCATATTTTTTTAATTTACAGGATTGCCAAGAAGAAGTAAAAATATTAAAGAAGTAAATTAGGCAAGAATATCATACATTATTTTAAAGCATAGTACAAACTTATCTGTCCTGTACGGTATTTGTTTTGAATGTTTTATTTGATACTTTTTGGCTTTGAAATATATTAGGAAAAAGGTGTTTTTTTTAACATTTTAATTTATATGAGTTTTTTTTAGTGTACATTACCACAAAAACACCATATTCACTATCAGACCCTATGATTTAAATTTTATAAAAAAATCGTAGGTATACAAAGAATTTTATGAATCTCGGGGGTGGATACAGACATTTTTTGAGAAGGGGGTGCTAGTAACATGAAATAACACCATAAAAATTATGATGGTAATAATAATAATAATAAGAAGAAGAAGAAGAAGAAAAAGAAGAATAACAATAATACGACAAATAAGGTAGATTATTATTTATTAAATTTAATTAAATATAAAAATTAATTTTTGTTAGGTGTAGAAAAATTAACATTTTGATTATTACAGAAATAGTTTTTAAATGAGAAAATACTTATTTTATATAATATTTTATGAAATAAAATAAAGTAATTTGTATGTTAATAGTATAAGGTTATAGGACACACCCAATCAGCAGGCTCAACTGTAACTATAACCTTGAGTGTAATACTAGGCATGTAACATTGGACCTAGGCCTAGATATCTAACTTAGGTAGGTGTTAAATTTATTTCAGACCTTTCTAAATTGTTCATTTTAAGTGTAGCAATGCTTGTTTTTAAAAAAGAGTTCAATAAACGTGAAACCTGCATTTTATAAAAATTCTTTTCTTTGTTAAGTTTTTGTCTTCATCACCAATGTATGTTTTATCTGTAAAATGAGATGCATTTTTTTAGTTAAATATGCATGTTATAATTGTCAAAATATAATTTAAAAAATTATTGAAAATAGATATAAAAAAAATTATTTTGTTGTAAACATATCATGAATGTGATAGTATTTCAATGCTAGTGAGTTTAAATATATTGTACAGTAACAAGACAACTAAAACTAACTAGAAAATGTTACTATTAACTTGTGTTTCTAGACGTTAACATATTTACTAATTTTATTTTCTAACTACATACAAGAAGTATACAGAAAGTACGAAGTTCACTTGTGACACAACTGATTTTGTGGTATGTCCATTTTCAGATAACCTGAATACAAAACAGTGGTTTTTATTTTAGATCACTGTGGACTGAAATTTATTGACCAATGAAAACTAACGTGTTGTTCTAGTTCTAGCCAACGGCTTAATACAATTTTTCTCTCAACAATTTTTTGCTTTCAAGTCCTTTTATAATAAAAGAAATATAAAAAAAATAACCAAAAATAGCTTCTGAATTAGATTTTTTTAATAGCAAAATGTATGTTTTACTAGAGTGTTAGTTCCACATTTAAACGTATTCTTAAAGACTTAATTGAATGTGAAAAAGTTGATGCAATGTTTTTGAACCATTTATTTTAATAAAAATAAGCTGTATACAAGTATTAGAGCATGGTTAGTCTAGTTGCTAGCACATTTGATTCACAAATTTTTCGTTCAATTCCAAAAAGCACTCAAAAATAATAGCATAAACCTAGGTGCTTGATAATAGCACCAAGAATCAAATACGGTGCTAAAAATTTCTTCACATAACTGGGACAGCTAACTGTTTCCTAATTAGTAATCTTGGAAATACTGGAGCTGCAGAACAAACCAAACTACATTTGTCGGCAGTTATTTATGGAACAACGTGTCATGGACACTTTGGTTTTGGAACAGTATAATTGTTTACAATATAAGTGCATTTTTATGTACTTAGCTCCTCAATTAAACATTAATAAATTCTAATAACCATGCTTCACTATCTGATCTCACACATATTTCATAGACATTTTTGAAATAACACAAAAACCAAGCATCTGAACAGAGAAGCACTTTACATATAACTTGTTGATAACAGAACTATTGTTTTGATATTGATAGTTACATTATTATTAGCAACCAAAGACTTTAAATGGACTATTTATTAGTGACCCATATTTAAAACAGTTTAACTTTTAATGAAATTAGCTGAAATAAGAGAGGTGAAACTAAATTCATGCTGATCTAATGTGGAAAATCCAAGGTTGAATAGATCACCTTGCGAATAGGAAGCCAAGTCACTACTACTCTTTCCAGTTTACTGAAAGTAATGAAATAAGTAGGCCATGATATTTTAAAACTGAAAATACTGTATATTCTAAATATTATTGATAGATTAATGTTAAAACCTGGAACCTTGGTTTTAACTAATAAAATTTAAGATAATTTTTATCAGTTGATTTTATAGAAAGTATTAAATGTTCAGTAGCCTACAGTTTTTTAAATCTTTAGATTTATTTACTTTAAAAAATGCTTCACCTCTAATATTTTTTCCACAGTTCTGATCAATGTAAATCAAAATCTAAATAGATAATTTGTTATCTGCCTTGTATTACAGACATAAGTAGTATCTATTACATCTGCAAGGGCTGCATATTTTACTGATATTTTTGAGGTGTTTTAATAAAATAAAAGTGGAACTAAAAATTAACTACATATTAGAAAATTTCATTTAATAAATTACTTAAACATACTAACATTACACACAAGAAAATATAACTGTAGTTCATGGCAAAAGATAACCTATGAACTTCACATTATCTGTAAATCATGAACTCAAAAAAACTATATTCAAACCATGTAATAGATATCAAAATCACATCTAGCAAAAATTAGATGTTAAAGGAGTACTGTGGGCATTGTTTCATCACATCTTCCCAAAGTTTATCCTTTTATTGTAATTATATTCAGTAGTACAAATCTGACTTTGAGTTGTATTAAAATTCAACTTAATTCAAGATTATAGTTAATAAATTGTATTCAAAAATTCTTAAATGTTTAAGTTTGTGTTGAAAGTGCAAACAAATAGCTTGTGATATTGTTTTTTAGTCAAAAGAGCAGTTATATGTATCAGTAACTTTTGAATTTTTAAGAAACAGCTAAGGTCATATTGCTGCCTCTCCTAGAATGTCCTCTTACAAATGGTTGTCAATATACAGCTGTGAGGTAGATATTGATCTGGTTAAATTTATTATTGGAATCTTCATTTTTTTCACATAACAGAAATTTTGAAAAGAATGTTGTGGCTGTCTATGTAATTTCTTCAAAATAATAACTGGACAACTTTACACAAAAATATACACCAACATCACTTGTGTTTTACTTTTTAAAAATCCATTAGAAGCCAGATAAAATACAAAATAATTAATATCTTTCATTAATCAGATCACGTTTGGTTAAAACAGTTGAAGGTCGTTTGATATAAAGGTCGATGTCAAGGTTTCTTTGAAAAAGTCTTTTTAGTGTTTCATTGGTAAACAGATTTTATACATTTTTATGAAGAAGAAAATACATACTATATTAAAAGAAATCTACAAGTGTAGTGTGAGATATCCTTCTCCATTACAGAAGAGAATAAATATGCTTAGAAATAATAGCTGCATTTTATAAATACTATTTTTAATATAAAAACTGTCATATTTTAAATGAAATTTGAAAAGCTATTTCAACACAAGCAGATTTGAACACAAATTACAATGGTAAAATCAGATTTTCAAAATGCACATGATAAAAAAAACTGTAGTAAATTTTTGGAAGTTTTTAAATAATTGCTACTTTAAAAAATTGAACAGATTTCACTAGGTAACAAACCTGTCTAAGTTATTTACCAAAATAAATTTTCAGGTCGTTTTAATCAAAATGAACCAAAATTTCAAAAGTTAGAGTGTGCATGAGTGTGGTGGGTGTGTGTGTTTGTAAAATATTAAAAAAAAACATTATTTTAAATTTTAATTGCCATCAAAAGTCATCTAAATGTGACTCAAAATGGATTGGTGCTCATTTCAAGGACCCAGAACTATGTTTTACCATGACGGTCACCCATATCAAATGGAAAGATACATGGAAAGATAAATGTCCAATAGCTCATTTTCCAGTGGACATTTACTAACAATTATTTTAATAGTTGAAGTATTTTTGATAAAATCAGATTTCTATGAACTTTTAAGGTATTTTTTGACAAAAAGAGCTTAAAGTATTTTTGAATTTTTTGGCCTCCAACTTCGTCCATGAAGCACAAACACCATTTTTTGACTCAGGGGATATAAAAAGATAGATTTTTTTCATGTTCACCATACTTTTTAGATGCAGTATTCCATTTAAATGAAGTGAGGAAAAGATCAAAACAATATGAATTATTGGCAAAAGATGGTGTACATATTCTGAACTAAAAACTCTCAACTCACCAATATATAAAATTCACACCCCACTAATAATTTTTATTATATATTCATTTATAGAGTAAATCATATCTATAATGATATAAACACATTGTTTTTAAAATTTTGTTAATCATTTAAAAATTGTATACTGTATTTCAATTAATTTTATCAAGTCTTTATGGTTGATGCAATTAAAATATACACAACATGTACATATTTCATGTGGTTTTGAAAAAAGATAATGTGGTTTCCAGTACTACTTATTTTGTATCGGTCCTAAGGTATTTCTATTAGTCCTAAAAATATCTTTATTATATGCCTTATATTTTCCACTATACATATGCAGGGTTCAGAAGTTAAACCTGCATTTTTGAAAAGACTGTGGAAGGCTACAAAATGGGCAGGGCTAGTTGACAAAGTTACTGTTGTGTTTCCCATCTTAATGCATTTCAGTTGCCATGGAACAGTGGTCAAAGCTACAATGATCGTTTGCTGTGAAACGGAAACGCTTCATAGGTGTGGGCAGCTATGCAGCATACCTGGACCTCACAACATGTGATTTTTTCTTGTAGGGGTATCTAAAGAGTAAAGTGTATGAAGAATGACCTTGTACAGTTGAAGAACTCAAGGCAAGAAACCGCCTGAAAATTCAAAAAATTCTTCATCTTATGCTCCGTGATGTGATGAATAACTTCAGAAATCGTTTTCAAGAATGCATTAATCGAGAAGGACACCATCTTACCGATGCTATTTTTAAGCAATGAATAATTATGTTTATGTTTCTTAAATGCTTTTTAATGTATAATAAGATGGTAGCAATAAAACTTTGAAAATGCATCCGTTTATTATTCACAGCCTTCAAAAATTCAGGTTTGACCTTTCCAAAAAATTCTGTATGTATGACATGTTCAGAATTCTAGGAATGGTATTGTGGTTAAAGAATCCTAAGTCATTTCAGCTTGAAAGATATTGTATGGCATATATGCAAAACTTCCATTGTGGTTACAGAGCCCCACATTATATGAGCTAGAAAGATATTGTATGGTAGCATATATGTAAAACTTTCACTGTAGTTTATACAATCCTAGAAAAAACAACTACTTCATAGTATTAGACCTTGATTATAAAAATATATTGGGTTTCCCATTTGCTATATGATTATTATATAAGTAGTAAATTAATTATGACTGTGAAGATGATTATTGTATAGCATTTTTATAGGACTGAAAAATTCCCCTCTACATAAAGTGTTACAATAATAATGTCAATGGTGTCACAGTCTCCTTATGCTGCTATGAACATTATGAGTTTAAACCTAATGTTTTATTTAAATCACTAATGACCTTTAGCTAAAGATATTAAGACAAATTATCAAAGGTGAATTCAGTAGGCTTACGTAAAAAAACGTACACTTGATCTTATGAACTACAGATATAAATTTGTACTGTATGTTCTTCTTGCTGAAGAAACTCCAAAATTATGCAGTACTTACTGCTATTTCTAGCTTTACAATTTCCTACTTGCAAATGCATTTTGGATTAACCACTTTTTCAGAAAAATTATGCAATGGTACTTTCAATGGCAGTAGGCCTATATTAAATTACACAATGTGCACTGTAACAATCACAATAATTTTTAGTCGATAACTGTCCAACCCATAAATTGGCTTAGAGTGTGAAGATGACTCTTATGTTCTAGCATAATCATTGTAATTTTGAAGAACATGTGTTTCAAGAGCTGCTGATTTTATATTCTATT
Source organism: Callitettix versicolor (assembly GCA_022606455.1). NCBI lineage: Eukaryota > Metazoa > Arthropoda > Insecta > Hemiptera > Cercopidae > Callitettix > Callitettix versicolor. Next base: position 88,426,045 of record CM040186.1, read on the forward strand.
TGGAATGGACATGCTTTTACAGTTAAGTTTTACAATTTATTTCTAATAGGAAAAAGGGTTATCTGGATATAAAATATATTTTTTTATTATTTGTAATTGTAGACCATATTTTATTTGTTATATTTCTGTTAAGTATTTTTTCCCTAGTGTTGTGGTTAAAAGTACTTGTTTTACATATCATATTTAGGGAGTGTTTCACTTTTTATTACACAGTCTATTTAAAACCATTAACTATTGTGTTTTTTCTTTAATATCTACAATATGTTTTATGCATGTGTTTTGAGTCCACTGTAACTTCAAGGTAGATATCCTCTTCTGTTCACTGCATTAGTTCACTGTTGAACATAATCTTAATTTTAGGTTTTAAGCCCAGTGAATATTTGGTATTTTGATTTGACATGTTTTTTTGACATAATTTTTTTTCTGTCCCACCAATCAAATAGTTTTTATAGCTTGTTGCACATGAAGTTAATCTTTGTGAGAATACCATTATTCTTTCATTAACATAAAACTATGAAGAACTTTAAACTGTAATTCTACTTCTGCATTAAATTTTCTTCACTTAGTCTTTTTACAGTTCTGTGACAATGACTGATATATATATCCTACAATCATTAATCCTTACTGTTCTTTCATATATATATATATATATATATATATATATATATATATATATATATATATATATATATATATATTTTTTTTTTTTCTAATTGACCAAAAACCTTGGGGTCATCTGTAATGATACAATTAGAATATTCTGCTATGCTATGTCTGTGAAAATCAACATAAGATCCAGCTTTATTAGTAATAATCCATTTTAATGGAGAAAAGAGTGAGTATCGGTAAGTTCATAAAAGAGTTCCATGTTCTGACAAAGCAACATGTCATTTAACAGCACAGCAGCTTTAATGTCTGAACTTAATTCATTCTGTAGAATGTTTATTGAAGTATCCCCAAAATATAGTTAATATCTCTCTGACTATATGAAACTTAAGTATGGCGAATTTTTGAGTTGTAGTAAAAACTTTGGGTTGTTTAGCCACTTATCATTTAGGAAATATGTTCACAATAATAATCACTTTGAATACATTTGATGTGGTAATTTGAGATACTGGTTTCTTAAACAATAAAAAAATCATGTTTTTGCAAAATATATGTCTTCTTTGTCTGTGAAAAACCACCAGTATTCTAATGTAGAATTTGTAGTTGGTCTTTGCCCAAATTTAAAACAAAATTGAAACGTGTTAAGTGTTTGAACCTAAATTTAAGAAAAACAAAGTACTATAGTTACAAACTTTGACTTGAAAAATAGGAAATGAAAACGGAAGAGAATAGAAGTGATAACTTTCCATAAAGTAATTTTTTGTAAGGTGGCATACAAAAGAGCTGCTTACTAACATTTCTTTAAAAAATTTAAAAAAAAAAACAATATCTTTTGAGTATAACAAAGTAACTCTTTATATCTTGAATACCAAATGATAATAAATTCTATTTTTTTAAATCACAGACTTTTGAAAAACTAAATGTTTTTGGTAGGGTCTATATGATGTCAAATTTGAGATTTTTGAAAGTGCAATATAAGGTTTTAGTAAAGAAATATTACTTTAAGTTAATGTATAGTTGTTGTTGTTGTTAGTAAGTAAGTCCATTACTAGTAAATGATCCTAATCTAGTAACCTTGATAATCCAGTTTATAAAATAAAACTCTATACGATATCTCAAATATGGATTGGGGTACTTTAACTGGAGTGATACCAGTAAGCAGGCTGTTATAATGCAGACCTAAGTTGGGTATGGTGCTTTGAATTTTTACACTATCTTCATTAAATCTAATTGGCATAAAAGGGGAAATGTATTAGTAATTAATCTTAGAATGTTTCTGAAATTGACTGACTAATGTGGGTGTATTGCTATGATGGTTAGATCTGATACGTCCCACTCCACAAAGAGTGAAGTTACTTTTTTTGAGTGGTTACTAAAAGAAAAACATCATGCCTCTTCAAGCTGAACTATACATATACTTAAGTTAACTACACATGAACGTCAGTCGGAAATTTTACATCAGTTTAACTACTGTACTGGTGATAGTTATAATTTATTCACTGTTTTCTCAGATAAAATCCCAAAGCCATGATATTTTAAGATAAGTTTTATATGTCCTTATCCTATTTTATGATGAATGAGACTATATATATTCTTACTAAATAATATCATTTCACTTTGTACCATATAGTTTACAAATTGAAAACTAATTAATAAATCAGAATTAAGACAGTCAATCAGAGGTTAGGTTAGACATAATAATAGTAAGTTACTTTATGATATTTAAAAGCAGCTTAAATTTCTATAAATTCTAAATAATGGTAGCCTATATCTGAAAATTATTCATACAAAACAATAATAAAAAGTTTTTAAACCCGTTTACTGATAACAAATATATTACAAAAAATAATACACAAAATTGGTTGTACTAACATTGTGTGTGTGTGTGTGTGTTAAAAAATATACCACACATAACATATACTGTCTTAATATTTGTCGCAGTAATTTTTTTTTTCAGTGTAAACATTTTTTTCTAGGCTCCTGTTATATATAAATTAATTATATTACTAGCCAAAACATTTTTTCATTTTTACTCAGAAAAATTTCTGTTCAGTGAAAAAAAAATCAGGTAGGGTCCATGGTAATGCTGTTTGTCACTAGTAGCAATTGACAAAATATCCTTCTTTGAGCTGTAATTTCAGATTTACTAATTTTAATAAGCCCAATCCCTTACTTAATTAGTATATTAATTTAATACATGTAATAGAACTATTATAAATTTAATTACTTTCAACAGAAATAAACTAAAGAAGGAAAAATGAAATAAATACAAAAGTTAGTGAAATCAACAAGTAGGCAAACAATACACAAAGATTACACAATTCCTAATATTTGTAAACTTTAAAAATATTTCTATTTTTAAAAGGAAAATAATAGTTCCAAGATCCCTCAGATTATTAAATAGGTGAAAACACGATTAATAATCTGCTCAATCATTAAAACAATATCAAAATTCCACAGTCATGATAACAACCTAACCTTACAAACTACTTATCTCTTTTTACTTTGAAATACAGATACTTACTGTTCAGTCATGTTTCACTATTAAAGCACTAGAAGGTGATTGAATGCGAGTCAAATCTAGGCTAATAACCAAGAGCAAACTCAAGTCGACCACTTTCACTTTTCCTCACGACCGAACTTGTTGCACCACTCGAGTAGAGCACTGAAGTGACCGAGTGTAGATAAACTGTTCGTTTATTAGTAAAGGCAAAATTGCGAACAAAGCTTAAAACATTCTGATGTCACGTATACGTCATTAGTCAAAAGTCAAGTTGTCATATTTGAATAATTTAGGTCCATTTCTTATATTACAGTTATCATGAAATTAGATTGTACACAACGTACACTAATCTACAACTACAGCTCAGCTGATTGCTGAATATTGATCAAGGTCATTATTCCTTAATATTGACCACGGTATATCTATATACCGTGATATTGACCTTCTTTTGTATTAATGAACATTTGGTCTGGAGGCAACTTTTACTAATTTCATTGACATCTAACATTGCTCGTTCGAATTTAAAAGAGTAGGTTAAATGTATCACAGTTTTTATGTAATACCTAATATTGTAGTGTATTTTTTGGAAAACTTGTTTTTGGTAATATGTAGGAAAGTGTAACTTCAAACAAAAATCAGATCATCCGTTTGTATATTTTGGGAATGCAAATGCTGGTAAGTCATACAAAGAAAGTAGTTTGCTACATAAAAAGTGACAAAAGGATGTAGCCTGTCATTATTTGCCTCGTTTGCAGTTAAATAACCTATATCAGTGTGCCAAATGCCAATATGACAAATAAAAACTAAATATTCAGGTTTGATTTATAAGGTATTGCAGTGCAAAAAATGGTTGATAGTATTGTAATATACCTAGTACAAGACAATCATGCTTGTAAAATCAAACATCTTTCTTGTAATATCTAATATTATAATATCTAAAACACGTTTTGTTAATAGTACACTATTGTTCATATAGTAAAGTTTTTAGGTAAATAATTTTACATGTCATGGTTAACACATGTACTAAAGGTTTTTTGGAAGGTGATACCACATAAAATTGGACCAGTAATAACAAGGTTGATGAAGAGGTGGTAGTTTGTTTTAGATAATTTTTTTGATTTGTGAAACTTTCATTTTTTTATAAATATAAACTTTTAGGTACCATTTGCTGTTTGTGTAAATTTATTACCTAATCAATGTACCTTGTGCTTGATCTTCAATTTATGATAATGTTTTCTCTGTTTTTAAAGAATTGCCGTTATGAAATGACAGAGCAGACATTACAGTAAGATCTGAACCATTGGACAATATATGTTCTGCTTCTAGCTAAACTAGCTCTTTTGTTTGTACAGTGTGTAATAAATAGGAATCGTGCACTCTACAGCAGGATACAGTAATCGTTTAAAGGTTAAGTTTCTTGGAGAATACTGAAGTCACAATGCAGAAAACCTCTGATAGAGGTAAATTTACTTATCTCATCATTGTCAGCTCTACAAATATAAAGAATGAAAAAAGAGACATTGAGAATGGCTCTACAGTTCAAAACTTGTAAACAAGAATAACTCTTATATTGAAATATTCAAATAAGGAAGTTTATTGGTGGTAATGTGTAAAGATTGTTAAAAAATCATCATAAATAAGTAAACAAGGCTTTGCTTCTTCATGAGACAACATTCATAAAATGTTGCTGCTAAGATTTAAATTGACAATAACAGAATTAAAGACAGTGAAATGATTTTGAAGTAAATCATCTTCACAAAAAATAGGAGCGAAATTGTGAAAATGTTGAGGTTTTGATCTTTCACGGGTTGCATCACCAAGGTACTGAACCAAAACCTGGTATTAGCACTATATTTGGCCATAATAGTGATGGCAGAAGGCAATGGGAATCAATGTCAATTTCTCTTTGAAATCAGCTGGACTGTAATGTTTAGTATGCAACTATGAACATTATACTTATGAAATATGGTTGAAGATTACATGAAGTTCATGTATCTCGTTTTTCAGGTATTTTTGTATGTATTAGCTAGTATTCAGATAAACCACCCAAATTTTAAGGAAAGAAAAAGGTATATAAATAATTTTATTGTATATTACAAAAGAAATTCAGGATAATGCATGTTTCTAACTTTTTAAGAGAAAGTTCTGCTTTGATAGTGAGTCTCTCCCTCATAGAAAAAACTTTAACAAAACCTGAAAATCATTACTGTTTACAACAGGACAAAAATGTAAAATATAATTATTTTATACAAATTATACTTAATTTTTTCTATACTTGACCATTTACATAGTTATTATATTTCTTCAGGATGTGAGCAGCATAGTTTATGACACTGATGAAATGTTCTTTGCATACTCATCATAAGTACGGCATGAAACTACAACCTATTTGTGCAGGTGTTGTCTCTGTGGATGAAAAAAAACTTTGCAGCCTCAGTGATTCCAAAATGCACTGCAACTTCTAGGAAAATATAAACTATCAAGCTATTACTATAGGTTAAAATAAAATTTAACTACTGAGCAAGCTAGAAGGTAGAAAATTTTGGTTTCAGTAGGTACAATGGCATAGCAGACTGTGTAGAAATTAAAAAGTGGAATAGCTTCATTAGCTGCTAGCTGAGACATGATTCCTCAAACAAGTTTGTTTTTGAGTGACAGCCTGTAAAAATCTCTAAAAACAGGTTGGGTAAACTTGTTCAAAGAACAGTAGACCTCACATAATTAATATACAGAGTATTCCTATGGTAACACTCATAACCTTTTCTATCAATTTAACCAGTAATTGTAATATTTACCAAAAATGTTACTGGACAAACTATTGGAAATCTTTTGCTCTTTTTCCATGAAAAGGTCAAAATTACAGTAAGTCTTGTTGTTCAACCGGTATTTGCAGGAAATAACCAGCAACTACACTCCTAAGGTTAAATCAGAACCAACTAAACTCTTAATGTTCAGTTAAAAAATCATTCAGTAAATTTGGCATTTGGCCAAAACTAAGTACACCTGTCATTGTTAATCAGAAGCCGCCACCTTGAAATTGAAGTAAATAAGAAAAATGTTACACATACATTATTTGGGCTTTATACAAGATATCTTTGTACTAAATTTCAAAACAATCAGTCAATGTGTTTGGCCAAACTGCATACACTCCTTGTTATTAAATCAGAGGCCCCGCCTTCTTGAAATGGAAGTAAATGGGGATAATACGTCTTTTAGGCTTTATACCTATTATCAACTCAAAACAATTAGTCAATTATTTGGCTAGAATTGCATATATTCGTCACTGCAAATCAGAGGACACCATCTTAAAATAGAAGTGAATGGGAAAAAAAAGTACATTGTTTGGGCTTTATAAAAGATACCTCTATACAAACATTAAAAACATTGTGTTTAGCCAAAACTGCACAACACATAAACACATTAACCAAATGCTGAACGATTGAGTTGAAATAGATACTTCGCTTCACGCGGTCATTAAATAGAAGGATAAACTTTCTCAAAAACAAACTGAAGACAAAATTTTGAACAAATTGAGGTAGCCACCCTTGTATATAAGAAACACTGTGTGGTTGGTATCACTTGATGACAGGTATACAAACAAGAAATAAGAAATAATTTCTAATAAGACATATTATTCATTGTCCTTGCACTGTCAATTATTGAAATAAATTTCAGGCATTAGTCAAACACTATGTAGTTGATTTTTTTACATGATCTCCTAAACCTAATTGTAAATTGTAATTCCTTAAGTGTTGTGGAAAGTGATGGAAGCATATACAGGGTGTATTGAAGATAAATAAACAATGTTAACCAACAATAATTAATAATAACCAAAATGGTTTATTTTCTAAGCTTATTCAATATGATGGTTAATGGTTTACAAATAAAATGAAAACAACTGCCAACTAGCTAAAACTATGTTCTTGGTTTTTCTTGTTTTGTTAAAACAAATATTAAAAATAAATTTTATAAATAATACAAGCATTAAATATATTTCAACCTTTTCAACATCCAATGCCTTCAATACTTTAAACAATTAACTTTATCACCTTAAATAAAGCAATCAATTGGTTGAATAACTAATAAATATCTAGCAATATGTATTTAATAATACTGGTAAAAATGTAATGTATCATCTATTACCTATGTTTTCAATACATTTCTTTTCTAATTTGTATTAAATTATTGTTTGTCACATCATATAGGTATGGTAACAAAACATTTTCTTTTGTATTTCTATGCATTTTATTTTTATTTGTTACATGCATGAATAAATTTAGCACAATAACTATTTATTAAATACATATTGCCATACATAAATAAAACCATTTAATTATAACTTTTTAAAGATATTATATAAACATTCAAAAATTGGAAACATTTCATTCAAATTCGATCCAAGCAACAAATAATACTCTAATATCTGAATAATTTATCAGTGCGCAAATATTAAATTTGATTAATTACAATAGTTATTTAACTGGTGTTTAAACATTTACATATTAAAATCAAAGAATAAAAGTGCGGAACGACATACCGACAATGATTAATTTTTACAAAATTAAAAATTAAATATTGAAACTGTAACATACACACTAATGTTCTTTTTTCTGTTTTTATTCATTTTTTTCTTTATACCATGTGTTGGTTTGAGCAAATATAGTATGTATATACCTTATAAGGTTCAGGGTACACAAAAGGGTTAAGTCTTATTTGCTAAGAAAGTTTATCAAATTTGAAGTAGTTTTTAATACTTATTCTGTTGCACAAAGTAAGCGTATCTGGACTATAAATGTCTGAAAACTTATCACTCTTTAAACAACCTTCACTTCAAATTTCATCAGACATACAGGCTGATTTTAAGTATGAAATGATTGTGTCGTGACGTACAATAATACTGATTGAATACTTTAAATATTGGAAGGAACAGTTATTTTAAAGTAAGAGTAGATTTTGTTTTGGATCCTTTATAAACTGCAACACCTACTACTGCCATTTGCTACCACTAACTGAAAATAAAAGATTGTCTTATTAAAAAGTTAAAGAGAAATGCTATACCACAAATACAACAAGTATTTGAGAAGTTTGTGACAACCACAAATACAAACATGTAAAGCTTATATTATTCAAATTAAAAAGCAATTGATATATAATGTACAAAAAATGACTGCAAATAAAAATCTTTTGACAACTGAATACATTTTGAAAATCAGGCAACAATAATTATTTGTTACTGGCACTTATAATAATCACAATGTAATTTATTTGCAAATTATTACGCAATTTAAATTAACCAATCATTTAAAAATTATTAATAATTTTAGATATTGGTATTGTATGACAAAGAAAACATTTTAATTAATAATTTTTATCCATACATCTTAACCCTGAGTTCAGACTGTGCCTGTAAAATCTATTTAATTTACTATGTTTTAAAACAATTATTACACAAAACAGTGTTTGAAAGAACTGTAACACATTTAGATTTGATAGAAAACTCAAGATAATATAGAATTCAAAGATATTTTATACACTATGTAAATTATTGAATCAGTGCTATTTTATAAATCATTTTTTAACTAAATAATTATAAACACTATTAGAATTTGTTATAAACTTTCTAATTACTCTATTACAACCTTACATAATTGTAGTCACATATATCTTTCATCTCCTAAATATCATTTATGTTTGGTAATCGGATACGGTATGAGAAATTGGTTTAAGAAAATAAAATATTTGGTAAAAAATTAAGTTAAAATTAGTATTTTTTTAAAACTAATTTATGGACAATAGTCAAATTATGTACAAAAGTTAATAATTAAATGTTTTTCAAAATATTTTAGTATTTCAGTACAGCTAGGATTATTAAATTTAATTATTAAAGTAAGCAGGTCTATTTAAAATGAAATCGAAGGTAAATTATACCAATAGTTAACAAATCGTTTTCCATGAGCTATTTGAAATAATAAAAACTATTACTATAATATAATAAAATAGTTTCCATTTACTATTACTATAATAAAAACTTTACTGAAGTTATTACAATAGTGAAATTATCACATTTTAATGTTATGTTTTCAGTTTTCACAGTGTGGTGCTCACATTGTGTAGTCTTCAAGTATCAGTCACGTAAGAAACAAATATTTTCAAATTTGTGCAAAATTTAATCAGTAATGAATATAGACATCCATAGATTTACAAATCTAAAAGAAAGTCAATTTCACCACTTAACTCATAAATATACCACTTTGCCTAGCTGTACTTTGTGTAATAAAAAACCTAAAATTATGACAATATTAACATAAATACATGCATAAATATAAATTTTTCGACAAAACAATACACAAATTAATGGTTTTTAAAATACAATAATGTTTTTTCATAACCTAGGTATTTACCATACATATGAAAAATCTAAAAGAATTTTAATACTAAAGTATAAAAAATTAATTGTTCAAATTTTTTTTACAAACTTAAATAACTTATTTAGGTTACTCGACTTCAATAATGTGCACTGAAGATTTGAAAAATATAACTTTATGACATAAGTTTAAAAGAAATTCAGAATTAAAAGAGGATTGGAACATATCATAATCTAAACCAAATCACACAAAACAACCCTTTGATTCTTTATAATAAATAATATTTTACTATATCGACTGGTAAATTTAACTTCATAACCTCTTTGAATGTACAGTAATAATGTGTAACTCTTAACTGACTTTTTTGTAGTGTAGATTTTGTTAAAAAAAAAAAAAAAAAGATCTTCATATTTTGTCTTCATATATTGTAATAACAAAATAACAAAATATTGTTGTAAATTTGTAAGAAACAAGCATTTTTTTAATTGGGAAATACTATAAAAGAAGTAAATGTGGTATTTATAGTGGATAAATCATTTAGTGTTTTAAAAAAACTGTACCACAATAGTTTCCATACTGACATGTTGGGTATTTTGGCACTGTTATATAAAAATGTTACAAAATTTGAAAGTCTTTGAATTACACTATATTACAAAATTATTATTTATACAGTAAGGAAATCTTTATAATTCAAGCAATGAAAAAATAAAAGCGTTAATTACGTGTAATAAATTAAAATTGGTAATAAAACAATTTCGTGTTTGATGTTAGTAGCTTTTAACCTGTACATAAAAACCTATCTTTTAACATATATATATGTTTTTACTAAAGTCAACTGAAACTGTAGAAATTATGTTTTTAGTAAAGTTGTTAAATGTTTTTAGTAGATTCAGTTTTGTATTTACTGTCTTTGTTTCTAATACTAACAGATGTTATGAAATTTAACTGTCAAGAATAATTAAATGAATTGATATAAAACAGTATTTCTTTTCCTACTGTTTCAGTTTTCCTACTATTTCAGTGTTGTTTGTGAAAAATATACAAATTTTGAAGAACACAATTTGTTAAATTAAGACAACAGACAAAACTCTACATGGTTACCATATAGACTAGCTTTGAAAACATATAATATGTTTTTATACTACATTTTCAATGTAAACACGATAAAAAAAATATAACTTTAGATATGTTAGTCTTGCAGTGCCATTAATGGGACAGTGCAGATGTTTGGATGACCATAGAGAAGAAGAATGAAACAAGGCTTTCACACTTGGAGTGAAGATGATGACTTTTAAAAGGGAACGAAAAATATTTAAGTGGAATTTTTGTATATACTATATTGATAAGGGTTTTTACTCCAGGTTGCAGTATTTGTAATTTAAAACAGGTGCTTTTAGAAAGTTATGTGAATATGAGGTTATAAACAACTAACAATTTAATCTATCATCCGAGGTTTTTTGAATTAAAACAATTCCCATAGTGTTAAAAAAAAAATTAAGCAAGGCAAAATAGTGTTTTCAAATTGGTAAATGAAAAAAAAATATTACGAGAAATTATAGTTTATATGATAAAATATGCTTATGTACATACATTGTTTATCAATTTAAAAAATACATGTTTTCTTTTATTTTCCTATTCAAGAAAACCTGTAGAAAATAATTTAAAAAAGTTCTTTGATTATAGTACTCTACATAAAATCGCAAAATAGCAAATGTAAATGATGAAAATTGAAAAACCCTAGCCTAAGCCTATAATCCTATTGTTGCTAAATTTAAGAACAGACAGGAATAATCTTTCTGTAAAAATTCTGAAAAGACCTGACAGTTGGCAGTTTCAATTCAACACAACAATTTTTTTTAAATTCACTTTATACAGAACATTTAACAAATTTATTTACATTAAAAATTAATTTTATAATAAATATTCTAAAAAATTTAATTTATAATTTAAACTATTATATTAATTAAAATTATTTAAATTAGTTACATAAATATAAACTTTATTCTTCATCTCAACTTCAGAAAAATGAAACTGATACAAAATCTCTGTTAATAAAGAGATTACTGGTGTAATTACTGTATAAGTAAAACAAACTGTAAAAATAAAATAACAAAGAAATGTTACACACAAACTACTTATAGATTACTAGTAAAAGAGTCCAAGTACATTAAAGTTGCTATTTAGCTAAAACCTTTTAATAAAAAAATTACAAATATCTACAAAATGCATTTTCTTTTTTAATGAAATGTATCCTTGTGAAGACTCCAGACTGACATAGTTTTATTATTATAGAAAATAATTAAATAAAAACCACAGCAGTCTACTGCAGGTGAAATCAGTAGCATGAATTGTTATTTATTAATGACACCTTAATACTGTCAAGTACTTAACGTACAGTAAAACTGAGAAACAGTCACATCAAAACTGTGTACTCAATAAATTTAAATAAAAAATTGTAAAAGACTGATACCTAATCTTGCAGCTTCAAAAGTAAAATTATTACCAAATTATCTAGGAGAAATATTGTTGATTTATGCTTTAACACTGATTATGATGTTTAGTGACCTACCTAAACAGAATAAATTGCTTTTGACCATGATCACATGTATTGTGTCGATACACAACATAAAACAAAGGTTGACAAATTTTCAAGGCAGTATTGAGATGCCAGATGACTTACTGGTTGAATCCAACAATATCTACCATTAGAAAATATTATATTAAGAAAACCATCTTAAAATTCTATAGTAAAATAAAAATAATATAATGAAAGACCAGTAACCTCTTTAAGTACCAGAAACCTTCTTCTATATAAATTATCTAATACAATCAAGTAAATATAACATTACATAAAAAACATGAAGCGTACATGAATGGGTCACAGTATATCAGTTTCATAAATCTTATTGGTTGTAGTAGGAGCATTGCTATTGGTAGTTGTACCTGAACTAGTTGTAACTGTTGTAGTTGTTGTTGTTGTTGTTGTGGTAGGGTTATTTTGTGTATTTGGTGGACCGAGATGTGATAAAGAACCCGAAATTGGTGCAGCTGCACTTAAACCTAAGCCCATTTTTGCTAAAAGATTGCTTTCGCTTCCAGTTTTCTTTAATTGTAATAAATCAGGTGGTGGTGCACGTTGTAATTGCTGAAGCCGAGTGTATTGCTCCTGTAAAGCCCGTTGTTTTCTTAAAAGTTCCTGATGTCTTTGTTCTAATAATTCCTGCCGTGATTGTTGTTGCAAACCTTCTTGTGAATTTACGCTTTCACAACTAGACGAATTTGAAGCAAGGGGCGGATCTTTTGTGTTATCTTTCATACTAGAACGTCCTGGTGTGCTGCGTCTTAATGGACTACCAGTAGACCCTCTTGGTGGTACAGAGGGACCAGTAGGCGATGAAAGAGGGGAACGAGAGCTAGTTCTAGGTGGTGGTGGAGGTGGTACTCGTTTACTTAACAGATCTGCTCCTCGTTCAGGAACTGGTGGTTTTCCGCCTTCGCTAGATGGATATGAATGAAGGCGTCGTAATGTCGATGTACTTGTTGTTACTGGTGGTTTAGCAAATGTTTGCAATTCATCTAACAAAGCGTCGAGCGCGTTCTCCGGACGGGAGGCGTCGCTCCTTCCACTGGTTGTGTTCCCGTTCGTCCCCACGACATCCCCCGTTCCAGTGGTCTGAAAAATATGAAACAGGTTTGTTAAAACAAAAAGCATAATGTTTTTGATATTTTCTAATAACATAATATAAACAAGAACAGTGTTCTTCTTCACTTAAAAATAGAACATTTTGAATAAGATTAACATTCTTATTTAGTGCTAGTGTGTACTAGAGGATTTTTTTGTTAAATATGGATGAAAAGCAGAAATTTCATCACATCTCATAACATTTAAAACTGCATATACTCTAATAAACTTTTTTAAATAGTTTAATTTATAATACTGTTACCACTTCATTACAGTGTTACAAATTTTTATATAAACAATCTTGTACTAAATTATTGGTATTCTAACCATATAAAACCATATTTTGTATCACTTAAATAAAATTATTGTAGATTTATTTCCAAACATTGTATGTGGCATGGATTTATGGTATGATATACGTGTGGGATTTAGTAGCCTACTTTACTTGCACTACACCATCAACCATGCACTACAAATAAGTCACGCACTAGAACAGTCCTCTGCAATTGTTAACATCTCAATATAATGTTTCAAAAAGTATTTTTACACAAAATAAAATTTTAGTTTCCAAAACATTGACATTTAACATATGAATTAAGATTTATTTTTTTATTACTGGAATTTATATACCAAACAAGTGTTGGAAAAATAAATTTAAAATTATATTTTTAAATCAAAAACTCCTGTAATATACAAACCTATAAATTTTCTATTATTTTTGTAGCATGAAGCAAATTAAAAATGCAATTAAATTATCTAATATAGTCAAACGTAGGGAAAAATAAAGGCAACAAAAAGTAGAAAAAATTATATTAAATTGAAAAATACTTGTTATTAAAGTTAATTAAAAATGTTAAATAGATTTTAAAATCTTAATTTTTAAGTGCGTAAATGTGTTTTAAAAATATTAACTTTACTATAAAATGTTCTCGTGTAGGTACTTGGAAGTTTAAGAATATTGTATTTTCACTATCTAATTCTAATATGTTTATTGTTGCAGTTAATTTTTAGAGTACAAAAAAAGGATTACAAAAATATTTTTTCAAGAAATTTCAATTTTACAAATTTAGAATGGATGTTTTAGCTTATAAATGAATACTTTTTGTAAACACTAGCAACTAAAAACAGCAAAGCAAAAACACTCAACTAAGCCTACAAATTACTTCTCCAGCAAACAGCCAGCACATACACTTACCTGAAAAGTTGAAGGCAATCAAACATTGTATACAAGAAATATTTTCAGAAATAAATTTAAACTGCTTCAAACCAACACTAGTTAACAGACCTAACTAATGATTATTCTAATCTAAAGAAGATTAGTTTCAAGCTTTCTGGTTACGTTTTATTCCGATGGAAATGTTGTTTAAAATAAATCATATAAATATAAAAGTAAATATTCCTTGACTGAATGAATACTCTATCAACATGATTTGAATATTATATTTTTGTTAAAGAGTTACAGAAATGTTAATACTGTAGACTGACTTGAGGATAACAGCACATATGTAGCAATGAATCATAATAGTTGTATCATGTTCATAAAACACTAAATTGTTTTAATAAAATTTGTATGTCACAATAAAATATGACCATTTAAAAAAACTAAATATTGCATAAAGTGATGTATCTCAGAAACAATAAGGCTCACGAAACTTAAATTTTGAGATTCGTGATCTATAATATGCCGATTTAGTTTTATCAAAAAGTGTTATTTATATCTGTACTTCAAAGCAACTTGCAGAAAAAAACCGGATAAAAATTACATTGTAAAATACTTTTTCATTATTAGTATTTCATGAAATTTGATGAAAAATATATGAAAAATTTGATATAAAATTCAGTAACATACAATGGTCCAATTGGTTACTGTATCTAACATGCAGATAAGATTTCGATTCCGTAAGGTCCAAGGTATTTTTATGCGATGATAACTTCTATGTACTTTTTGATTTAAAAAATAATCAATAATACAATGTACACAGTTTAATTTGGCTCAATTGGTATTATAGGAGGCAGATTGCTACAAAACTCAGACCTGTATTGGTCAAGTCTAGTGTTATTGGCTGTTTCATGCTTAACTCTTATCTTTACTAACTGACAAAAAAATGTTAATTCACAAAAAAGTGGTAGGGAAATAAAATAAACAAGACTAATTTATTGTAGAGTAAATATAAAAGTTACAATTTAATTAAAAACTGTACAACATTGTAACTGAACAGAGTCAGTAAAACTGTAGTTTAGTTACACAGGAATCAGTATAACCAAACTTATGGGTACATTAGCTTGAAATCTCAACTATTAATTAAAAAAACATAGTATTTTTGGTAACATCTGCAAACTTTTGGCAGTAATAGATTTTTGGCTTAGTCATTTTATGAACAAAGAAATTTTTTTTCTAAGATTAAAATATCTACTTTTCACTTTTTTGAGGGGTTTAATGTTTTTCTAAAATACCAGTAGGACTTTGACTTGTAATTCATGAAGACAAGTTATATACATAATACATGGTAGCAGTGACTGGAATCAATTATGTAACCTCATGCTCAGTTCTCTATAGATTTAAGTTGCAGTGATTAATTACTAAACAAAACAACCTTCAACCCCATTATAACAAAAAATAAATAGTTAAACCAAAATCTAAATGAAATTCATACTATATTATTATACACATTATACATAATGTAATAAAATGAAGTTTATTGATTTGAAAGGTTTTGCTTATGAAACTCACCTGTTGTTTTATTTTTAGGGAATAAATTACAAAATGTTTTATTATTAATGCTATGAAGATTTATAGCTCTCTTCAAAGAAAGTACTGTGTTGGAAAACAATTCCTGTAACCATCACCAGAATAAAATGACTAAGGTTTCTTTAACAAAAAATTGTTTACCTTTTAATACAGCAGGCACTGTCAGAATAAAAACCCAGACTGAGCCATTACTTTGCCCCACCAGTGCAGCCAACCTTCACAAACTAATAGTGACAAGACAATGCAAGAATATTAGATACAACACCAAAAGAATTTTTTAAAAATGCATCCAAAATAAAAATAACTATGGTTGCCTAAATATATAACACAAAAAAAATAAAATAAAATAAAAAGTATTCTAATTCAAAACTACGAAAAATAATAAAGAAATCTAGACAACTAAAAACATGTGAACAACCACAATTATTTAATGTATACATGCAAAATTAAAATTAAAAACATTCAATCCATGCTGTCATTATAAAGAACTGTTCAATAATAAGCTAAGCATCTAAACATTTTTTAAAATATATGTAGTTCAATAATGCGGTTAAACAAATTTATATTTTAAACACCTTTTTACAAAAAACATTTTGATTATAATACAGTGGGTGTTTATTGTAATCATGGCTAATGTTATCAAGTGGTTATTGTTATTACGTTTTGTCTATGTAATGTATAATGAACTATAAACATTTTTCTGTTCTTTCATAAATTACTGTACATATATGTTTGAATTACAATAAGTTTAGTCATGGCCAATATACGCAAAAGTCTCAAAATTTTATAAAAAAAAAAATTATTTCAGAACACTATGATAAGTTAGCAAAAGTGAGTCAGCAAAATGTGGATATACAATTAAAAATATTGCAACTGCTCTTATATTAAACAAAATGTAAGATACTCCCAAATCCGCTTAAAATATAAGTTGAAGTTTGGTATATCACATTGGGAAAGACAGTCAAGGGAAAACAACATTAAAATTATGGTTTACAATATAAAATATGAGGGCAAGTCAAAAAGTAAAGGGAAATTTAAATTTCTCTCCATATCATATCTACGAGGGCTATCCAGAAAGTCGGTTATGTTTTGCTCTGTAGATGCTAGGGGCGAGGATATCGCGACCATCTTGGTGTCAGAGCGTTCATCTGTTCAGTGGCTATCCAGCTGTGCTGAGAGGTTACCGTTGCTGCTTGTTCCCATACAATATTAATTTGAAATGTGCGCTGCTATTGAAAATCCCGTGACCTGTGAAGTGCAGTTGGTGATATGGTTTTCGTTGGCTAAGAACCATAAACCAATTGAGATTTATCGCCAACTCTGTGAAGTTTATGGGAACAATGTGATCACTGAAGGCAAAGTGAGTCAATGTTGCATTAGGTTTAAAAATGGCTGAAATAATGTGCACAACAAAGAATGAAGTAGACGGCCAAGCATTGTGACCGATGAAATTGTCTCTTAAAGTTGATGAGAAAATTAAAAAAGACCTTCGGTTCACAATAACAGAGCTATCACTTAGTTTTCCACAAATTTCATGAAGTTTGTTGCATGAAATTGTTACAAAAAAGTTAGGTTACTACAAATTTTGTGCAAGATGGGTACCAAAAATCTTGACTGAAACTCATAAAAATCAAAGTATGACTGCTTCATTGACATTTTTGGACAGTTATGGTGACTCACTACTCGATTAAATCATTACAGGAGATGAAATGGGTGAAATATGTCAACTGCAAAACCACAAATTGCAGTCTATGGAATGGGAGCACACAAATTCCCCCACAAAACCAAGGAAATTCATGCAAATGTCTGAAGGAAATGATCATGGCAACTGCTTTTTGGGGCAGGAAAGGAGTCCTTCTTGTTGATTTCTTAGAACGTGGCACAACAATAAACTCTGCAAGGTATTGTGATACCTTGGAAAATTTAAGAAGATCAATTCAAAACAAGTGCAGAGGAAAGTTGAGTTCAAAAATTCTGTTTCTGCACGACAAACACCCAACCATACACAGTCAATCGAACTCGAGAAGTCCTGGATGTTTTCAAATGGGAGGTGTTTCCACATCCACCTTACAGTCCGGATCTTGCTCTCAATGATTATCACCTGTTTCCTGCAATGAAGACCTGGCTTGCGAGGGCGTGACAACCTGGTTGAAATCTCAGACAGCAGAATTCTACAACACTGGAATTTTAAAACAAGTTCACCGCTACGATAAGTGTCTAAATTTATATGACGACTATGTAGAAAAATAGTATTTTAGTGCCACTTTCAAGTGTATATAATAAATTTTTTTCTTGTACTTCTTTTTTTTTATACCAAAACGTAACCGACTTTCTGGATAGCCAATTCAGAAGGTGTGGAACCAGCAGAGATTATTTGTCGAATGCAGCAGCAATATGGAGACAGTTGTTTGAGTGGAAGTAAGATATACGAATGGATTGATCACTTTGAAAGTGGTAGGATTTCTATGTATGATGAATAGCCACCTGGTAGACCTTCCACTTCAAAGACTAATGACAATATTAAAGTGATTAAACAAATGATTCTCGATAACTAACAGCTGATAATACTGCAAGTGAATTAAATGTAAGACATGGCTCAGCACATTCAATCATCTGATTCTTTAAACTTTCAAAAAGTCTGTGTTCGCTGGGTTTCAAGTCAGTTGACCAGCATCCACAAAGACAATCGTTTTGAAATTTCCCAGAAGCATTTCGAAAGTTATGAAGAAGAAGACTCATTTCTTAAGCGAATAATAACTGTTGATGAGACATGGGTCCATCATTTTGAACCAGAGAGTAAGTGACAAAGTTTGGTGTGCAAATAACCTTTATCTCCTCAAACAAAAAAGTTAAAAACTCAACCATCTGCTGGAAAGGTTATGATGATGATATTTTGGGATATGAAAAGTCCACTTTTGGTTGACTACAAACCTAAAGGTCAATAATAAATAGTGTCATCAACAGTGAGCTGATGCATGATTTTGCTTCAGGATAACGCTCGACCTCATATGGCTAAAAACACAGTCCTATGCTTTCAAAATCTCAGTTTTCAGCCACTGGACCACCCTCCATATAGTCCAGACCTGGCTTCAAGCGATTTTTATCCTTTCGGCCCATTAAAAGAACAGTTGTGAGGGAATCATTATCGATCTGATGAAGAGGACATACAAGCGGAACAAAATTTTCTGAACACTAAACCTTCTTCTAGGAAGGAAGGTTCTTCTTTAACGATGGTTAAAAGATGGACTAATTATATTGAAAAGTAAGTAATACTAGTAATATCATATATGTAAGTACAATAAATATATAAATTTTTTCAATTTCACTTTAATTATTCACTTACCCTCATATAAATGCAATAAAATACAACATAATGTCTGTGAACAATATGTGCTACTGTGAAATATAAGATAGTCCGCTTATATGGCAGAAAGCTAATAAGGGAATTCCATTTGTTATAAAACTTTACTGCTGACAAACAAGACCATCACAGCATTCATCATATATCTTTGGAGTTTCTAAATTTTATGTGTATATACATGTGTGCTTTTGTAGAAATCTTTGTGTGGACAACAGCTTAAAAAAAGTTTTACTTAGTTTTGTTCACTTTTTAAAATTTTATTCAGTTTGTACTTCTGTTCTAAATAAAACTTTGTGATTTTGTTTTTACTATGCAATTTATGCATTATCCCACATAATGATTAAAATGCTTTATCTGAAAACTGTAGACTGCATTTCAATACCGAATTAGCTGTCACTAAGATCTGCTAGTAAAATATGAATATAAGGTTATTGTAGTCAGTTTGAGTTTAGCCTGAAGTGATCACAATAACTGGTGTTCAATATATTACATAAATATATTGGTAGTAATAATTATTTAAGAAATAAATTTATATTAATTGTTTGATATTAATATGTCTGTCATAAAATGATCAATTTGATTTGAGCTAGGAGTCAAATTAAATAATTTTCTGTTACGAGATTAATAAAACAATTTCCTACTCACA
The DNA here is from genome assembly GCA_022606455.1 of Callitettix versicolor. Taxonomy (NCBI): domain Eukaryota; kingdom Metazoa; phylum Arthropoda; class Insecta; order Hemiptera; family Cercopidae; genus Callitettix; species Callitettix versicolor. The sequence continues at coordinate 88,445,957 of CM040186.1, forward strand.
GTGATGATAATAGTTAGTAAAAATTATTTTGTCCTTCATGAATTATTTTCTAGCAGAAATTCCTACTTACCTTGCAACACTAAATCACAGGATTGCATAACTATTAATATTTTTCAATGTACAGTAACTGGACCAAAAACTATGCTGTTGTGAATTTACAGGGTTATGATTTAACCACCTCTTTTACACTAATTAAATTATGAGTTTGATTTAGAAAAAAACCTACATACTAAAAATTAGCATCATCCAAGTATATGTTAAAGGATAGTTATAAAGCTTAAGTAAAAACTTAAAACATCTGACCTAAAGATTTTAACCCTTTGCACTCATCTAGGGTCTTTAAGAATGTTTCTGTTAGGTTGTATGGCAACTGCGAGTAGCTGCAGCCAATTCTGCACAAACTTAGGTTTTAAGCAGTCGCATTCCTTTTAAGCTCGCAAGGTCATTGCTAGTGGCCGACACACAAGCCCATGAATGCTCATATTGTGTATTTAAATTTTGTTTTTTCTTTACTGTGCTGGATCTCGTAAGCAAACTAGAGCAACAATATCGATATTCTTTCTTGCCTTTACAAACGTGATTATATTTTACTTAAAATGTTAAATTGAAATCAAACGCATATGGCTCAAGGATAATTTAAAAATAAACATAGCAGTGACGGTATTTTAGAGGTTTTTTTTAATTTGAAAATTTTCTATTGAAGCCAACGTAATAAAATATTTTTAACATAATATTTTAGTAGACCTTAAACAATACTGTACAAAAACATATTAGTTATATTTTTAATAAGACAGTTTATTTAAATAGTTTGCTGTGTTAGACTTGACTTCAAATGTCTACCAATTATTGCGTTGACATAAACAGAACAGTTCCAAGTCAGTAAATTTATGATGTCGGTAGTCATATTTACCGAACTGCAGTAGGCTATCAAGCAACCATTCACTAAAGAAGACTAACAAAGCAGAGAATAATACAAGTTGTTTGAGAATGGTATTTAGCCACCAATCTTTTCGAGTGCAAAGGGTTAAGAAACTAAATTTGAAAATAAAAAATAAAATATGTACTCTACTTTAATTTAAAATAACTGTAATGTTATTATATCAAAATTAACAACTTAGTTTTCTCAATTAAATAAAATTAGTGTTTTATATAATTTGCATCATTAACTTATTACTAGTTTTCATACTTCTTATATTGGCTTTGTTTGCAACTTGCATGCAACAAATGTACCAATAATTTGTGTAGATCCAGTTAGTCTATTCATTATTTTAGAAAGGAATTATATTTAAGTTACTTTAAATAAACTGAAATGTAGTTTTAGTACATGGGGATATTACTGATAAATGAATATATGAGATTTATTTCAAATTTCTTGTTAACCAATATTATAGGCTGCAATTTAACATCATATGATTAAACAATCATTAAAATATGATTCATTTTAAAAAGAAATGTGACATCACTCTCTCAATTATTATATCTTCAAATATTGTAGATATGGCTCATCACACAATCCCTATCTATGTCAGTGTTATTTGCATAACTGTTTTACTTCTTAGATCGGTCTCAAGTTAATTTTCAAAGTTACTTTTATTGAAATCATTTTATGTTAACAAAAACTTGTTAACAAAAACATATTTGTAATAAAACAATTATAATTATTATCAGATTTTGAAATCGGTTCAGGTTATTAGCAAATTTCTATTTGAAAAATGAACTACTGAAACAGCCATCATGCTGTTTTTATATCCAGACCTAGAACCTTGAAACGATAACGATTCTGATCTGTAAATCCTTTTTTGAGAGGTTGCTAAAAAATGTGTTTGTGCATATGTGTGTGTGTGTGTGTGCGCACGCGCGTGTGCAAGCACATGCGATCACACTTTACTCATTCATGTTAGCAATTTTGGTCCAATTTGATTAAAACTTGGCTAGAAAATAAATTATTATATAGCTTGGACATGCATTTCTTTATCAGTTTCAAAATGGCAACCACTTAAAATATTTAGAAATTCGTAATTTTTGTCTTCAATTTTTCTTTTTGAAAATCTAATTACACCATTGTAGCATAAATTAACCAACTGAATTTGAAAATCCACTGAAATTAAGAAATGTTTTGATGGTGGTCATATATATATATATATATATATATATATATATATATATATATATATATATATATATATTGTGATATGATTGAAATCATAAGTTCAAAAAAATTTTTTTGAACTGTTTTGAAAATATTTTTGAATAAAACAAGCTTAGATTATTTTTATATTTTATAGTTCTTTTTTGGTGTTTTGAATGAATAAAACCAGTTTGCCGTTTTAACTTGGATAAATAACATATTATAACAATCACTGCAATAATATAGTGTCTTTTTGATATTTTTACATTTGGTCAAATATTTGCCAGATAATTATTGTTAATTACAAACAATTAAATATTTCCTTTTCTTGACATAATGTGTTAAGAATTTATAATTACTCTGAAAAAAGTCAATTTTAACTCTAAGGGCTAATTATTGTATATTAGACTTAAAATTTAAGACTTACTTTCATTTTTTAAACTTTTTTTATAAGAGTGTAGTAAAGACTAATAAAAAAAATCCTAACAGGTGTTGTAATACAGTCAATATATTTGTATGTTATGTCGTATTACAAAAATTTACCTATTTCAAATTTATAACAATAAAAATATTGAAACTAAAACATTAACTCAAACACACACCACAAATAGTTTTATTCAATATTTAAGTTTATTGTACTGTATAGTCAATATAAGAAATTTATAAAAGTAATTTTCACCAAAACTATTCAAAATAAAATTAATTTAAAAATGTACTAACAGGCATCAAGCATTACAGAATTAACAAATAATATTTAACAAAACCCATTTAACAATGACATGCATTCAAAACATAGCAGAAACATAATGCAATCGACTTGGCAAGCAAAAATGTATTCAGAAAAATAAATCCGTTGTCCCCACTTCCAAAAAAGTAAGGCCTTTTGACATAAAAAAGTAGTATATCAAACTTTTTATTAACTTTAGGATCATTTAAAAAAACAATATAAACATTTGGAGCAAATTATTAGAACTACATAGCCTAATAAAGACCAGAGAAATTGTAAACTGTTACTAGAAAATAAATCATTAATTTAATAAAATGTAAAATATTAAGTATTGAGAACGTAATGCTCTTAAATATTTCTTATTAGCAAAATGAAAAAAAAACTAGACCAATAAAACTGTGTAAAAAACTGGATATTGATAAAACAATTATTTTTTAAACTCAAATAATCTACCGCCCTAAAAACCTAAAAAGCCAAGACTTCACAAAAGTGGTAAATGTTCCATCTGTAGCAGATAATGTACAGACTTTCATGAAGCAGATAATAAACATAGACAAAGTAGCTGTTTCACTGATGGTAAGTACAGTGCTATTTACTACATTTGGTTTTAGGAACTTGTACTACAAAAAAAGTTTTATTTTATTAGAAGTATTAAATATTAAATAAATTTTATTGCATGAACTTAAGTAATTAATAAGTAATCTTCTTAGTACATTACTTAGGATCGTCTTCTGTCACCAATTAATTTCTATTAATTGATTAGTAAAGTTGGGTAAAATACCACTATGTTTTTAATCCCTTATAGTTCTTATTATATTAATATAATCTGTTATTTGTATATAGTTTGCGAAATTGAACTTGCATATTTACTGAATTACATTACAAAATTTTAATAATGTAAATAAACTGAAATTAGCTAAAAATATTATTGAAAGCTACAAAAGGCAGAAAAATGTTACCAGAATAGTATAATTCACAACATTTATGCTTCTACAAGACCAATTTAAGACAGTTTACATTATTTCAAGGGCCTGAAAAATAATACAACATAAATTACAGCTAGCTACAAAGCTGTATTTATAGAGCTGTTCAGACAGGGCAGTGGAACACTGGGCATCTTCTCTCCATTCTGCTTTGCTAAAAGAATAGACAGCAAAACTGTAATTGACTTCCCACTTATTATTTACTGAAACATATAATACTGAAACATGAATAATTGTTTAGCCCTTTCAATGCCAACATGTGGTTTTACCAGTCATCTGCTTTATATAAATCTAATCTCAGCATTCTTTAGCTCTAAAAAAAATCAAGCAGTAAACAATAATTTGTTTAACATAACGAAACAATAATAATACAATAGCCAATGACTTATGAGAATTTTAAATGAAACAATTTCAGACTGGTCAAATAGCTGAGAGGTCAAAGGCACTAAACTTGGCCAGTATAGTGTGTTACACTTATGTGGGTTTGAACCCTGCACTGTGCATTGATTTTTCTGTGCAATGTACTTAGAGTTTGCCCATCTGTGGTATAAGGACAGGTGAATTCTTTGTGAGTTACATAGCTGGCCAAAAGTTTTGCTATTTTTTTCTTACTGTATACTGTGTTTATCCATTTGAAACAAAATAATTTTTGTAAAATATTTTCATTTAGCTTAAAATATATCCAAAAATTAAAACATTAAAATTTTGTCAATGTAAAAAAAAGTCCATGGCACTGAAAGTGTTAAAAATAAATGTAATTCTTAGTGCTCAAACAAAATATAAAAGTTCATCCCAAAAGTACTAGTTGAAGAAGAAAAGCTATAAAAAATAACAATGAGGGTCTGGAATTTTTCAAATTTTGATTTTGAAAAATAATATGAAAATTCACATCAGTGTATTACATTTGAAATAAAGCAATTAAATGTACAAAAACAAATTTAGCAGGACTTTGCACAAACTCAGATTTTAAATATTTAGGAACAGCTGTTATACAAACAAAAATAAAATTATAATGACCCTCTCAAACAACAGTTATCTCTCTTTAAAGTGTGAAAAGTAGTACAGGTTATAGAATGGGAGAAAAAATATTTCAGATACAACAGTGTCTTTGAACAATGTTGCCAAAGTTTTTGAATACAAAATGTGAAAAGTTTACTTCAGTACCAACCAGGACTTTAAATGAAAACTAAACAAGTGCTTATTTTTTATTATTATTATTATAATTTATAACAATTATAGTGTTCACAATTCAAGTATTCAACGCTGGAAAAGAAAATTTATCTTCAACTTTGTTTAGAGCTTGGACAAGTTTGTTATTCAGCAATATCAACTCGTTAATTTAGAATTGTGGCCATTTAAAATTTTAAAAGAATAATGACTTTTTTATCTGAGACCTTCAGAAAATTTGTATAGTTGTATTCAGAATTAAAATTACCTAATTACAGCATTACACAATTTTAAAATTTGATTAAAGATCAAAAAATTAAAAATGCTAATTTATGCATTTTAAAATCTTGTTACCAATTTAAAAAAACATTCTTCTTCTTTTGAACAGTCCCCTTTTTCAAATGGATGAACAGATTTTGCCAGGTAAAAACCAAATACAAGCTATAGCCAAAATTATTTTTCATATTAAAGGAAAAGGAGAAATTTAGCTTCTATCATGTCAGTGAGATATCTGAGTTCTACAATTACATTAATTTAGTTACTATTGGTAGTTATTACTAGATTTTGAGCTGGGAGAGGTGGCAAAATAAAGTAAACTTTTGAAGTCAACCAAACATTTAAACAGTCTCCCCTTAATATTTCAAATTAATATGCATAGTCAAATGTTTCAAAAACATTGGTAATGTAGATGTATTTGGTCAACCAATAATTTTGTGCATATCCATACATTTTTTGAATTACTGACTCAAAAGATGACCGGATCTTTTGATCCAAATCAAATGGTATCAGATTACATCTTAGAGAAGTTTCAGGAAAACCAAAAAAATATATCTATGCTCTATTTATGTTTCACAGGAAATGTGGCAACTCAATCACAGAAAATGGTTTGTGGCAATAATTTGTTCTTGAATAACAATTATATACAGATTAATGGTTTTGTATAAACCAGGACAACCATTTTTGGAATACAGGCAACCTTCATAGTATCACAAGACAAGACAACAACCAGAAGAGCTGAAACTACTTAGAACTTCTGGAACTTCTAGCTGATTTCTTAGAAGAAAATATTTGGTTTATAATGTTTAGCTAAGCACACACAACTCGTTCGTTTGCATTGTTATAATATCTGAGATAATATGATAGCTGGTAGCAACACCATTAAAACAGAAAAAAAACACCGTCACATGATTTGTGTTCAAAAATAACTCTTGCACAATTGCTCAAATCAAATGGAACATTGAAGATAAAGCATGAACGTCAGAAATTTAAGAAGACAAAATAGTAAAATCTTAGTTAATGTACACATTCACCATATTTTCCCATTTGCACACAACTGAACTGTCTTCAGCTTTTCTAAACTATCTACTGAGTATAATATCTCACACAAAGATAATGTAAAATTGGTAACTATTCTGAAAATGTATAAAAATTTGTTAAAATATTACATCCCTCTGAACATGAACAAAATTTATATTTTTAACTAAGTCTCTGTTGTACTTAGTTAACTGCACTGTTGTACTGTACTTAGTTATCTGTATTAAATTCGGACCAGAGTTTAACTAAGCAAAACTACACATTAATAAATGAACCTATAGGTTTTAATGTAAAAACGGCTACTGAGAGCGAAGCGGAGTCATGTGATGTCACTTTACTCCATTCAACTGTTTCGCTTTCATTGGTTGCACTTACATTAAAAATAATACAGACGATTTTGAATGCACAGTCCATTACACTCAGTGTAAGTCTGCTCTGCTATTGGTGGCCACCCAGCTATAAGTTCATATGTAAACATTTTTAAATATATAATTAACTTATAGTTATCACATGTAGGCCTACTAAGAATTTTACAATTTCTCTGGTCTTACCATACTTTTTAAATTAATAATTATAATACAAAATTTAATCAAATTAAAACTGTCTCATGGGTTTTGAAACAGTTAAAAGAAATATATAAAATAACATTCACAACAGTCAAATAAAGTTAGTTAAATGCTACAAAACACAAAATAAAAAATAGCTAAAAACTGTCTGTTGAGACGATAAAGGAATCTGTTCTTTTTCTTCAAAATTTTTCAGTGAAGAACAAGTAATTAATACTTTGAAACAAGCTGTCAATATTTTTATTAAATACAGTTGTATATTCAAGCCAAATTTATTAAAATCTTCTATGATGCTGTAATTGTGTATGTTATCATAATAGAAATTTGTTTACTCCAGGAATTTTGTAATATAAAATGTTTATTTATTTATTAAAATTAAAAAAAAGAATTTATTAAAATGTTTTCACATAATGTAATAATGTGTAAACAAATTTCTAAAACTACTCACATCAAAAATTGTGATTAACAAAACCTGATATTGTTGGAAATATTACTGTATAATTACACTCAAACACAGAACAAATGAAAACAACTTTTTTATTTCAAACAATTTACTGTAATAAATATTTTCACAGATAGATGGAAAACCATATAACTTATAGAATAGCAAATTTCGCCTTAAAACAAGTCATATAAATTTTGTGTACAAAAATATATTTAAAAAAATCTTTATTGAATATTTATGTTTAGAACATTTCTTAAATTATAAAAAAGAAATAAAACACTTAACAACTAAAGAGGAAATTAATTTGATATACGTAAAATGAATATAAATATGTGGATAATATTCTGCAGAGATGATCAAGTCAGACCTGATTACATCACATTTCTCCTCTACCACACCTTATGAGAGAGCTAATAAAAATGAAAATTGATAACCTTTATGAACACTACATTGTAGTTTTTTTATACTAGGCTTAAATATAAAATTGACTGAATGCTGAAACAAATATATATGGCTTTACTCTATATTTGTAAATCAGATAGTACCCATTTTCGTTGTTCTTCACTAAAAAAATTATACGTCTCAACAATAAAAATTATTATTAATTTGCAGAGTGTGTTTGAATTATTGCTTACACATTTTTAAAGACAAATATAAAGAAAACTATTTCCAATGTGATGTGAACATTAAAAACATTTTAAACATTAAAAAAACCTTACTTTTGTAGGAAGTGAAGGTAACAGGATGGGCAAACAAAGGCAACAACAGGAGATCCAGACAACAAGGAGTAAACGAACCCACACTCAACAGGCAAAAAAAAAAAACAAAAAATTCCAGAACATGTTTTACAACACTATCTAGCGTCTAGAGTCTAACGCCTGGTAGCTGTGTTACTAACCTTTAATGAAAGAAGCATTCCAATGTATTAGATAAGTTGTATAAAAACACATTTACCATGGAGTACAATCATACTGGACACATATAATTGTATGTAACATATTTACATTTATACAGGCACAAATACACTCACAGTATAAATCCAGTTCAACAAACAATAAAGATATACAGTTTCCAAATTTGCATAATGTGAAAGACTAAAACATAAAAACCTGAAAAATATGGTATTCCAAGCATGGGGAAAAGTTCCTGCTGTAATACAACCACTTTTTGCCTTTTAAAATAATTTTATCACAGTTATATAATGCATTTCAGCAGTGTAGGTTGTTTTTTTTTCAAATAGTGATTTCTGAATGTTTTTGTTTTATTTTATACCTTATTATCTAATTAACATATATTCACCGGCAGAAAATATTTTTTTTAAAGGTTACTTACAATTTTAGGCCGTTTTTTACAGAACTATATTGTGATGTCATTACTGTTTACATTGCATTAAACATATTAAATTTCATACACGGATTACCGGTCATGCACGTTATTATTAACTATATGTTCTTACTGCTCATGCGCGTTACACATTTTGATAGCCATTACTAAATATTAAGGTTTGTTCCTTTTTTCATTGATACGTTCTTGTAATGAAAATATTGTTAAAATGGCATACGTTATTTGTAAACTTTGCGATTTACCTGTATTTTTTAGACTCAACACCAAACAAACATGTCAGTTAGGTCATGAGTTTTTTTTTAAATAAAGGTTTTTTAATCGTTTTAACGATCAAAAACACATTACCTACAGGATAACTAGTTCAATTAAATAGCTTTTCACCCAACACCATGTCAGTTAGTTTATCAAGTTGTTACCTTCTTTTTTAAATAAGTGTTTTTTTTTATGTTAGTTAGATTCCCCTCTCCCAACAACTGTATCAGCTAGGTTATTGAGTATTATTTTTTAAAAAAATAAATGTGTTTTTTATCACCCAAAAACCATTTTAGGTACATCACCGAATAACCATATCAGTTAGGTTATTAAACGTTTTTTAAAAAAAGTAAATGGTTTTTTAACGTTTTAGCAATGAATTACATGTTACCTATATTCGCGCGGTAGCAATTTCCAGGTTATGGGGGTCACTCTTATTTTTCATTTTTATCGTACTTCTCAAAGCATGCTTTCTGTGCTTTTATATTTTGGATTATTGCTTTTGGACATGTCATAATGTTTGTGAAAAAATTACCAAAAAATTGAAACCTACACTACATATTTACTTAACAGGCTAATTGTACAATACTGTACTGTACTGTACTTATATGGAGTTTAGAAATAATAACAGATCTACAAAATAAAGTGCTTAAAAATTATATAAATCCTTTTTATTTAGTACATTAGAAAATTACTTTGGTATTGCTCTTGGAAATGTGTTATGGTGAATTTTTTTCTTTGTGTTTAACGTCCGATTATTGTGCACACTTGGGCTACTGCAGACGATGGGATGATTTATAGCATATGAAAATGCCAAGCCCTGGCCGGGAATCGAACCTGGTCCTCGGGGTGAAAGCCCAGTATGCTATCAACTAGGCCACCAAGGCAGCTGGTGAAAATATATGTTTAGCAAATTGTTCAATTCTAAAAAGTAAGGGTAAATCTGAAGTAAGCAGGTTTGATGATTAGACAACATGAAAACACCATTTAGATTTCAGGCTACAGTAGTTTAGGTCAATCTTTGTTTTGCATTATGTATCATCAATGAAAGACGATAACGGAATTATGCAACTTCCCTTATCAGTAGAAAGCAGTGCCAAGCAATACCCACTGTGTCTAACTTTGCAGTTCTTATGACACAAGACCAACCCAGATACCCAGCTGGAAAAAAGGAAATAACAGAAAAGATGATTTGTATGTATAAATACACAAACAAGATCAAAAAGAGAGAAAAGATATTACATTTGAGTGTTGTGAATCTAAAGGGGGTCTTTGTATATAACCTTGATTTCAGGGTATTATTCAAAAACGTTTTGATAATTTTTTTGAATAAAATTTATGAGTTTTTTTTTACCTAATGTCAATTCTTAGAATAATGAACACAAATTATTAATTTCAGAACATTCTGATGTTTTGAAACAGCCCATACTGGGTTCAGATTATTACGGTTCTACTGTATATATTGTTTCCGTAGAATTTACAGTTCTCACTATTTACTTCAATACAACTTCTAAATTAATCTCAAATATCTTTATTTTTTAATTCAGCTTAAAATTGTAAATCATCCATTTTCTTTATAAATCGTGGTATTTATCCTGGACCCATGAATGTGTAGTTTTGCATTAAACAAAAAACCATTTTAGATAACTAATTTCTCCCCTTATAATACATGCATCATATACAAATTATAACTAAAATAATGGAACACAACATCATTAAACGTCGTAATTTAATTAAAATAATTATTTTGAGGTTAGAATGGCTGTTTTAAAAATATGTTAAATTACTTTTCCACTCTGGAAAGGCCACTACTAGGATTAATATATTGTAATAAAGTATATAATATATAATGCTAAGTATATAATGGTATTATTAAGTTTAGTAAATGGATTTGTTACCTTTTAAATTATTTTGTTATCTTAGACTTATCAATTGCTGGCCTTGATTTGTGTTACAAGAAACATGTAGATAACAAAAATTTTATATTAAAAAAAAATTTTTAACTAAATAATTAAGTACTTGATTTTTAAATTAAAATATTTCATTTGAATTACTGATGTTATAAAACTTAACCAAAAAAATTGGTTAGTCATTTCTTGATTAAGGAGTTCATTCTTCCTAATGAATCAGTTATACTTTTATATTCAATTATAAACAAGCAACTTTGACTATATTTTGTTAATAAATACTGATTAAATATTAATTTAAGAAAAAATAAGGTAGCCTTTTAAACTAAGAAATAATAAGGATAAAATAAATTAAGTACTTGGAATTCAAAATCTCATTTATTTTTTTAACTTTCTAGTTAGAAAGCCAAAATGCGTTAATAGGGTAATTCTAAAAGAATGTTTTGATTTGATATACTATGTCCATCTTATTTAAGTTCTCCCATCACCACCATCGTGTCACTGATACATCATCCCATCTTTTCATGCTAACTTGGCGCTAACAGTGAGCTGCTACTATTTAATTGTGCACATTAAAATGTTCATATTGCTTTTTGAATGCAAACAAGTCCATTCTATCAAAATTTATAAACAGACAAGTGAGGTTTTATGTGATATAATGAATAAAGCTTCAGTTTGAAAATAGTGCAAACGAATTTTTTACTGTTAGAAAAAGTCAAAAAAATTCTGAACACAAAAATTGTTATGGCTACAGTGTTTTGCAATCAGGTATCCTACTCACTGATTTCATACCTAGAGGAAAGACCATAAATTCAGTGGCCTACTGTAAGACTCTTTACAAACTATGCCATACCATTCAATATAGGTGTGGATTGTTGTCCACCGATATTGTGATTCTTTACATTTTTTTTTTTTTTTTTTGGAGTTTAACGTCCGACTATTGTGCACACTTGGGCTAATGCAGACGGTGGGGATGATTTATACTGAAAATGCTGCATCCTAAAATAATGCACCCCAATACTGCTGCATTAAAACCCCACTCCAGCAGTTTAAGTGGTAAGTTGTTAATAGGCTGCAATATAGCCAAGTGATTTGGTAATCCCATTTCTTATCCCCAAACTAAGATTTTTTTTGTTGGTGAAAACTACAAAAGCTGTTACTGGTAGATCTAAGGGGGTTTTGGCACTAGCTGTAGTATCATCAGGTATTGCAGCAAATCTTCTGTGCATTCAACTTTTAAATTTCCTTTAAATGTAAATTGTTATCAAGAATTTTTCTGTTGTCTACGACAAATGATGGGTGACATTTTTAGAGAAACAAATTTAATAGTGGGATGAATGAATATCACTGGTCAAACTAGAAACAAAAAACTCATGAAGTTTTTTAATATCATGTGTAATATTTTTTGTGATATATTGCTATTCTCAGTGGTTTAAGTTGTTATTAGTTTCTTAGCTTGTAGTGACAAACCAAAGGAGAATTAATAATTCAGAAAGATAATCAGTCACGCTCTAGGTAATTCCATGACCAGGAGTGAATAAAAAACTTGTGTGTTACAATATCAATAATTTGTTGAATGCAAAGTTTTTATAGTTTAGTATGATGCAGAAAACATTATTGCTGTAATTCCGTATAATCATAAATCTATAGTTATTTCTGAGGTTTATAAACTAATCCTGCAGTGCGAGGTAGGCTCGGACGATCTTGTATACATACTAATGCATTTTTTGATGAATTTTAGAGTAGAAACGCAATTAGATTAGGTAAATATCTAAGATATATCACATTCTGAGAATATGCATTATAAACATGATCAGTGGAAACAAGCAGCAACAAAAATCTGTTCTGATCAACAGTATTTGCTCATCCAGTCTTAAATATAGCAAAGGACACACCCGAAGGAAAATCAGAAAATGATGCTTTATGAGCTATAATACTGGAAGAATAAAAAATAATTAAGATATTTGGGGCTTACTGAACATTTTCTTTAGGAATTTTTTTTTTTACATAAAAAACAAACTTATATATTAATAATAAAATTAGTACTTTTTTCTCTGTAGGAATTTTTAGGTTTAACAAGTCACTCCTCTAAGGACTTCCTCTTTTAATCAAAAGAGTTAAAAACAAAACTTACGTTTCGGCTCGCTTGACCCAACATGTTTACTTACCTGAATATTTTTACTTAAAAATACATTTCCACTATACAATAATTTTATTCCATTTTAAAATTAACACAATAACATGTTAATAAAACAAACTGTACATGACAAAAAAATTATTCTGTAATTAGGAATACAATCATTGTGATCTTTGAAAGTATCACTGTATTTTTTTAATCATGATGATGATCTGTAGCAATTTCAGGGAAATGAAATTAAATCAGAAATCTTCATACATGCAAAAAGAAGTCCGATCTGACCACATAGTGTTCTGTAAAACACTATTTATTTATAAGATTTAGAAAATATTTATTACATCTGTTTAATCACTTGGAAAAAATTGTATGGTCTGTCAATGTAACTTATATACAAGTATGTCAGACACAATAAAAATAGTTTTTCCTTAATATTCCAGTTTTCATTTACTTTTTCTAATTTTGTTTGGTTTCACACCTAATGAGAAAAAATAAAGCTACATTTTGTAGAGAAATAAATAATGAACATTAAATAGTTTAAACATTTAAAATACTAATTCAAAAAATAATAAATAAAACATTTTTTTTTATCTTGGGAACCAACTTCTTTTGTTTTTAAATGTATTATTTGTTTATGAAAAATGAAAGCAAAAAATAGGCAGACATCACAAATGATCTATTTTTTCTAACTGACAATTTACAAAAATCTAACTTATAAATCTAAAGCCCAGTTTTTCAATCGCATTACACATTTGTATTTTTTCCAAATAATAGATTAAAAATTATTTTCAATAAGTACTATTTATAATGCAATATAAATAGGTAATTTTGTTTACATGATTGAAAAACTGGCCCTAAAATTATCTAATACATTCAAAATGCTTCCATTGGCAACAGTTTGACATAACATTCCTCGTTGAAAAGAAATGTAATCAATCTCGCAACACCAACAAAAATTTTGTTATTGTTTAAAAAAGGGGAACAAACAAGGCACATGCAATAATCAGTTGATATGGTTTCCGTTTCAATCCAAATCAACAACGAATCTTTCATAAAAAATATAACGTTTTGGCACGACATCCACGAATAGAAAATGAACTTGTTTGCGAGAATAACAGGAAAATGTTTTAAAAAATATTATTAAAAAAATCCTGTTTGTTGTTAAAGGTCAGTTATTAATTAAATTTTGTAAGTTCCTGTCAATAAAAATATTTTAAAATTAAATAATTAAAAATATGAAAATAAAATGATTAACGAAAAAACTGTACATTCCTACACCAAAAATTACTAATTTATTTATTAAATTTCATATTTTTAAAAGCTTTTAAATAAAAAAAAACAATAGGCTTATGCGCAGTTTAGGCCACATGCAATATGGGATTCACTTTTTGTAATAAAAGAAAATGTTGTTGTTTTTCATATAAAAAAAACATTAAAAGAAAATATACAAGCAATATTTAAAGGTAACATTAAATATACATTTCTCAAAATCAGCTCATGCAAGAAATGTCGAAAAGCATATAGTTTTATATACTTTTAAATTAATAAATAAATACATTTTCAGTTAAGACTAATAACGCAAATTACTTCAAATTGATCTTTTTTTTTGCTCGGATTGTGTTAAATAGTAATTTACTGAATTAGAATTGGCTGATATTTATTCAGAAAAAGTAGTTCAGTATTTTTATTTGATAAAAGTAGTTAAAAATTCAAAAAATGGACTAAAATATTACTTCTTGTTTAACACAAAAAAATACTGATACTTATAAGTTCTGCAAATGATAATCAACTTTTACAGTCAAACTGAGTAAATATAATATCCAAATATATAGTTATATTCATCATAATGAACTATGAGTATTAACTGTAATTGTAACTGAATACTGCTGATTACAAAAGTGTATGTCTGAATAACCTAGAACACATTATAGTTCTTACTTTTATTGCATGCATTTTATATTATTATTAAAGACAATATTAGAGAATAAAACAGAGGAAGAGCTTTAGTGAGAGAAAGTAGATTTAAAATTTAAGACAAGAATACAATATTTACATGCCTTTGTCAAACAACAGAAATCACTTTATATCCGTTCATTTATTTAGAAAATTAACAGATTTTTTTAAACTTGTGCTTTATTCTGTATTGTGATACTTAATAAAAGGACGTTTATGTGGATGCCGTGCTAAAAAATATAACCGATACAAGGAAAAAAAAATACAATTCTATTCCAGGACATAAAAAAACACAATCAGATAAAACAAAAAAGAGCGAATAAACAATGCGCAAAACAACAGGCGTGAAACAAATAGAGATACAAAGAACGTGACTTTTCATTATTTCTTTTTGTTATTATTACTCATGGCCAGTGATAGCGTCCTTGAAGTTTGCACTCCATTTCCATCCAAACTGCAGGATTGCAACATAACAACAACGAAACCTAGTTAACTAACTAGATAAGTCTCAAGTTACTGTAGGTTAGTATATGTGTAGGCATAGTAGGAAGAGAGGATATTAAAAGCATTGGAATTTCATAAAAGTAAAAAAAAAACAAAAAATTACATTTAAATTTATTGTTCTAAAACTTTATTTGTCTAAGGAAAAGAAAGGCCTATCAAAAATTATTTATTTTATCAAATGTTTTTGTGAATGTTAAATCTAGATGATAACCCAAGTGACATACATATATGTTACAAGTTAAGTATATGAAAATATAGTTTATTTTTTATTTGTAAACAAATTTGTAAGTAAAAGTAATTTTACTTCAAATTAGAATAAGAAAATAAAGAAAAAATTATAGATAGATAAAATACAAAAAAATATTGGACATTGTACATATAAGGTGGTAACTGTTTAGTTCATATAAACAGTGAAGCATGTCTGATGTGTAAGCTTAATTTGAAAAGATCATTTTTACAATAAATAAGCAATTGTGAAACTGTCGTGAAGAAGCGTGCATCTGCCATTGAGACAGAGAGCTGGACAACAATAATTTCTTTATGTTTTAGCAATAGCAAACAAATAATGTGAAATATTACAATTAAAAAAACATAAAATTTTGTTATAGTAACATATAATTATTTTTTGTTGGGTTTTAATATTTACTAACTAATTAAAATTAAACAAAAATATTAAACTATATTTTTACATCATTTGGGTATTTTGGGTATCAATGATGTGGTATTTTTGATTGTCAAAGATTGTTAAAAATAAATCAAGAAAAGAGAAATGTTAAACATAGTTCAGTAATTACTGAAAGAGGAAGAATGAGTCAGAAAATGTTAAAACTGGTAACAATGGTAAAGAGAAAATGTTAAGATATATAATCGTATTCGCAGCACATTGGAAATACCTTAATAAAATAATGTAATAGTAAATTTAAAATATAACAAACTTATTTCTATTATGGTTTTTAATCATTCACACAAAAAAATCAATAAAAAAATAATATAACAAAAAGTTTACTTTTTAATAAGTTCAGATCTGTTTAGTGAATAAAAATAGATAGATAGATTCACCTCTGTATGAATTCATATAAAGACATGGACAATAAATCTACTAATTTTGTTACTTATTTTGCTCGTATTAATGTTTAGTGGCTAATTAAATTGAATTAAAAATGTGTAAAGAAATACAAGGAATCCTATGGTTGGCTATTTTACTGAAGTGAAAAAGACTGAAAATCACAAGCTTAAAATTCTGAACATTTTTGATTTTCTTTGGTTTATAATCAGAGTACCTTATTATTGTACAGGTGCCTCAAAGAAGGTCACTGGCCTAAATTTTTCAGATTATATTTAAACATCAAAATGAAAAAAATGTCAAATAATAAATAGTTGAATTTCACATTTTTATCTATCTCTCTCTAAAAATACTCAATGTACTGATTTGATTATACATTTTGTATATTTTTGTTTTACAAATTAACAAAATATAAACATTTTATTTTTACATTTTTCAAAATGGCAGCCTTTTAACATTTTTGATATTTCATATCTAAAAAAATGTTACAACAAAATACTTGTATTACTACTAATATATTAAAAAAAAAAATTCTTATATGTCAAAAGGCTAACCAAGTTACAAACAAAAAACTGAAAACACTTTTTCCTGGTAATTGTCAAAAGCACTGAAAAATTAGGTTAGGTTTTTAGTTTTTTGTTAATATCACTTCTATTCTTTGCTTCACAGAAAAGAATTTGGTTTGTCTTAAAAATTTAATAAACTTATAAAACTTATCATATGAAATATTTATACAAAATCAGAATTTAACATGTTATCTACTTCTGGAGTTTTTTTTTTAATAACAAATGGATGGATAATAAAATGGAATTCAACTACATGTTTTTTTATGTTACAGTGTTTAATCTGATAATTTCAATATATCTTCAATGAAACACCCTGTATAAATAAGTTTCTGAAAAAGAATTTATTTTTAATAATTTATTACATTAAAGTATGTATGTATTTTAACAGTATAATTTTCCTACAATTACGTTTAATATATTTACGAATAACAATATGGTATACTAAAATATTTTAATTTATTTTGTGCGTATTTTTCTGCTATACCTAGATGCATAATGAAGCATCTTAATTAAACTGATTATGATTTAGAATTATTTTATAAAAGTTATCTAGTAAACAATGTTATGAAAAACCACTAACAATTAAAAAAAATGAAATAAAACAAAATTAATTTATATAACTACTAATGCCAAAATGAAATACATACACACAATAAATATCTTCACTTAGGTACTGTACTAACCATTTTATTATTAAACTGATTGAAATAATGAAAGAATATTCCATCAAGATAATATTTAACTTTTTATGAAATCATTTTTAAGTTCTTTCATAACAATTTCACTATAATTTTGTGATTTCTAAGAACCTACAACTAGTGAGTTTTATATATACAATATTTGTAATGATTACTTCAACAGACACAATATTGTACAGTTAGAGGTGATATTACTTGGTGTATTTACACAAAATATTGTGTTACTATTGTTCTTTAAGTTGCTGAAAACAACAGTGCAACAAACAAATAGCAAGGCTGTTTTGTTTAAGTAACAAGATGACATTTTCAAGTCGGTTTGATTTTGAAACAAAACAATTTAATACTAATAATGTGTGCTTGTTTTTTAATTTTTTTTGTATAAAAAAACTGTAATTGAATGACAAAAATTAAATGAAAATGTCATCAACAGACAGTTAGGAATATCAAGCATTGGCCAACATGCAAGTGATCACAAATTACCTTGCCAGATGTTGGAGTTACAGGAGGTGTTTCGTCCAGTGTTGGTGAAATTCTTGCTTCAGGT
This sequence comes from Callitettix versicolor, assembly GCA_022606455.1. Lineage (NCBI taxonomy): Eukaryota > Metazoa > Arthropoda > Insecta > Hemiptera > Cercopidae > Callitettix > Callitettix versicolor. Next base: position 88,464,252 of record CM040186.1, read on the forward strand.
AATCTCTGTTCTTGCACCGAGGCCAACCTGAGTGGACATAACAATAAATATGGTACTGTAAAGATGAGGGGCGATTATTGTAGTGCAAAAAAGCAAAATAAAAACAATTCAAAAAAATGAACAAAATTAAAAAGATGAATTAAACAGGTTTTTTTCTTAAAAAACCTTTGAAGAAAATTAATAACGAAAATGCTCTAAGAAATAAATTCTACTTGGGTAAAAATTGAATGCCTGTTAGAAGTTGAATATTATTTATTATAAAAAATGAATAAAGGAAAACATGTTTAAGAAATTTTAAACACAAAATACAAACTAAATTATAGAAAAATGTTATTAATAATTACAGCTGAGACTTTTTAAATCTAACTACTTTATGGTAAGGAAATACTTATTATGATGTCAAATACTTGAGATCTATCGAAGAGTTACAAACAGTAAAAATATTTGATGAACTGTGAATTTGAATAATTAATGGATTCAAAATAATTTTACTATTTTAAGAAAACACTGAAATTTATTAATATTGGTAATACAAATGCATTTAAATCCCTATTGACTTGTTTTACAAAGTGGCAATGCTTTTGAAGATTCTTTTATTAAAATATTATTAAATAAACAGTGAGAAACAATGCACAAAACTTTCTCAATTAAATTATTTAATAAAGATATTTAATTGATCATTTAAACACCCAAATAAAAATAAATAGGGTTTGCAGGACTGGATCTAGGTAATTTTGAAAGAACATGCGCAAATACTTGCAAACATCTTATTCTACATTTTATCCCTACCACTAAAAAAGGTTTACGTCAATCAGTTTTCGTTTAGCATTAATTACTGCAAATTTTCAAACAAAAACTAATAATAATTTGGCAAATTAGTACATTAAACATTAATATAACTGAAATTAAATTTAACATTAAAAAAAATGTATGTTTTGAAAAAATGAAGTAGTGTCTTGAAATACGACCTAATCCATAGAAATCTATAATAATTAAAACACCTGAAGACACCTACGAAGTGTGTTCAGAAAGTAACGACAATTTTTAAATTTCGCGGCCTTGGAGAGTCCGATTGTCAAACATTTCTTTTTTATTATGTTGGTATACATGCCCTTGAAGTATGATACAACTTTCAGCTGTTTTCATTGTTGACCTTGTCTGTGATAGCCACTAAGGTTAGACGTGTTTTTACACGTGATTTTAGTTTGTTAAAAGAAATGGAAAAAAGAATTTGTATCAAATTTTCATAAAAAATGGAATAAAGTATAACAAAGTGTGTGAAATGTTAACAAAGGTCTATGGTGAGTCTGCTATGAGTAAAGCAAGAGTTTAAGAGTGGTATAAGCGTTTCCAAAAAACCCGTGAAGACATTGAAGATGACGAACGCCTGGACGAACCAGCACATCAACAACCAATGAAAACGTGAAAAAAGTGAAAGAAATGGTTATGAACAATCGCTGAATTACAATTAGAGAGGTTGCTGATGATGTTGGAATATATCGATTGGATCATGTCATGACACTGTTTCCAGTGATTTGTGTATGAAACACGAGGCAGCAAAATTCGTTCCAAAATTGTTGAATTTTGAACAAAAACAGTGGCAAATGGAAGTTGCTCAGGAGTCACTAAATGAAGTCAACGACGATGCAGAATTACTGAAACGTATTATAACAGGTAACGAAACACGGGTTTACGGATAGGATGTTGAAACTAAGGCTCAATCATCCCAGTGGAGGCATTCTGGCTCGCCAAGACCGAAAATGGCTTGACAAGTGTGGTTGAACGTGAAGGTTATGCTCACTGTGTTCTTCGATATTAATGGCATAGTGTATGATGAATTCCTGCCACCTGGTGAAACAGTCAATAAGGAGTACTACCAACAAGTTCAACGCCGTTTGCGTGAAGCAATCCGAAAAAAAATGCCCGGATCTGTGGAAAAACAATTCATGGTTTTTGCACCATGATAATGCTCCAGCTCACACTTCATTGATTGTTCGTTAATTTTTGTCCAAAAACAGTACTGTAACGATGCCCCAGCCTCCATATTCGCCAGACATGGCTCCGTGTGACTTTTTCCTATTTACAAAAATAAAGAGAACCTTAAAGGACCGTCGTTTTACAGCCGTAGATGACATTAAAAGCACATCGCTTAAAGAACTGAAGGCTATCTCAAAATCAAGTTTGAGAAGTGTTTCGAGGATTGGAAGAAGCGCTGGCACAAGCGTATAATTTCCAATGGGGACTATTTTGAAGGCGACAACATCCATGTAGAAGAATAAATACATATTTTCTTCAAAAAATTAAAATTCTCATTACTTTCTGAACACACCTTGTATTTGACTGCAGAAAAGAAAAAAAAATACCTCAGAGGAACCCATATTTAAAAATATTTTCTTTTGATTTCTATTACTGAATGAACTGATAATTTAAATCAGTTTTATCACTTAGATTGCACCTTTGATCAAATAAAGTGTAGCATTTATAGATTTACATAAATAAGGACAAAGTTCCAAATTTGATTGTATTCAAACTTTGGCTCTTTTATACTATTGTGCGAGTCATCCAGAAGTAAAAAAAAATATTTCAAATTTACACAGCAAACAAGCTTCTTGCCCACTTTGCACTCCCTGTTTATAGTGATTTAGTTATAGAACAAACAAAACTTTTGTCCTATCAAAATTTATAAGCAGATTACAAATCAAACTTAAAACTTATTTCATTATGAATCAAACTTATGTTTAATGACAGAAGAACAATCATGCAGCATAACCTTCTGTTGATGCAACTGAAGCAAAAAATTGTTGGAAAATCCAAAACAACAGATGTTTTACTCTTGCACCTTTCTCCTAAATTCCATGATCTGTACTTCTTGAAATTTGTCAAAGATAACATAAGCTACAAAAAAATGTACTATATAAATTACTAATTTTGTTTGATGAACAAAAGATAAATACAAATGGGATCCATTGAATTTATTACCAGCTACAAAGAGAGGAACAAATTTTTAAACAATATCGTTAATGGTGACGAGATATAGGTTCCACATAAAACACCAGACACAAAATACCCGTCAATGGAATTATCTCACTAGCAACATTCCTGATCCTTAACAAAATAAAAGAAAAGAAAAAACTGAACACGAGATAGCAATTGCAGATGGCGATTGGAAAAGCAGACTACTGGTTGAGTTTACACCAATGGTTGAAACAATAAATGTAGATGCTTCTAGAAGCCTTGTGTTAATTCATGATAATGCTCATTCCCATTTAGTTGTGAAATTAATATTAGACTTGTTTTAACAGTTTTTAACATCTGTTGGTCAACTTTAACTCTCATCTTTTCTCCAAGATGAAAGACTATTTTGGGGAACAGTAATTTCATAAATGATGAGCTGAAAGAAGTTATTAATTCATTTAACTATATTTAACTAGTATTCAAGTATAGAGAAGAAACCTTGTAAAATGTTATGTAGAAATCTTGAACAAAGGCTATATAGAGAAGTAGTATACCTCTTGTATATTGTACAACAATGCTTATAGATTGTGTAAAATACCAAATTAAAAGACAGAATTTATTACAGAATAAATTAATAAACACACAGTTTTTCATCTAAATATTGTAGTAATATAAGTTCAGTATAGTAGTAATTTAAAAAAAATTCTTCAAGTATGTTTATTTTTAACTGCTCCCTAGATTTACTTGCTTCCAAATTATTTTTAATTTGGAGTGTCACTAGACTGATTTCTGAACTACAAATCTGGAGTTTTTTTAAAATTATCTACTTCCATTTAAATTAAAAATTAGCTACTTCCATAGCTAGCTTAATCTCAGGCTTCTCTATACATAAATTATTTATCCTTATCCTTTTTCAGAGATATTAAAACTGCTTTAATAAAACTTATAATACTTTTTCCACTTCTTACTTACATCAATCAACTAACAACTTTTAATTAAAGTAAAGATAAATGTTGATTGTGTAATAGATAACAAACATTTTGGGTAAAATTCTGGTAAATAACAAATTTAAGACATTATTAATTAATTATTAAAAAAGGGGTTAATTTCTGAAATTCTGTGATTAGGTATTATCAATAAGCCAGTATGTGGCAACATGTTACATAAATTACCACCATTTGTGATGCACATTCGTTAGTTCATATACATTAGGCTAGTTAACTCAAATAATAATAACAAAAATAATGTAAAAATATTATAAACAAAATGAAATTCTTAATTTGTATGATGAAATGTGTTAATGTTTGATGAAACATACATTTCTAAAACATATAAGAAAAAAAATCTGTACACAATAAATAATTGTTTTTGATATATGAAAATTCTAATGTAAACTTTGTATATAGCCTAGACTGGGTAACAGTATGGATTCTAGCAACTTACTTGTTGGAAGTTTAATAGTTTTCTAAGATCTCGGTTGGCTATGAAATATTGTGGTACAATTTACATTTTCACAATTATTTACTTCTACTGATCTAAACGTAATAATGAGGCCAACAAAAATTGTTACAAGTAAAATAATAAAGCATTAAACGAAAATAAATACACAGAAGTGAATGCAAACTAATTAATTGGCCTTAAACAAAACATCATACCTTTTTAATGTGACCAATGTACCAGTGAGTTTCTTGCAGCGACGCAGAGCACTTTCCAGCCTCTCTGGTTCTTCTTTTAGGAACCTTACGTAGAAAATTAAACATTAATGTTACTATAAAACAAATAATTATATGACTTTTTGCTGCAGTTTATTTAACAGTCTTTAACCAATTTGACAAAGCAGGATACATCAACAGTTTAGTAAAATCTATTTCAACAATTAAATAAAAAAAAATTCACAAAGTTTAGAAGCCAAAATGATCAGGCAGTTTTTGTTCTAGCACTGTTGTTAGCCAGCTTATATAATTAATTAACTGAAATATGGTAACATATATTACTTACTAACTTTGCAATGGATAATATTTAATATATTAACGTCCTGATATACAAAATGCTATTGACGTCCAGATATACAAAATGCTATTGACGTCCTGATATACAAAATGCATTGTGCCTCAAATGTGTTAAACCACGTTTTACCTTAATTAGCAGTGACACAATATTTTATGTCTGCTTTTACTGGTACAAGAATATCAAAATTCAAATTTTAAAGTGGTGTGCAATGAACGTTTCAACTATTGAATTAGGTGAGTTAAAATAATTTTTTATTTTACAGCTATTAAAGAAGTATAAGTGATTAAAAGTTAGTCACACTATAGCTTGAATGTCACTTGATATTCAATTGATTAGAAAGCTATTTCTAAGCTAAGTGATTTATAAATTGTGAAGAATAACATGATTTAGATAATAAGGTAATTACCCTATTTTCCCTCTCTATAACTTAATTCATTGAAATTTTATTTTATTTTTTATTTATTAATTTATCACCTAAGTTCTGATTGTACCAAACTCCAGCTATTTCACATTTTATTTAAATGCATGATAACTCTGTGATAAAGCAAGAATTCTGAAGTCAATGCATTATTGCTTTATATATTCAGTTTTTATAATATATGGGGCAGCAGGAATATCTGATATTCAAATATCAGAAAAAATTTGTTAAATTTTGTCATTAAATTCAGCATATTTTATCATTGTTATTTATACCATGGAAAACATTTTAGAATGTAATTTAGTTATTGAAAGTAACGTTTTGTAAATGTTCTCGATTTTCATTCACCCACTGCTGAAGGTTTTCCACAAAGAGTAATCATATATTGAAAAAGCAAGTCACCACGTTAGCTATGGAATAACTCCAAGAAATGAAATTAGACTTTTGAAACGTCTGCTGAAACACTGCTATGGAAACTCATTAAGGTGGTCGCCCTGTTCTGCTTAAACCATGCTTGGACATTATTCAGTTGCATTTTTCAAATATGAAGTCTAAGGAAGTTTCTTAACATCAGAATATATATTGATCGAAATTAACCACAGCAGTCTGAAAATCCTGTTCAATAAAATACTGAAGGATGATCCCACAAAATTTGTCACTACACACTACACTGTTACCTGTAAAAGAAATGGATACTCATAAATTTTTCTTGGGCTCGTTGCAGACCAATAGCAAAAGTTCTGTTTAATATTAACTAAAAAATGTTAATGGGCTTCATCCCTGATTATGATAGTCATAAAGCATTGTTTCAGTATAAGCAAGTCATCCCACATGATCGTGAAGTTGTAATTGGAGTGTAAGCATTACTTAGTATATTTAGAAATGCAAATCCAAGAATAAAATCCGTCACCAGGTTCGCTCTGCAAAGTTTGATTAAGGCTTATCAAAAAGCAAAGGCTAGCTTTGATGGTCTATTGTACTGCTTCAAAGTTTTCTGGTGTTCCCAATTTTTTGTTTTGTTGCTTGTGCAGTTTATCTGAAGCTCTCCACCCACAGCAAAATCTTATTATGAAGAGGCATTCAACAATGACAACTGATATTAAAGTAACAATGGCATGTTCTTTGCATTTCCATAACAAAATCATTGTTTTTGAAGAATATTCTTATGGTGAAAGTGTGATGTTTACTGCTTATACCGAAATAACAATAATTAATGAATAGAGTGGCCAACTCCTCACTCTCTCCAACTCTCTTAATTTATGCCATGCCCCCAACTATTTTTGCTGCACCAAATATCTTTTCTACATTTATTGTTATTACTCATAAACAATTAAATATCTTTGTATACAGCAATGTAACAAAATTTGTACATTTGCATTGATCAGAAACCTCAGTTTACAATTCATGTCTTACTTTAATTAACTTAACTACTTACTTTTCTTCACACACTACTTTTTCCATTTCTTGACTAAGACATGATCTCATAGCTTCTTGCAAGCTTGGGAAGCGAAGTTTAAGGTCTGCTACCGTTTTACTGTAAATCAAAATCAATGACAATTACTTGACATTCTTTAGTCATTAAATGCTAATATAGTTGTGACATTTGCATTCACCTTTCTTTATTCAAAATTTGTAGGTAATAAATACGAAGGTCTGTCCAATTTATTTAAGTCAATGATTTTTTCCCCTATAATTTGACCACTGTTGATTGAAATGTAAACATTTTTGTTGATATGATTAAATAACACGTAAAACAATTATTACTACATGCAATTTCAGTAGTGTACCTCAGAATTGTTCAGTTAAAGGCCTCTAAAGGCAGTGAATAAAATATCCAGGACAAATTATAAGGGGCAGAACAGAAGGAAGGAATTAGGCTAAAAGTTAAATTAAAAGGCTATAAAAATTAAAATAAATTCTACTTTACAAAAACATTTATATTTCAAAACTTGTTGGAAGAAGACAATGAAGAATTGCTTACCTAGATTTACTTAGTATAAGTGCCATATTTTCAACATCTGACATGTTCACTCTGGTTTTCCTGTTGATAACATTTCCTCGTAACTCTTCCACTGTACTCTCCAATTCTCTGCATTGTATAACAAAATATTAGGCATGTATATTTTGAAACAAGGTAATTTATTATGTCTATAAATTATTAAAACACTAACAAAAAATCATTAAATAGTCTGATGATAATAATGACTTACAATCATCAAAATATATAGTACTCATTCTTTATACAAAGCATGCTATTTTGGCAATATCACAGAAAAGTCTGAATAAAAACTGGAACAAAATTGCATGCTAGAATGCTAATTTTAGACATTTAATATAGTTAGTATAGGTATATAATAATTTTAAACAATCTATGAAAATATATTCCAGAGGTTATGATCAGTAAACATTTCATGCTCTTGGGACTGAGTCTTACCATGATGGCACTTAAATAAAAGTGGTATTTAATAATATGTAATTGGGACAACAGACAGAGAGTGAGACACTTTCATAAGTCATACCACACGTTTGGGGTCTTTTTATTGCCTTTGTACTTTTTTTAATTTAAAAAAAAATTAAAGAAATACATTATAAATTATGATAAATTTAATTATTTAAAGCAAGTTATATACCTAATATTTAAAACCATTTTAAAGATTACCAAAATTAAAATAATTACTTAATCTTTAAACTGATTTTGATTCAATCTAAGCTTTAACTCGAAGTGTCCAGTTCAAATGTTTGGTAGGAACTGTTAATGCACTTTGGAATATATTTAATGATAACATTCAATGTGATTTTCAGATCAATACAGTATAACAGGAAATTGAGAAATATGTTAGAAAAATGATGCCCCACATCTTTATTTGCACATAAAGAGTGATTCAATAAGAATGCCGGTTTTAAGTGTTAAATAAAGTACTCTACACTTATGAAATGTCACGTATTTGAACATCAATTCAAAGGATAACTCTACTAGATGCAAGTGCTAATGATGAATCATGAATCATAAGTTAACACTGACTTGTAACTAGATAAATAAAATTTGTTATAGCCTTCTGAGGATTTGTTTTAACTGTACTGTCATTAATTTGGGTGATGACATTATGAATCTCTTCCTTTAGTTGTGGCACTGTTCAGGGATTATTTTCATAAACTTGTGATTTTAAAGACACCCAGTCACAGAATGTAAGGTCACATGACCTTGCTGGCCAAATTTATCACTACTGTGTAAAAGGACTTGGGTTGGAAACTTATTCCTCAAGGCTATCATATCATGTGAGGTGTGGCAGGTAGCGCGATCCTGTTGGAACGGTAATTGCTCAATATTCACTAAGGTAAGGCCACAAAAATATTTCAAACATATTGCTGTAGTTTCACTGTCCATTTACTGTTATGGCATTTCCAGCCTTATCTTGTAAAAAGTAAGGCTCAATAACCCCAGCAGTCCAAAATCCACACAACAGAGTCACTCATTGCAGATACATTCACTTGAGATAACTAACTTTAAAAAATATAGAATATCAAAAACATATAAATAAAATGTTGCCATGGCAACAATACCTGCAATTTGAGACATTTCAGATCCTCAAATAGATCTAATGTAAATAAATATAAAGTTGAATTATGCAATATCAATAAGTATGATACGCTAAATAAACAGCTGTTCGGAAGGAACAATTGAGATGACCGACTGGTCTGTTCTGGAGTAAGGCTAAGGCTAGTTCGCGCAAGGTCATGCGAAGTGAAATTATGCATCGTAATTTTTGGATATAGGATATTCTCATGAATACGCGAAACCGTCATAAATTTCATGCAGAAGGCCTATTTTTTTTCGTTGTAGTACCAGTAAGGAGAAAATTTTATTAAAAAATTTTGACAGTGTGTTTGGGTGTTTTCACCGATTTTGTAGCTCTGTTTTTAAGAAAAGAAATATAGGCAAACCTAGGGGGAAAACCACTAAACTCTGATTAGCTGGAAAAAACAATCAACCTGTTTAATACGTTAATCGAACATTAAAGTTTGTAGCTATAATTCACTTTATTTTCACTAATATATTTTTGTAAAGGGACCTAGTGTATTATTTTAGTTAGTTACAGTGAAGTCACTAATATAATTTTTTTCACTTTTAGTAAACCTATTATTCTCTAGAAGAATATATTTTTGTTCAAGAGTTTGTTTTGATGGATAAATGACATCCGTAAGATATAGTTATATTCTAAAAAGTTGGTAAAAGTTTAGATTTTTGTTGTTTGCTTTGCTGAAAGTTGAACTAATTTATCATTATAAATGTTCTTTCCTTTAATTATTTTTTCCTTTTCAATATTGAAAGAAAACAGAAGTAATTAATTTAAATATTTTTTCCTGTCACTACTTGATTTTTTTTTACTTTTAATGTGGCATATTAAAAAATACAGGACAATTATAAATTTTTGAAAACAACTTTGATTTTTTTGGTCACCCTGAGTAATGTAACCTCACACAGGCATTCTCGTTGTCTTGGCTTAAACAATGGAGTATAAATTTATATTACAGATGCAGACAATATGGCGCTCAACAAATGGTTCATTGAAATGACATACAAAATTAGTTATGGCCAACACCCCTTCTCCTCAGTAGCTAGCAAACAATTAAATATTTATTATGGGAACATAATACAATATAATATAACACCTTAAAATAGAAGAAAAAAAAAAAAAAAAAAAAAAAAAAAGGAAATACAATTTTTGGATATCATTTTTATAAAATAACCTATTTAAGATTAATATTTGTCATTACTACTGTAATAAATTCTATAAATAATAAATTTTTTCTTCATTCTTATTAAACATGGCATTACTTCTTTACAAGAGTGTACACATACTAATGGGACAGTAATGGGATCATAAACCTGTGGCCCAATCCTCTTTTACATTATTTTCTGCCTCTTTGTAAAGTTTGTTTTGAGAATTACATAAAGGAATTTTCCTACCCTTGTACAAGCGGCCAACTGTGCTGTAAATTCATTCACAGTACTTCTCTTTTAAACCATCTTGCAATACAAAGTACACTATACAGTTTTATTGTTCTAATGAAATAAATGATTATATGCAATAAATGATATTCTTCACATTTATGAAATACCTTTACAATAATTTAAAAAATATAGTTTTTATGCATTTATTATTTTATAAAAATTAATTTTTTACATATTTTTTTGATACAAGTTATACATTATAGTATTTTGTAATGTTTCCTACAAAACATTGTATTGTTGTTTAAAACAATAAAATGCAAAAAGATAAAATTAAAGTTATTAACGAGCATGGAAAAAACAAATATTTTATTAAAGAATTAACTGTGATTTAAATCAGAAAAAACTCAAATTAATGACATTTTGAAAAACCGAACTGAAATAAAAGATGGGTGGTTAAAAATAGCTGGAGATGTGAAATATATCACCAAATGTATTAAAAATGAATTAAATCGTGTTATGTTTGAGTGGTTTAACTGGGCTTGAGCTAAAGGAGTGCCAATTTCAAGACCATTGATACAAGCTTGGTCTTTCGAGATGGCAAAAAAGTTATGCAGAGCAAATTTCAAGGCTTTAAAGTATGAGAAAGCCTTTGTTTGAAGTACAAATTTGTTATTTGTATAATTTATTACAGTTTTAATGGTATAAATATTTATTTTAAATAGGTTATTTTATAAAAAATGATACCCATTCATCATAACATTGTCCTCAATTCTGTATATAGTAAAGCTAATGATGTTGACATAAACAGACAGTAACAGACTGAAAAACAAAAATTAAGTTTAAATGCAGGATAAGAACCTAAAAATGTTTACAGTAGTGATGAAATGGGCTGATTTTTGGAATGTTACCTTTAGACATTGATTGCACAAAATGAAAAATGTACAAGTGATAAGATATCTAAGGAAAGACTTTCATTGTTTATTTGTGTGAACATGACAGGTTAAATTGAGCAATCAATAGTAATAGGAAAAGCAGACTGTCCTAGGGCTTATAGTCACATGAACTGCAATTCTCTCCCAGTACTTTGGTGATTTAACAAATAAAGCTTCGATGACCAGTGTTCTATAATAAGAGTGGTTCATTCTTGTAATGGATGAGTGAAATTTTAAAATTGTAAGGTCAGGTAAATTGACAAGTATATAATGCTACCTGTCATCCATAAATATGTCTAGTGTGAAGTTAGCTTTTTCCTCCTAATACAACTTCAGTTACACAGCCAATGAATCAGGATGCAATTTATACACTGAAATCCTTTTATAAGAAGTCTGTGCTACAATCACTTGTTTCTAAAATTTCCACCTGTGCCAATATTTCTGAACTAATTAAGCAGGTCCTTGAAGCAGTTAACTGGATACACCAATCATAAAAAAAGTTCTTCTAAAACACTTGAAAGCGTTTTTTAAAGCTGGTTTCTCTGTTCAAGTTATCACTTTCAATCAACTAGCTGATTCTGACATTGCGGTGGATGATTTAAGGGACATTTCCATTTTCTACGTACAAGGACGACTGCATGTAAAACCTGAACTCATCATAAATTTTGACGACGAACTTTCCACATCAGAGAACATAAGTGTGTTCGATATTGTTCTCGAATATAGTACAAAAGGAAGTGATGGGAGAAGAAATGGACGATGATGAAGAAACTGAAAAGGAATTGAAAATCCACACTTTTGGAGAAGCACTAATCTGCATGAAAGACCTTCAGGAATTTGTGGCTCTTATAAAATGTACTAGAACTATGGAAGTAATCCAATATATATATATATATATATATATATATATATATATATATATATATATATATATGAGCCCTCAAAAAATAACCTAGAGGTCAGTATAAGTGCTTATTTCAAGGTTCCCAGTCTAGGTCTTACCATGACAATAGCTCCAGTAACTAATTTTTCCAATGGAAATTTGTTAATAAAAATTGTGTTAAATTTATTAAAAGGTTTTATATATACGAGGGCTATTCAGAAAGTAGATTACGTTTTTGGATAAAAAAAAAACTAAGTACAGGAAAAAAATTTTATTATATACATTTGAAAGAGGAACTAAAATACTATTTTTCGACATAATCGCCAAACAAATTTAGATATTTGTCATATCGGTGAACTAGCTTTGAAATTCCCGTGTCGTAGAATTCCGCCGCCTGTGACGCCAGCCAGTCAGTCACGCCCGCGAGAGATCTGCGCCGTCATCAAGCGCTGTGTTGCAAGCCAAGTCTTCATCTTCGGGAATAAGTGGAAATCACTAGGTGCCAGGTCCGACTGTAGGGTGGATGAGGGAAAATCTCCCACTTGAAGGCCGTCAAAACGCTCTTTGTTCGATTTGCCGTGTGAGGGCGGGCATTACCGTGCAAAAACAACACTTTTGCACTTAGTTTTCCTCTCCGCTTGTTCTGGATAGCTCGCCTTAAGTTTCGTAATGTTTGGCAATACCTTTCTGAGTTTATGGTTGCTCCACGCTCTAGGAAGTCAACCAGAAGAACACCTTTCCTGTCCCAAAAACGGTCGCCATGATCTTCCTTGCTGACAGGGTTTGCAAACATTTCCTCGGTTTTTTGGGGAATTTGTGTGCCCCCTCCCATAGACTGTAGTTTTGTCTCACAGGTAACGTGTTTAACCCAAGTCTCATCTCCGTTACGATGCGATCATCAAAATGATTCACCATCTTTGTCGTAAGCGCCCAGAAATGACAACGATGCAGCCATACGCTGACCCTTGTGCTGTTCTGTCAGGAACTTTGACACCCATCTGGCACAAAACTTATGGTATCCTAACTTTTTGGTGACAATTTCGCATAACAATGTTCGCGAAACTTGTGGGAAACAAAGTGAAAGTTCGGTTATTGTGAAACGGCGGTTTTCACGAATTTTTTCATTGACATTTGCAACCAGCTCATCACTCACAATGCTCGGTCTGCCACTCTTCTCTTCGTCACATGAACATTACTTCCCCACCCTACAGTCCGGACCTGGCACCTAGTGATTTCCACTTATTCCCGAAGATGAAGACTTGGCTTGCAACACAGCGCTGATGACGACGCAGATCTCCGCGCTGGCGTGACTGACTGGCTGGCGCCACAGGCGGCGGAATTCTACGACACGGGAATTTCAAAGCTAGTTCACCGATATGACAAATGTCTAAATTTGTTTGGCGATTATATCGAAAAATAGTATTTTAGTTCCTCTTTCAAATGTATATAATAAAATTTTTTTCCTGTACTTAGTTTTTTTTTTATCCAAAAACGTAATCTACTTTCTGAATAGCCCTAGTATATATCCAGATTATACTTATCAAACAACATGCATACGTTAGATCTGTTTCCAGTCTAATCATCTCTTGTTTATATAGTTCTTCTTCTCTACTAAGTCGTATCCTCTCGGAGTCACCACTTTCAGCCCACATTCCTTCTCCACCAGACATTATCATTGCTCTGAAATTAGAAAATCAACAATAAAATTATTCTGATAAACAATAATAATTATTCTGAATAATGTAATATTAATACAAACCAGTTTTATTTTGACAATTTAATTAAAACATTTTAATGAATGGTATATAGAAGTGGCATCAATAAATAAAAATTGTTTTTGATAAATTTGAAACTGCTGTTTCTAAATTAAAATTTAAAATATCTTTGTTGTTCAAGCCTTGTCTTGAAAATCTTGAAGCTTATGAGGTGTGGCAATTAAATAACCATACTGGTGCTGCTACCAGCCAACAGGAACATGCCACAGCAGGTTTGAACATGTCTGTGCCTGTTGATGCTTCCCCTACCCTGAGCTTGATAGGAATGGTTGTAAGTTCTCCCTGTAGCAATCGCCCATAAAAGTCCTTGTACTAGTGTCTTGTTGAAAAAATGTGAAGTATTCAGATGGAGCAACGAATTAACATCTAGTTTCTTGTGAAACTGCTATAGAGGCTCAGGATATGTTAAAGTAAATGTACAGAAATAAATGTTTATCATGTAAACAAGTAGGTTTAATGAGAGACGTGAAATGACCAAATATCATCCATGCCTAGATGACCTTCAACATCAAAAACAGACAGCAACACCCAGGAAATTTGTAAACTGATCCACAAATTAATAAAGAAAGTGTCCATCAGATTTTTCATGAATTATTGCACATGGTTGAATCATGAATAAGGAAAGTTTTCACAAAAATAGTGCGCTTCTCACTCCAGAACACCATGTTAGGAATTGAGAATGAACATTTGTGTTGATATTTTAAACAACATTTATTGATTCAGAATTGTTAGACAGAGTGATTTCTTGCGACAAATTGTGGTTTGTTACCTATGATCTGAAACAAAATACCAATCAATGTTCTGGAAAAGCTCTATCTCGATCTCGGCAAAAAAAAGCAAAAATGAACAAATCAAAATATAGTTTTTTTTCTTATTTTGACAACCATGGAATTATCTAAGTTCACTGGGTCCATGAAGGTCAGACGGTCAATCTACATTATTACGTTGAGGTTGTGACAGTCCTTCGTGAACAAGTGAAAAGACAAAGATCTGATTTTAGGAAGAGCAATTCCTGGATGTTTCACCAAGACAATGCGCTTACCCATTCTGCCTTATCTGTGAAGGTGTTCTTTGCGAAATACGATGTCACTTTGTTGGACCACTATTGTACTCGCCTGACTAGCCCCCTGTAATTTTTTTTTTTATTTCCTAAGATCAAATCAGACATTTCGGGGACAAAATTTCACAGTATGGACGCGATGAAAGCAAAAGCGACACAGATTCTCAACAAGCTGAAAGGAGCAGACTTCCAACACTGCTGTGAACAAATTAAAATTCATATTGAGCATAGTAGGTAACATCAAGGAGAGCAATGAAGGGAAAAATTTTGTAATGTAATCATTGATGATCAATAAAGTTTTCTAGTATCAGTCTGGTTAAATATCATTTTTTATTAAAATTTAATAGTCTATTATTTTTGTTTATTATAACATAAACAGTACAATTTTAAATTTTCTCTTTCATTAAACTGAAGTTTACACTTAATTTTGACTGTAATAACGACCTCCCAGGAGCAAGACTTTTAAAGATAGGATTTTAATCCCGAAACACGTCATAAGAAGAAAATAATCAAATCATGGACGAGGAAAAAGATTTAATTTTCTACAATATTAGTGACTTGGATAAATTACCAAACATGCATTTAAAATAGCAAATATACTAAAAATAAATCAAATTTACAAGAAATATTAAAACAAATGCTCACCTTATCTTAATAAAAGTATCTCTTATAGTTTCCCTCACTGTGTGCGCCTGAGCTTGAGACATTCTACGTAAGTTTCTCACTTCCTGTCGTAAATCTTTAGCTCTTTTTTGTAAACCTCGTAATTGATTATACATTTCAGGTGTGAGCTGCAGATCTGGAAAAAAATTAATAATGATAACAATAATAATAATAGACAAAATAGCAGGTTAAAAGTAAAACACATCTTTTTAAGACATATTTTAGTAATATATTTACGCAGTCAAAAATTTCAGTAAAACATGAATATCATAATATTCATAATAGTGAAAATTATGAATATCTGTAGTACTAAACTGCAATTAAAAAAATCAATAAAATAAATGTTCAAAATTATTGTATAGATTTTTATACATTGTCAATGAAAAATTTTAATTATTGGCTCACAAAAGTGATTAAGCAGCTACATGTAAGAACCATAATTGAAGTCAACACAAAAAATTAGGAGAAATATAACTTTGATTAAATAAGAACCACATTTTGTATTGCTTCTGTTCTTGACATAAATTAAATTAACGTTTTACTGTAGTTAAGCGAGTTATTACTACCAAATTAGTATTTCATTTTTTTAAAGTGAATATTTCTTACAGCTACGATATAATTTTTAGTAGGTACAGTAAAATTACTGAAAGTGACATGAAAAATGATACAAGATACTACAAAATAAGGTGAAGATTTATAAATAGTATGACCGCCAATTTATGCAATAAATATATTTTTGAAATAGTCGCCTAATTCCACTTATAGTTTGCAGTGATATTTACAGTCAACATTTGTTGTCTTTTGCTTACTAAGTAATTTGTTCAATTTGTTCAACAATTTAATTAAATATTGTAGGCCTACTAAAATTGTTTCGTTCACAATATTTTATGAATATTTTTGTCTTTTAATTCATCTTAATAACTCTTTATTACATTGTATGAATTGTTTAAGTTCAATTGTATCAAGATAAACAAAACAAACCTACATATTTACTAGCTTTACCCTGAACTGATTTAATCTATATAACTATTTGCAGGTTATTGTCTAAAATATAGCATATTTCGATTACTTATTTTTAAATTACACTACTATTTTATAATCAAATGTAAGCACAAAATCTAAAAGGCATACTACTTTTATGGTTTTATTTGTAATACCTTAAATATAGAACCAAATCAAAAACTACTTTTATAGTATAAATCCCTTCAAGAGTTACAATTAATTGATTTGTTTTGGTAGTTATCGTGGTAGTTTACCAATTTAATGAATGCTAAGAAAGTATTAATTTTCATTTCGTGTAGTGCTGGTTTCTTTATACACACACACACAAGTGCGCACACACACACACACACGGAACTCAGTAGCCAGTTGTAAACCAGCGGTCAGTTTGCTGCGTCTCACTGTAGAATTGCACACCTTAACTCTAGTCGCAGTTACTCCTGTTGCGTTTGCCTTACCATTAACACTGATCACTTGTCATCATTAGTCTAACTCGCACAAAGTATGGACAAGTACAAAAACCGTGCACGCATGCACATACACGTATATGCACATGCACACACACACACACACACACACACACACACACATACACAAATTAATCTTGTAGTAAACTTGCACAAATCTTTTTTTTGTTGTTATTTTAAGGAAAAAAGCACATTAAGGCTATTATCGCCTCCCTAAATGTAAGTGTGAGTATAAAGTCGTAATTGTAGTGTTGTAAGTGTAAGTGTGTGTTAGACTCGGGTATCGCGAGGGACGTCTAAATCCTCTCAATAGGTGCAGCTAGTATGCACGCCCTGCAGGGTAAATCTTGTTGTTTTTGAGGAATGAAGAAAGGTAAAAACAGTGAGCAAAGTTCAAGTTTAAGTAACAAAATAGTCACTTTGTTCACTGCTGTAAAAAAAGTTTTTTTATTTTCAGGTATCCCCACTGTATTGTTATTACAGATATTGGTGCTACTGTATTGAATAAAGTAAGCAATATTTTTTTAAATACCTCTATAAACATGTCTGCCATCATACTGTCCAGGTGAGAGTGATACAGGTTTTGGCGGTGGAGCAGGTTTATGCCTGTCTCTTTCTGAAACAATCAAGACAAATTCTATTTAGAAAAAAAATTTCTAAACAAATTACATATTCAAAATTAAATTAGTACTTTACTTTTTAAGTACATACACTTAGTTGAGTTTTCAATGTTGATTTAAAATGACAATATTTTTACTTGAAGTTTTTATTGAAAAAAATTATTTCCATCCCTACAGATTCTATAATCTTTCAAATAAATAATTTCACCTTATGCTATCACTTTACTCTTAAATGTTATTAACATTTTTGTGCATTGGCTATTAAATAGTATTAAAAATGTAGTACTTATGTTTTTATCCACAAAAATGAAATTTCACGAAGTACAAATGGTTTTTATCATAAATAGTTTATTATTTACTTTAAAAAGTTTTGTCATTTATTTTGATTTCTGACAAAAATATATGAATAAAAACATTTGTCCAATGTTGTTTGACCACCTAGTGTAAACATTTCTTCAGAAAATTAATAAAAGACTATGAAGGAAATAAAATAACCTGCATGCACCAAACAAGTCTGTTAAGTAATTTATACAAAAAGTGATTTTAAAGTTAATTTATTATATGGCATTTACATGCTTTCTAGTACTTAATATGGTAGAAAGAGTTAACACTTTAATGAACAAGGCTTCCTCAACTAAAACAAATTATTTGATTATTGAAAAATAATTTTATTACTGGCCAAGTTAAGACTTTTAAAGACTACAACTATCTAATGTTTATGTAGTTGTTAGACCAGTAAATTTCTGTTGGACAGGTGATTCAGACAGCAACACATTCTCCAACTCCACAAATTCAATAATCAGGAGATATGCAGCCTATTAAAGTCAACTTATATAATTTTAAACAATTAGCTTTTTGAATGTTATATTGTCCTCCACATTCTAGTAATTTCCCATTGTAAAATTAACAATGGTAGCTATTCGAAAAGTACCAGTATCATGTCAAATAACAAAATTTTTTACACTGTTTATAAATTAGTACTTTAAATTTTCAAATTATACTGAAAAATGGGATTTGAAAATTAAATTGCTATCTTATGCTGGTTTTGACACTGATTAAGATGTTGAAATCGTAATTCCAAACAAAAATGTGCAAGATAATTTTTTTTCTAATTTGTAAGATTGAAATGATTATAACAGATTTTGCTAGTCCAAGGTATTAACGAAATGGATCTTTGTGCTACGTTTGAATCAAATCGAACCAAAATCCCCCTACAACACATGTACTTTTAAAAAATGTGTAACAACCAGCGACCAAAGAATACCACAGACTGGCAATTTTGCACTTGGATTGAAGCCAGTTAATCACTGTGAGTTGGGCAGTATAATGCGTATGAAGGTGAAGGTATTATAATGCAGTAGTTCATTTTGGTGCATAAATACTGAGTGTCATGTCATGCTGTAAAAAATGAGAATAGTAATATTTTTCAATATTATAATATTAGTAAAATAAAACAGCATTTTAATTTACTTGAAAGCAATAAGTAACTGATAAGTTTACTGTAATTTAAATTACTTTAGCAAATTGTACAATAAAAAATTGCCTCAGCAAAAAGTTAAAAATGTTTAACAAAAACAATTACTTTCTTAGTTTAGAGAGACAATTATTTCTTTATATAAAGAAATTGTATAAAGCACTACATTAGCTGAAATATATACATTGAAAATGAGGTCTATTATTTTAATTGCAATACAACTATGGTACAATTAGTAAGAATTAGAGATCATTAAAAAGTAGATAAAGCAAAAAATACCACAAGTGACATTTTAACGAATAATAATACATAGAATGGCAGTACAGTCACAATGTTCGATTGATAAAATTTAACAATCAGTGTTATTTTGAGGTTTCCTACAAGCTAAACCAAGCAAGTTAACAAAAAAATATTAGTAATAGCTTTTTTAAAATTGAGCCTTTTCCAAAAATGGTCTCACTGAGCCATTTTTTCATTGTTTAAACATAAACTTGCTTTACTTTTTCCCAAAACATTAAATAATTGTCCTCCAATTGTTTGGTACCATCTCCATGGTTATAGTGTTCTTATGCAAAAGCACAACAAACAAAAAAATCAAAATTTTATATTAACTCTAATGTTCTAACAGTTTTAATGAAATACCACAAATTAAAATTTGTGCCAGTCCTGGACAATGTGCCAGTGTTAAAACATCTGAGTGGTGGGGAATCAGCTTCAACTACCGTAATATTGTTTGATGGCCTGATATTGTTTGATACCAATCTATGATATTCTTTGGTCGCTGATAACAACCCTTCAAAAAATTTTCAATGTGAAGATCAGCATTCATTTTATAGTCTAAGTGTTGGTCACTTCGATTGCTCATTTTTGATAATAATAAAATTTGCTAGTAAGTTAAAATGCTGAAATTAAATTAACAACAAATTTAAAATGTGCAGTAATGTTTCAGCAAATATTTTTCTTTTTCTATTATAATTAAACTATTTGTAAAGTAAATGCTTTAATATTTATGTATATTATTACGGTACATATAGGAGATATATTTAATAGGAAAAACAATAGTAAATTTAATTTTTGTTCTATTCTAGTGCAAATATACACAATTTTTTATTACATAGTGTATTATTAGGTACTCATAAAGCAAACATGCAAAAGAGCATTTGAATATTTTTGCTTGATATCTGTAGATATTTAATAGCAAATGAAGCATTAAAATGTGATAAAAACAATTTGTGATAAATGTGCACTTTTTTAGTACATTTTTAACAAGAATCACTTAACCACTTCAGCAAACTTAAGTGTAAAGTAAAACTTGAATTTTATACCTAAATGGCATAAACTGCTCAGTGGTATGTAAATGGCATCAATTTTTAGATAATTAGAAATGCCAATTACCCTAATTTTTATTTACAAAAAATTATGAAAAATTAAAATCAATTTAAAATATTTAATTATAATAACAATTTAATTCTCAAACAATTTTTGTTAGAGTAAAATTATATAAAACAATAGGGTGAAAATAAAAAAAAGGTTTTCAAACAGCATTTTCTAGTGTTTCAGTAATTGTTCAATGTTTTTTCAATATTTTAAAACTGCATCTTTAAAATGTATTTAAAGAAATTAAATGTTCTTTTAAATAATCTACATTTGTAACTTAATACTAACATATTTAGAGAATGAGCAATATTTGAATAAACTTTAAAATAAAATCAATATTAACAAGAATTAATTACCTTGAGATGATGTCCTTGGGAGTGTTGATGATTTAATTGCAGGTTTAGTTGGCTTAGAATCAACTAGGCATGCGCATAAGACAGAGAGAAAATGTTAGGTTAGTTTTACACATGCATCTAGTAAAGCTTTTTGTTAGCCCAATAACATTTTTAAATAATTAAACATTCAATATTAGTTAAATACATAAATGGATATCTTTCAATATATAAAATTTTAAAAATATCAGCAGTAAATTATTAACGTAAACAATGATTTCATTTTATGATTGAAATAGAAATTATGTTTTTAATAGCTTTGGAAAAAGTACCCAAAAATTATTTGTTTTTAAAAATGAATACTTTGTTGAGTAAAATTTTAGATTCAAAAATCCCACTCCAAAGACATTACACCAGGCAGCAGAAGGTTAAGCAATGCAGGAGCGACTTACCTCCGTGCTGAGGCGAGTGCTGTTTAGGTGAGTTCATATCCGGAGGCTCGTCGCTGAACGATACAGATTTTTCAAATGATACTGACTTATCTGGAAATAAACCCATGACCCAAGACCCAAGCTTTATTACAATAGCCCACATGCACAGACAAACATGTTATATACATTAGTGACACTATATAAATTCTTAACAATATATCGCTGAGCCTTCCTTATATACATGTTCCATTATTTGTCACAAATATCTCTCTATATAAAAGTAAATACATTATTCATTTGTATTACAGAATGTCTGCAATGTAGATTAAATATATACGAATTATTTTTTGAAAATTAGCTGCATTTTACAATGTGTTACACAACTTGTATTTCTTTCAAAAGCAACACCTAAATTTTATTATACTTTCAGATAAAACACTGTAATTTTTTAAACCATGCTATCTAAATTTGCTTGCTTACTATAATTAAATATAACAATTCAACCTCTATTAAGACGGTTTTGTCATTAAAAAAATCAATTTTAATATTCATCAATTTTTAGGTCTATGAAATAAAGATTGTAATTTATTTTTTAAATGAAAAAATGTACAATGTCTCAAAATTTACCATAAGTATATAGAGACAATGCTAATGAATGATGGCATGTGTGAAATGAAATGGGTTAATATTTAATGAAGGCCATAAAAACTCTGAAAAATACGACAAAGTTGTGAATGTGTTATCTGTCTGTCATTAAGATTGGTGAACAGAGTACGAGGATACATGATTTATGATTACATAACTTTATAATGACTTTTCTCAAATTTTAACAAGAGGTTATGCTTAACTATGGGCTCACAAAAAAGCTGGCCAAGTTGTATAACACAAAATACTTTGACTTTTCTTATGTGGTTATGAAGTGAAGGTGATGATACAAGTTTCAAAGCCAATTCATAGTGATAAGAAAACGTGGACAGACAAATTACAATAACACTGAAATTACAGTAATTCAATTGAGACACAATTTTAACAAAAAGTGAAGAAAGGCAAACAAGTTCAAAAATATGTTCACTAAGTTTTGGGGCTTGTTGATAGTTGATTTTTGTGACACAGAATGAACTATAAATGATGTCACATCATATTATGAAGCTTTGAAAATAAACTGTGCATTCAAAACGATACACAGTTCACACAGGGGAACGATACTGCTTCATGACACGTCAAATATTATTCCCCATACCAGATCATTTGGCTGGGAACAACTGGATAACCCTTCACAGATATGCAGCAATGGTTATCATTTTAGTTGGCAAATTTATGAAAATGGATCGCTGAAACTCATCATACAGTACAATGTAAGTGGAATAGTTGATTTTAACAAAAAAATTAAATTGTTCCAAAAACATTACTGGTACTCTTTTCTAAAACCAAAGGATATTACTTTTAAAAAATTATATCCTATCATTTCAAATATAATATAAATAAGTGAAAAAAAGCTGGTAATTTTCATTTTAAATCAGAAAACCATTTTCTCACAGTGCAGAAATTAAATGCTCAGACAAATTAAACCAAAACAATAATTATTACATTATATCAAGTATGTATCAAGTTATTAAATTTTTAAATATTACTGTGACAATACAAAATCAATGAAAATTTTATTCTCTGTCAGTACCTATAAGATAACAAAAGCTTAGTGATCATTTCTAACATCAAACTAACATCATTTTCTTTGTCCAATTTTGTTTATATGTTTAGGAACATTTTTTTAAACCATATTCAACTGTTCAGTACTTATCTGTCAATCAACTGTAGATGTTGTATACGAAAGTGCATGTATTTTTTACTAGAAATTTTCAAATAATTGCTTATAGGCTAGATTTAAGTTAATATTTGTTAAATAATTGAAAATATTTTTGGTGTAAGCACCGAGGAACCAATATGATCCTTTAAAAGCAATTTCACAATTTTTTTTAACATCACAAATGATATAGATTGTTATGTTAGATAATACAATTCTAAGAAACCTCTTTTTTACAAAATTAGTACTTTTAAAAGTTTTAAATATATTTATGAAAATAATAATTTAGAAAACATTTTTGTGTAATATAATTTAGTACTTATATTTGTGAAACACTGATACATACTAAAGTAAAATGAGAAACATTTAGAATTTTTTTAAAATTATATCAAACAAAACAGATATAATCCATTACACTCATTAAACACAGTTCAGTCATACACACACAGGCGCGCACACACAAACACAACATAAAAATAATCACACCTTAGTTCATTTACACAAACTTAGTTCAAATTAAAAAAAAAATGTTACCAATGAAGTGAAAAATTTCAATATTAAATTTACATGAAAATATACTTAAAACTAATGTAGTAAATTAAAAATTTAAAAAATAGACATTACAAATCAAACCTTTTCCAAGTTTCGGTGGCTTTACATCTGTCCTAAGGTAGGACTCGTCTGAGCAAGGAAATCCCAGGGAAGCAGAAAAAACAAAGAGACAAAGAAGCATTAATAACAAAACAAAAAGCAGATAAAACATTAATGCCATAAAGCAGAGGATTTAATAACGCTTAGCTTCAAGCAGATAAGTTGGTTACACACAAAATTTTAAAAGAAAAACTTATTCCAAATTTTACATACTAAATCCATAAAAAAAAACATTCTGCACACTGATTTCGAGCATGTATGTACAAAACCAAAGTGACGTTGTTTTCTATACAAATACTTCTTCAAAATATTAAAGCAGTGTTATTTCAACAAAATGCAAAAAGAACCCACCTCAATGGTTAAATGATAGTTTGAGTTTTTTTAATATTAAAAAATATTATTTTTAAAGGACACAATAAATAATACATACCTGGTAACGAAGCTGAACTTGAACTTGAATGTTTATCATAATCATCGCTAGCTGTGCAATAAAAAAACCCATCAAGCAATCGTTAGTGTGTTAGTAGAAAAAAAACAATACAGAAAGTGCGGTTATTGCAAGCAAAGCAATATTTTCTTTTATTATTTACAAAGGCTTTCAGCTTTATACATAGCATATTTACAATTTATCTAAGCCCAATAGTGTTCACTTTAAATATTTATTTTCTATCAATTTCTTACAATAAAAAAAAGAGAAAAAATGAAAAGGATTTTGTTTTTACCTCAACTATAAAAACTAATAAGTATCAAATTACTGCTTTCTTGAATTTCTTTAATAGAAACAATTTAATAACATTTAGTTAATTTAAATGGATTATATTACAAATAAATATTTTAATAGGCAAAATATTTTTTCTGTTAAATTTTAGGCCTATGCATAAACTTTTCAAATATACCATTATAAACAATTGTAACAACACAAAAAAATGTATAGAAGAAAAATATTTTTTAGCCCAATCACAACAAAACATCAATTTTCTAAGTTAAATTAGACTAAACAATTTATTAAAAATCTAGAGTGGAAAAAATGTTTGGAAAAAAACTTTTGGAAATTACAGTATCTCAACAAATACAACTATTTCCAAATTTTCACAATAATAACAAAATTATTCAGATTTATTTGTATACAGCTAATTTTTATAGTTGATTGTACATAATATAAATGTTCAACTGTTCATAATGTTATTTAAATTAAAATATATTATCTTCCTAGTATATAACTAGATTTTGTATTCTATAATCAAAAGATGTTTACACTTTCTAAAATTACGTTAGTCAAAGTTAAAAATTCACAATGCACTTACAGAGACTTGAACTTGTCTGCTGGAAACTCACCAGGTTTCTAAAAATTCTGAAGTTCTTCCCTGTCTACTAATTTTATCAGTTTTGGTCATAGTTGAATAAACAGGAAAAGGTAAGTAATAAACAAAAGAAACTAACTTCAAAACCACACTAAATATAGCCAACATTCAGTGCTCCTTAACACAAAACATAAACTGTTAAAAAAGAGTTAAAAGACTAGTTTTACAGAAGAACCTAATAAATGAATAAACACTGCATTTCCTGACATTTAATAAATAATTTTCTTGTTACATAAATATTTAAATGCTATTTGAAAATTATCCTAAATCAATATTAGTGATACAGTGGTAAAATATCGTCTACCTATTAGTATGGATTTTAGAATAAATTCACAATATCAAGTTTATGTTTGGAAGTAGGCATACTTTGTTAGGCGTTTCCCTGTTGGTTTATTTCATATGAATAGTATGTATTGAAATCATATAATAATCATGAATAAAAATGATAAATTTTTCATTAAATATATTCAAAATAACATCCATTTGAATTTTTTTTCGCTGCAAAAATTTCAGAAATACTTCAATGGTGAACAGCTTGGGGTATGTTTATATCTTAAGTTAAATGATAAAAAAAGGTATTTTCACTACAAAAAATGCATACAAAAGCTTTCAGACATATTTTAAGGTTTTAAAATATAAGCAATTCACTGGGTTTACTAATTATACATATTCTGCATTAATAATTATTATATAAAAAAGAATTAACTGTCATAGTTTATCTTGCTTGCTTTATGACATGCAATAAAAACAAAAGATGATTTTTATGTTTCATCATTAAAATTATGATAATGTATGCCTCTTTTTTCCTGAGATATTTGTCATTAGAAATTTTGATGGATGCTATGCTGAAATATTATGTGAAAAATTATAACTTTCATAGAGTTTGTTTTAAGATTTTTACTTAGGCTGTTATTTTATTTAAATTTGAAACTAACTCAAATAAACAGATTAAGGTTTTCCATATATTTGTTCTAAGAAACTGTGTAACTTAATTTGTACTTCATATAACTTAATTGTAAATTTTCCTCTAAAACAAATTAAAATTGAAGTTACCATTGCGATAGTTTGTTGCTGATCCAGGTGGCACTTGTAAAAATTCCCTAGGTGTAGGTGTCGGTGCTTGAGTTAATGCTTTCTGTACCAGTCCCGTTAGGTTTGCCAATTGTCTTTCCATGTTTTCAACTCGAAGTCTGAAAATAAAATGAAATTCCTAAGTATCAAAATATGTAAATATTGCTTCAAGAATATCTGTAATTACAATTTTAAGCTGTAATAACTACGTAAAAATTATGTTCACATTAATCCAAATTTGGTTTTTTGATATAAATGATTTGTTGAATATATTTTTGCATAATATTTATACTAAATTTGATAAAATATACCGTTTTCAACCAAAAATTTCTATGAAAAAATACTTTAGTTGTACTGATCGAATATTTCTATATTATTGAGGTAAAAACAATTCAATGGTGTGACATGGGAAAAGTGTCCAAGACCAGCTTCACCCAGCCTCCTCTGAAATGGTTGGTGCATTTGTTCTTCCACTTAGCCTCAAATTCTGTTTATTATTTTTTAATAAATAATACACTTAGCCAAATATAGTATACTAAACTGTAATACTTGTAGGACCAACAATTAGCAATTGGCTAATATAATTAGCGAATCTTTAATTATTGCGAATAAACTAGCGCCCATGTCAACTGCTAGTTCCATGCCACACATTGCGGAGCTACTTAATAAGTGTTTATACTGAAACAAGTAACTAAAATCCTATTAATGAAAATGCAAGTTCAAACACTGAATAAAATAATTAACATGCAAAAATATAATGACCTTTATCAAAATAAACAAACCAGTGTAAAAGAAAATGGGAACCAGATAATATAAATTAATATGTTTCAATAAAATTAATTGAGAACAATAGAAATAAAAAGTTACATTGAACTAAAATATTATTGTTTTAACAAAAAAATCTAAAAAGAATTTTGTTGTTGAATAGTGAGAAATTATGAACAGCATAAAAAACTTCTTTGTTTTTGTCCATATGGACTGCAGCAACATAGCTTCAGATAATTGACATTATAGTTGTTGTGACTCTGTTATAGAACACACATTGAAATTTCATGAAACTATGCAACAACGAACGTAGTTTGAGATATAAAGTTCTTTTTCTAATGTATCTTATTCTGTGAATAAATATATGTATACAGGGACATTATTATAGCTATGAAAATTGCTTTTATTAATATCAGTCAAATTTGTTTTCAAGGCATTATATAATGCAAGTAAATGTTCCAGTTTTGTATTAAATTCATGGAACTAAATTAACAATGCCCTTTTTTAAGTTTTTTTTCTGAAAGGTCATTTTTTAAGTCATGGGACATCCTGCTCGTTCTGTAGACTAATGCAAAAGGGGGTGGGGTAAACTATGCAATAAATATTACAGATACTTCCAATTATAAGTACATTTCAAGTTAGAAGTTGGAAAAATATGATGGTTTAAGAATTTTTCTGTTTACACTTTAATTATATTAAAAAAGGTGCAACTTTTACCCTACTCAAAAGTACAAAATATTCATATTCATATTAAGTCAATGGATCAGTTGAGATGACTAACTAAAAAAATGAAACAGAAAAGAATCATCATAACTGAATGTTTTATTAAGCCAGTTATACATGAATGAAAAACCACTTCATTCTCTCGTGAGAGTTTGGAGATATGGTAGATATTGCTTTAATATTTACTTCACTTTATTCTAAATATTGCTTCACTCTACCTAACCTGTAGATATTGCAAATAAAATATATATGTATCTACAATATATTGCAACTACATTACATATTATGACAATCTGATATTTAGAACAAAACAGGTATTACTATGGTATATGTTTTCACGGAGGTTGGAACCAATTATCTACAGTGTACAGTCATGTAGTTCAAAATTCAGTGATACATTTGTGTCATTTACAGTCCCAGGACGAGTGGCATACATGTAAATCACTAGAGCTGTTTATTTTTAAAGGCAGCAAAACTGATGTTGATACCATAACAATAGACTACCATTGTTCACGAAATTCATTTTATAAGAAGTCTAAAGCAAATATGTAAGGAATTGTCTTCAGTTTTTGCAAATAAATGTGATCACATTATTACAGGATGTGAAAGTAGAATTTCATATCTGTACCTCAAGACAAAGTAAATGTATGGTATTTGTCATACCAAAGACCAAAAAAATATAAATTAGACTAGCAAAGAAATTTACGATTGCTGTGTTTTGAAAAAACTTGGTCTGGCTTGTTGAATTTTGTGATCACAGAAATACTGTAATAGGGTTCATATTGTTAAAGATTAAACAAAAAATCAAGAAAAAATGTAGTTTTTATTCATAAATTTTACTTACATTTTAAAAAATCATGCTACATACTGCTTTAATATCATAAAACAAAGTATACTTGAAAATAAACAAACTTAATTTGTTGAAGCAACTATGACAGAAACCATTAGGTCTGTTTTCAGCCATCTTGAATAAAAAGGTAACAATATTTTGTCACTTTTCTTTAATTTGAATAAATTCAATATTAAAATACTCTTGTAGGCCTATCATGACTGATAATGTCCATGAGATGCATCATGCTGTTAGACTACTATTAAATGACCCATAATATAAAATAAACATCACTACTACTATCATTATAAGGATGCAATTTTTCAAAATTAAATACTGTACTATCAACCACATTTAAATTTCCAAATATGATATTCATGCATAAATGGTTCCCATTTCCTAACCTGGTTGCATCATATGCAGGCGCTGGAAACTGTCCCCTAGGTACAGGAAGTTTGACTCCATATAAACTGTAAGATTCGTCTATTAGTTCAGTGTCACTGTAACATATATATAAATAAAACATATACGTCACGATCTAGTACTGATGAAAAATTCTTTAAATGGCATTCTTAAAAAAATAGTATCTCTGCAAGGAACTGTTTTGCTAACATGATTTTTGTTTTTTGTTGCTACTTGACTAATGAGGACGAGGGATCAGCATTATTGGTAGTCTTGAACTTACAACCTTGAAGCACAAGTTCAAAGACACATTTCTGAAATAATAATGTGATATAAATACAATTTTTCTTAAATATAATTATAAAGTTGAATTTGGATAATTTTAATCCAAATGATCAACCAAAAAATTTGTATAAAACACACACACACAAATATATATATATACAAATTTCTTATTGCAGGTCTTCCTGAAAAAAATATGTTTGCTTCTTTATAATAACCAGGGGGCCGGTGCAAAATTTCACACTATTTAAGTTTTAAGTAAACACAACCTTCTGAATAAGAGTAGTCGGGGTGAGCGCAGTAGTTGGAAAGAAGGGAAAATTTTTTAAAAAATAAATCGAAATGCGATTGGTTTCAAATAATAATCACAAATTTATAAGTCATTGTAGTATATACATTTCAACACAGCTACATGTTTTCTTAATATAAATTTTTACAGGGCATTACAATACCTGGTTTTTTTAATGGATACAAACATGTTAGTTGATTTAGTTATCCTTGAAAAGGATACACACAATTGTCTATGAGTAAAGATGGCATTTGGTAAATACAATCCTGCTCCTTGAAGTGTTTGTCCCTTTGAAAGAGGAAGTTTAAGTGGGTATCCTTAGATAGCACAGCCACTTGGTAAAATTATAGGAGTCTACACTTTATGCAAAATGCATTTTTCTTCTTTATAATAAAAAAAAAACATGACAAAACAGCAAATTAATATTAGTATTAGGACTTTTTGTAGGACTGAACATGAGAAATATTCATAAAAATTCTCAGAGCATGTGTCTAACAATTCCAATAATTAATTAGCCTAACAACAGCAGTAAGGAGGTTAACTGGACGAGCTTGAACATTTCCTTAATTTGTAGAAAATATGTAAAACACATCATGGGAATTTTAGCTTCTCAGATGAATTACAATAACATCTATCACCTCTATCAATAAAAAATATTAAAAATTTTGTTAAGTCATTGAGTTTTGTAATATGCAAATGTTCAACTACAAACTGAACTGGTTTATATGGTGACATTTTCAGTAGCTAATGTACACTGCAACAATGGCCACATATGCACTTACATGTAGTAGATTCTTAATTAATTCAAATTAAATTTACAGAAACTTTAAATGGTTTTGGATTACAGATAGTCTAATTAACTTATAAAAAGCATGTATTAATCCTGTGTTATTTTTAGAAACACTGGTATTATATTGCATTAAAACTGACCTTGCTTCTTCATCAATGACTGGTGTTATAGATCCTGTTCTCGAACTGTATTGTGAATAATAAGGGTCGTCATAAGGTGCATTACCAGGTCCTGTGTAAGGGGCAGGATAAGGTCTTGGTGGAGGTGCACCTCCTCCTCTTTCAGGAGACGACATATAGCCGGCATCTGTATGCAAGCGATCTGCAAAAGATGGAATTATTAAAATGTTAAAACAAAAAAAAATTTTAATGTCCCAGAACATAAATGAACAAAAATTTTGCACATATCTGAAGTGTCGCTGCTTAGGACTAATTAATTATAATGTATATTTTTGATTATATAAAAATGCATGTAATGTTACTACAAATTTTAAAAAAACACCCATAAAAACTACTGAATACAAGGTACATCCAGAAAGTAAGTTCCGTTTGGTAATAAAATTAAATTGTGTACAGATACAGAAAAATTATTTATTGCACAAAATTCTACAACTCTTAAACTACTTTTTCACATAACTGCCGAAATTTTGCAGGTATTTGTCATAGCGTGGCGCAAGTTTTTGTATACCTTCTTCATAGAAGTTTGCCGCCTGTGTCTTCAACCACTTGGAAACATTTTCTTTCAGCTCTTCGTCATTGTTGAAGTGTTAACCGCCAAGGAAAGACTTGAGATGTAAGAACAGATGAAAGTCGCTAGGTGCGAGGTCAGGGCTGTACGGAGGATGGTCAAACACGTCCCAGCCAAATCTTATTTTGTAGGATTTCGGAAGCTTAAATATATTTCGGAAGCTTTCGGAACGTAAAAAAAAGAGCATAGAAACTCGCAGTAACAGAAAGAATAACGTTACGCTTGTCATGTACACATTATTAGTAATCTTGTGTTTAAATTTACATTTTTGTTGTTGTTATTTTAAGGCGAACAGCACATTGAGACTATTATAGCCTCCCTAAATGTCAGTGTGAATGTAAAGTGTTAAAGTCGTAAGTGAAGTGTTGCAAGTGTAAGTTTGTCTTAGACTCGGGTACCGTGAGGGATGTGTAAATCCTCTCAATAAGTACAGCTGGTCTGCACCCCCCTACGGAGGCGCAAACCTTTAACCACATAAAACGACTTAGACCAACATTTTAGAAATTCTGGTTCAAGATATACCTAATCAGCAAAATGTAAACAATAACTATTTTATTTTAAAATTTGTATAGTGGCTTGAGCCGTCTTACTATCTGCACAGGCATATGCACACCCCCTTGAAGATTTTCTTAACACATATTTTACTAGCCCATCTAGGCCTATATCTCACAGTATATTTAGCCAAATCTGTATATCTGTTGTGAAGCAACAAACACGATAACCACTGTGAAATAACAAGGTTTACATTATTTAAAATTTGTATAGTGGCTTGAGCCGTCTTACTATCTGCACAGGCATATGCACACCCCCTTGAAGATTTTCTTAACACATATTTTACTAGCCCATCTAGGCCTATATCTCACAGTATATTTAGCCAAATCTGTATATCTGTTGTGAAGCAACAAACACGATAACCACTGTGAAATAACAAGATTTACATTATTTAAAAACTTAAGCAAATAAGAATAAAACAGGAGGTTTTTCGTCACATTTGCAGTGTGTGGTCATGCGTTATCGTGAAGAAAAACAACTCCTTTTGACAGCAATCCTCGGCGCTTATTCTGTACTGCGCGGCGCAATTTCCTAAGTATCTCGCAATAAACATCTGCTTTGATTGTTTGACCACGCGGTAAGAAATCAATGAGTAAGATGCCTTTCCAGTCCCAGAACACTGTGCACATCATTTTTCGAAGTGTCAAGATTTGTTTCGGCTTAACCTTTGCTGGGGATGAAGTGTTTGACCATCCTCCGTACAGCCCTGACCTAGCTCCTAGCGACTTTCATTTGTTCTTACATCTCAAGTGTTTCCTTGGTG
This sequence comes from Callitettix versicolor, assembly GCA_022606455.1. Taxonomy (NCBI): domain Eukaryota; kingdom Metazoa; phylum Arthropoda; class Insecta; order Hemiptera; family Cercopidae; genus Callitettix; species Callitettix versicolor. The sequence continues at coordinate 88,496,628 of CM040186.1, forward strand.
GACAACACTTCAACAATGACGAAGAGCTGAAAGAAAATGTTTCCAACTGGTTAAAGACACAGGCGGCAAACTTCTATGAAGAAGATATACAAAAACTTGTGCCACGCTATGACAAATGCCTGCAAAATTTCGGCAGTTATGTGAAAAAGTAGTTTAAGAGTTGTAGAATTTTGTGCAATAAATAATTTTTCTGTATCTGTACACAACTTAATTTTATTACCAAACAGAACTTACTTTCTGGATGTACCTCATACAAATAATTACCTGTAGGAGACAGCTGTCTCACTGAAGTGAAACAAATAAAAAAAAAAACATTCCATAATACTACATAATGTAAAAGTCAATGCATGAGTTCAGTGGAAAAAATTAAATTCAACGCTAGCATGTATTGGGTTTATTTATGTATTTCCAATAACATTTACATTTTAAAATACTAATTTATGCAAGTGTTATGTTAATTACAAAGATGAAAATAAATCTTCAAGGGGTGCAAAATACATCATTTAAAACTGACAAAGTCCACCGTTTTGAAAGTGAATTTAATTCAGTAATAAAATGTGTCCAAGCTGTAAACAAACTATTTTTTGTGTCAAATCTATTGTGGTATTGGACCACAATCGAAACATCAATTTTCTTAACATATAAATTTATACTTATACTAATTAAGTCATTAACAGACCAAACTACTGTTCTATGGGTCAGCGTATATTTCACATTACTAGGTTTAATTCTAACCATAAGACTATTTATTAACTGGTAAAAAGTTCACCAATAACCAAACAAACAAAAAATATCCCACTTTGCAACAAAAATTTATGTCTGAAAATAATTTATAGTTACAAAAAATACTGGTACAATATGCAAAAAAACTACATAACATACATATATGTTAGACTCAACAGTCCTATAAAAAGAACAGGCGAAAAAAGAAGAAATTTGAATTATACTCGTAAATGTTTAAATGAACAAGACACCAAAAGTTTAAAAATTTTATGCCTAAGTGTAATTATTAAACAAACATATACTGTTGTATAGAACAAACCACTCTCATTCAGCTAATTCAAGGATCCTTGCACTCTTTTGAATACTAACTTGATTGAAATGTTTTGTCGTCTATAATACCTAGAGAGAATGTAAGGTTTAAGAACAGTCTAAAGATAAAAACAAAAGTCAGTTTTATTTTACCAGTCACTGATAGAACTCATTCATATCAATAGAATCGAATCAACCTTTTGATCAGCAACGAGAACAAACGTTCAAAAAAGTGAAACAAGGACATGGTGTGATTATAAGATGGTATACAAATCTAATTTCAGATTAAAAGCTCAGGGTTACAGACAAAAATGTTTTAGAATTGTTTAAAGAAATGTAATAGCCTTTGTTTATCATGACTCAAGAGACCCCTTTGTATAGATTTGAAACTGTGAATCACTTATCTGTAGGAAAATAATACAATTAAAAAAAAAAGAGTTTACATATTTTTAGCAAATAATCTGAATTGTCTGACAACACAAGCTTATGAATGAACAATGCTTTGGAAATTGTATTTGTTAGAGGTGAGAAAATCGCTTGTGTTTTTTTATTTACATTATAAATTGTGTTAATACCCTAAGAATTCTAAAGCCCAAAGGGAAAATGGATTCCTGAAGTTCATTGTTAGCTGTTATCAATACTACAGGTACTGTACAAAATATATCCACACAAATAGACAAAGAACTAAACTTTTACAAAATAATATAAACTTAGTTTTTTATGTTATTTACCAGCGGGTGGCTTAGATCCAGGCACTGCAGGAGAATACGCTCTGAGCAGAGGTCCACTTCTAGGCAAGGTAGCAGGTGCTGCACCAGGAGGGAACGAATGTGTCATGTAATAGGGCTGGTGACTACTTTTGCTACCCTGAAACAGTAAAAAAACAAATAAATAAAAATTACCACTGCAGTGAATAATAGATTTTTTTTGCATGTGGGATACTATGTTAAATACTTTTGTTGATACTTTAACGAAAACAATCATATTGCTGCTTCAAAAATGTACAAATACATAATATATTTATTAAGAATAAGATTAATGCTAGAAGAAGGCATAATATAAAACCAGGCATCAAAGGACCTATTGTGCAAATAAGCCTTGGGTTCTAGTTCAGCATAATGGTGCCCTTAATAAGTTTTAGCAGTCCACTAAAATTGGAGGTTTGTTGGAGATCTTCAGTGCCCTGAAGACCAAAAACTTTTAGACCCTTTCTGACAAAGATTATGTAGCCTGCAGTTTACTTTTCTTTCTTGCATAACCTACACAGAGTTTCTGTATCATACTTTACTATCCTGGTTCATGTAAACATATCCTGTAATAAGCCTCATGGTATTATTGAATTAATATACTTAAAGTACAACCATGATAATCTTAACTGATTGATAATTTGGATTTCGGATAAATATGGCTAAACAGGCTAATTGTAGAGTACTGTAATTAAATTCTGTTCAGAAATAATAACAGGCCTACAAAAAGTAATGACAGAAAATCCTTTTATTTAATGTACTAGGACTTTATTTTGATACCATTCTTGCGAACGGTGTAGAGGAAATATGATTTGGAAAGTGTTCAATTTTGAAAAGAGTGTGGATAATTGGATACAATATGAATCCAGACAGCGGAATACACAGAATGTCTTTCTTTCAATATCTACACGAAAACGCAATTTGGCTTTTAGGTAACGGCTGATTGGTTTTACATTATGTATTACTGAAGGTAATGGGACTGCGAAACTGCCCCTATCAGTACAAAGCAGCTCTAAGAATCATTAACTGTGTTTGACAATATGGTGTTACTTATGTGACCAACCTCGAAGGAAATAAACGGAAAATACACACTAACAACACAAAAAAGCAAAAAAGATAGTACATTTGACTGTTATGACTTTGACTTTTTATATAATCTTGATTTAAGAGTATCATTCACAAAAAAGTTTTTTAATGAATAAATTTTTTAAAGTTCTTTTTGCCTGTTATTTCTATAAATAATAAATATAAATATTTATTAATTTCAAAACATTTTGAAATTACTGTTACTATTTTTAGTTGTATAATACTGTATTTTAACACAGCATATTCATAGATTTAAAAATGGCTATATTCTTGATGCAACAAAAAAGCTTAGTGCAAAATTCTCTGTTACTGTAGCAAAAATTGGGTTTGGATACAAAGGTTCTACTGTATTAAAAATAGTACCAGTAGTGAAATATTTTCAGGCCAAACATTCTGTGGTGTTAAGGGTATGCGATTATTAAAAAATCTATAATAATTACAGAAATATAGTTTGATTTTATACTTTTTTATACTGTATATTTTACCCATCTCGTATTTTTTCTCTATGATGACAATTTCACAAGATATCTATACCAAACAGGTATAATTTCTCAAATTAAGTTCGTCAGATTTTACTCAAACATGAAAATACATAATTCAAGTATTGTACCGAATTTGTGCATTTTTCTACTGTAAAAAATAAATAAACCATAACAGCTGTTTGGGTTTTATCAGTTTTCCATTTAATCTTGAACGAGATTTTTTCTACATAATATAATACAATAAATTGAAATGCTTTTTATATTCTTCTTCTTTTCTGCTAGGATTATTATCACTATGTTCAGTATAATGATCTGCCTTCCCTAGCTTCGTCAATTCTAATTTCGTTGACGCGTTTTGGAGAACCTCTATCTTCAAAAACTATATCTATACCATTGAGTACAGATATAATTTTGAAGATGGAGGTTCTCCAAAACACGTCAACGAAAGTAGAATTGATGAAGTTAGGGAAGGCAGATCATTATACTGAACATAACAATAAATTGAGTTACGACTTCATATATGACCAGCTGATTAGGAAATATAACTTTTATCTATCATAGCATATACTATATTATTTATAAGTGAAATACAATAAATTCTAATAATAAATTATAAATCACTTCTATGTTAGTATGAGTACATATAACGAAGTGTTTATATAACGAAGAAAGAAGTAATGTGAGAGAAGAAGTACTAACATACATAAATTTTAACGATCAGAATTAATTTCAAGGTCCCTGGTCTGGGTCTTACCATGATGAACGCTCCAGTGTATATTCGCTAAAAAGATCAATTTTGTTCTGCCAAATTTTGTTTCAGTAGCATTAAACTGACTACAGAATATGTGTTTACAGATTTTTAATTAAGGTGTAAACAACAAACAATAAAGTTGTCGATAATGAACGCTGCATGAGCGTGGATGCATGCAGCCCGACCACTTTCCAATCATTTACAACTCTGAAGGTCATTCTACGGTATTTCTGGAGCACGGGTAACATTTTTCTTGCGTTACGTTGTTCGCATTGACACTTTCACAGTTTCCACATATCTTCTTTACTAAATCGGTATTACTCTGGGACAGCGTGACCAACAACTATTGACGTGTTTGCGTGAGAAAACGAGTTTTCTGTGTAAAACGATAAAACATTTTGGCGCAGTCGAAAATTGGCGGAGCAACGATCCATTTTTTTTTTTATTTCATTACGTTTATATTTGAAGCCAGTTAGACTAGGACACTATACAGAGTACAGCAGTAAATGCTACGAATCTACGACCTTGATGCAACAGGGATGTTTACTCCATAAATCTTTTCACTGTTTACCGTTTATAACTTGACGCAACAGCGACGTTTTCTCCATAAACATTTTCATTATTTACCGTTTATACTAGCTAAACTAGTAAAGCGGCGACAGTAACTACGTCTCGAACCTACGAACTTGCGAGGTGCGTAGCGCAGACAGCAGACTAAATTATGTGTTAGGCACCACGACCACCGAGCCCTATCTCACCAGTAAATGACTACGTTAGGATGATGTAGGATATTAAAAAATACCGTAATTTTAAACTTTCAATAGATTTGACTACTTTAATACTTTTATTACACAATTTTAATTACAGCACTTCCCATTTAACAATCTTCATGAATCGTAATAAAAATTCAATTATGAGGCTGTGGTCTCATACTGACTCTATTCCCTATACTACGCTATTTGTTAAAGATAAAAATTATGTTTGATATTTTATTTTAAAAAGTCTTGTTTGTGGGACTGTCTTCGGCTTTTTCAATTTGCATACATTTTTCGCTTTGTATTGTTTACTTATGCAACATTAAAAGCAAAAAATATACACGAAATGTAAAAAAAAGAATCACATTCCCACATACAAAACCGTTAAAATGAGATCTCAAATATAATTTTATGTTAACAAATAGCGGCGTTATGCGTATCGTTAACTAACGTTAGTAGTATAGGATTCAATATGAACGACAGGCTTAACAAAGCCTTAATCATAAACATGATGTTTCGTGTTAGATTAAAGGGAACCCTCCCAACCAATATAGGCTACTTAATTTGTCCTCAAGTTCAAGTATAACGATAGCTTTCCATGCGTCACATAGCTTCTCCGTCTTTTACTAACTGACATACAGTAAGAGATTAAAATAAACCTAAAAAAAAAATTAAGTATACTTGTACGGTCTGTCATGTGTGCACGTATCTCGAAAGTTAACCGATTTTATTTAGTTTACCCGTATCTCGTACCATTAAACCTATCAGAGTTTCGGATAAAAAAACTAGTTTGTAAATTGATATTTTTCAAAATTGTCTAAGACGATTTCGATTGAATTTAACGTAAATGTACAACAAATTTACGTTGTTTGTTGAAAGGCTTAAGTATTCAAACAAAATTTATTGGTTGCTGTCTACCAAAAAGTTCAGAAGTTATAGGGAAAATCTAGAAAATATAATTTTTCAAAATTACTAATCGTACTTGATTATGCAATCTTACGCAATTAAAAATAATATAATAACAGCTGATCAAAAATATGGAACAGGTCCTGTTATATTTAGCCTCCAATCTTCAATTTATTTTATTTCGAATTAGCTACAATGCCCACAGTTATCAAATTTCATTTACAGTGTTATTTTATCAAAATCCGATAAACCGATTTTAACTGATACACGCAAACAAAGCCATTTAGTAATTAAATGATACAGGTGATAATGTCGTAATGTTTTGTTTAAATTATTTTAATTTGAAGCCCAATTAAAACAAAAGACGACAGTATCGCAACGTTTAGAATTTACCAAGGGGAACAATCGTTGCAACAGCTCTTACCAAGTCATGCAGTCAGCTGATCCGTTGCTTAATTCTACCTCTTACCAAATATCATCAGCTCTCACAGTTAAAATAAATAAGAAAATTTTTGTCCTTGCAGAATTGTAATTGAGATAACATTTTGCGATAAACAACGTAATAATAAAAATCGAGTCACGCAGCTGTCTCAACGACTTAATGGAAGCGAATTTATAAATTTGTATTCTTACAATCCGTCCCGACAGTTTCAAAATGGCGGTAATTTAAAATTTATACAATTTTTAACGCTGATTAACGACGGTGGAGCAAATTTGCAAAAAACATAAAACAAAGAAGTTACGAATTTTTAAAGGTTTGAAATTGGCGCCCGACATTTTGAAAACGTTAAACGTATTTCGCTGGGTACCGAATTTGTCCAAATTATTACCAACATCGATTATTGTGAAGTTTGAATCAAATCGGACTAAAACTGCGAAGTAAGGCCACCAGTTGCGCTGAACTGAGCGGACCACACATTCAAAACGTGACATATTGTTTTTAATGAAGTACGGCCACTGAGGGTGTAACGAAGCTGAGCTGAGCCAAGCGGCGTTGCAACCACTTCGCTTTCAATGGCAATACTTACATTAAAAACAACAGGTTCGGTTTTTTGTGCGTACGTAGTACGCTCAACTCAGCGCAACTCTGCTCCGCATTGTGTGTGTGTGTGTGTGTGTGTGTGTGTGTGTGTGTGTGCGCGCGCGTTGTTTGACTTTGTGACGACCTCGACAGAGGGATTTAACATTTTGTATGGCCTGAAGATGAAACTGTAAAGTTTCGAAACCGCGGTAGCCTTTATGAAGTGAGTTGATAGACCACTGACGGGAAGAATAGGTATATAATCCTAATCATCCAATTTTTCAATGGGAATTCGTTAATAATCAACGTAATATCTATGGATGAACTTGTAAAAGAATTTTAAAAGAAAATGAGATCGATATCAGCCGTTTGATGATTCCATACAAGATCATCACTTCAGACTGTTTAAAATTGACAAAAGATTGAATACACTTATGCATATTCAGTATAGCCTACTGTTGTAACTAGTGGATAGCGTACTAGGCTTCCACCCCGAGGACCCGGGTTCAATTCCCGGCGAGGGCTTGGCATTTTCATACGCTATAAATCAGCCCATCGTCTGCATTAGCCCAAGTGTGCACAATAGTCGGACGTTAAACACAAAAAAAAAAAAAAAAATGTAAAATATGCCAGGCAATGTAAGGTATTAAGATAGATCTCCGCAGGACTTTGCATCCTGGAGGGTTGAGTAGGATGCAGTAAAGTAAACGAAGTAGCATAATTATACTTTACTAGAAATGGAGTCGGTTATAGGCCTACACTGTAAAGTGGCGCTGAATCAGATAAAATGTGTACTATCCTAGTGTATTATACTTAATAATATATTATTAATCGTATCTATTCAAAGGCTCCGAGTGTTTGGTTCAAGTATAGGTCACGCTAGAATGCAGATCCATAGACAAGAATAAGTCAAAGACTGATCCCTGAGGCACTCCGAACACAGCTGTTGCATTTCTGTTTTCTTCAGACTTGAACGACCTTGAGCGTTTTAGCTCGAATACAATTGGAACGCTATAAGCAATCAGACTGACACACATCTTAACCAAGGACATAACATCCTCCTTTAAAGGTTTGAATTTATACAAATACACTCCGATTCTAGTCAATTAACAGCTGTTACGACTATCAATTATTTCAAAACATATGATACAGAACGTGTTCAGGGTTGAAAAAGAGTTAACTAGTAGTTCAAAGAACTCGCAGTGTATTCTTGATTAATTACCAGGCCACAGCTCCGCAACGTGCAGTATGTAACTGGACCAAAATTATGACAGGTTATGTCCGTTAGGCCAATATTACAGGAAACAACCAGCAACTACCACTAGTCATTGTTTAGTGAGATACCGCCATCTTGACACGTAAGCGAATGTAAAAAAAATCTTTAAAATATGTCGTTTAAGCTTTTACATAGGGCACCTTCGCACCAAATTTCAAAACAATACGTTTTGGACAAAACTGTGTACATTAGTTATCGTTAAAACAGATGCTGACATTTTTAAACGTATTTGACTGGGAAAAAACATAACTCGTTCGGGCTTTACACAACATACCTTCGTACCAAATGTCCAATCATTCGGCCAGTATGTTTGACAAAACTGCGAAACACAAACGAAATGCCGAACAGTCAAGTTGAAACAGAGACCTCGCGGGGAACAGTTTCTCTTTGTAATAAAGTGTCGTTGTTTAGATTGTCGCCTTTTGTAAATTATAAGCTTGTCGAAGCCAAACCAGATTTCTCACAAAACATTAATTTTTAAAATTGGTAAAAAGGCTCAAATGTTTTGCAATCGGTTTAAAAAAATTAAAATTAATTCTTCAAAGATAAAAATAATTAAGTGACGTGGTGATGTAGCTGAGATTTGTTGTAATTATTCCTTTAAAACTAAGAAAAATTTTAAAACACTCGACATTTCAATTAATTAAGTTTAAGGAAATGAACGGAGGATTTGGGAAGTTTAACTTACATCGGACAAACTTCGTAGTTTCCGTAGTGTTGTGGTTACCACGCGTGTCTCACACGAGCAAGGTCCCCGGTTCGATCGCGGGCGGAAATAAGAAATTTTAATTATAATTAATTTAATACGGGACTTGCGGTGTACAAAATATACATCAATATAAATTTGTGCACTCGCACCACGCAAAACTAACCTAACCTAACCTAACCTAACCTAACCTAACCTAACCGTAACCCCAGAACGTGATTCGTGTAAAAACAAAATCATACAGTGCTACAGCCAGGCGGACACAAATCTGCCGAACCGTTGAAGAAAGGATGAGCTGGAGCCGCAACGACGTACCGCATATGTAGGACCGGAAGTAGTGATTAAGTGAAATGGATTTCTTTCCACATTCCTCGAACGACGAAACCACGCATTAGTTGGTAACGAACGCCGTCTAAAGTGGATGATTTATCTGCCGTAGATTAGACACAAGTGTGAAAGTATTAAGGTGAGTGTCGCGGGGCTTAGGTCATACCAGCAATGAAAGCATTCGATCTGAAACAAGTCGAGATTTGTACGGTATTAAGTCTAATAATATGTATTACGTTTGGCACTTCCTTCTAAGAAAGTTAGAATTAATTTGTTGAATTAAAGACGTAATAGATGAAGCGATAATGAGCACATACTAACCAGAACTCGACAATATTGAAGTAAATGACTTGACTTGTTTTGTACATCATGTTTTATGAGAGTGTAGGAAAACATGGAGATAGTAAAGATCGATATTTTGAAAGTAATTTTTCCGTAAATGAAGCTCGGAAAAAACAAAAGTTTTTATTTTAGAAAAAAATGAATGTAAAAATTAGAGGTTCGTTCTATATGTACACACAAATAAATTGTTCGAAAAATGTACACAACTATCCAAAATATAAATATAGGCTAAATATTTTAAATTAACAGGTAATTAAATGAAATACTTAAGCACATAAATTTAAGCAGTATCCCTCAATCAAAGTGCACTGTGGTCTGACGGTGCATTTGTGCACAAGATCGGAATGTACCACGGAGAAACCACGCGTATACAGGAAGGAAAACAAAAATATATCACACTCTGATGATCACCTGGCAAGTTTCATAAGGCCTTGCCAATAGCAGGTAAAGGGTGTTTGGTTTACAAGACCCAGCTGAATGGACTACTCATACTCACTGAAAGAACTAACTGAACTAGAATCCAAGAATCTTTGATAGCGGCGTCAGGGACCAACAAATTCCACACGCTGCAACAACAAAGCCCTAAGTCTACTACGGTTAGTATTTATTTTCCTTTTTCAATTAACTTCCGAAACGTAAGTTTCTCTTATTAAAAATTTTCTACACTTGCTAGATATACGCTTGTTTATGTATAACCTAAATACAAGCGTATAATCTGAACAGATTTGGGAAATATTTCGGTTTTCGTAGATGGGTTCTGAATTGAATTTATTTTGGGAAAACAGCGCGACCCATACTTTTTTGGGGTAATTAAGGACTACATTAAAGACAAAACTGATTAAAATAGTTAGAACCGATATGGAAAAATACGATTTTTTTTATTAAAAAGCTGTTATACGAAAAGAGCTTGACAACGAACTTATGGGCAGATCATTTAATGTATCCAAGTAGGAACTTTTTTTGGCCTTAGGGAGCTTGAAAACTGATTTATCTATCAGTACTTGATACATCATATAGTGAGAAGAAAGAATCTTTTCATCTATTACATATTTCAGCGAATAAATAAATATGCCAGATAATTATTGAATTCAATAAACTAAACACATTTTATTAGGCCAATTTACTAAAAAACTTAATAGGTCTATGCCAAGAATAAATCTAAACAGCTAACTATTTAAAGATAGTTACTGGAAAAACATGTTTCTTAACGCCAAATGGCCTAAAATTCAATAAACTGAAATTGTTTCTTCATTTACAACTACTTTGTAAATCTACATTATGAAATACTATTCTAAAACACAAGAAATGCAACAAATTCTTTACCATTTTATAAAATTCATCCTGTAAACTGATTAAAAGAGAGTAGATAATGTAAAAAGGACGTACGCAATGTTTTGCACAGGAAAACAATTTTTTTGATTCTATATTCTAGATCATATTGTGAAACACGCAAAATAAAGAAACACGTGTTTCAGCCTTTTTCTGAAATCATCCCCTAAAAGAATATAAACGTAACACAGAGGTATAAATGTTTGCATTGAAGAAAGTTATGTTTTACAGGATTTTCTTAAAACTAAAAAATAAAAATTTTAAAACACAAATACTGAAATGCGTATTTCACCTTTTTCTAAATTCTTTCACTAAAAGAATAAACAAGTAAAAAAAATAGGTATGAATGTTTGAAGAAAAATATTTTTGCATTGCGTTTCCATAAAACATAACAGAAATATTCTAAAAAAAACAGATTACAAAACACATATTTCAACATTTTTCACAATTCATTCCCCCTAAAAGAATAAAAAGGGATATAAAAGTTTGCATTTGGGGGAAAATAATGGATCTAGACGTAAATACTCTAAAACACAAAAAAATGCAACATGTATTTCAGGATTTTCCATAAATATTTTTAGGTTTCGTGGGCAATGCCGCGACTGGTAATGCTAGTATTGTATGAATTATACTGAACACCTGTACACATCCGTTCGACAAGAGTTTCCCAAAATCGTACATGGCATCTTCGAGGTAGTTCTCACTTCAAGTTTGAATGAACCGTAATATTTATAAGATCCGTGACTATGAAATGAGTTTCGATCGTCACCTATTCAAGCAGTCGTTAAAAATTGTACTTAAGTTCCCCATCCTAGAGAACTGTTTATATCATGGTCCCGGGTTTGGATCTTACTATAATATCCACTCATAGCTCGTTTTCCGATAGTAGAAATTCACTAAATCAGTTAGGAAGAAAACAACCATTTAGAGTTGGTATACAATACCTGCGCTTTTCACACAAGTTCCTATCCCGTCTGCAGGTAATAAAATATAATTAAGAGTGCATCAATAAGCAGACGGAGCAGGAAAGCAATGAGAGCCGTGAGTTCGACTCTCACAAAACTTTGATGTCGATTCTCACGGAAGGTCGTAATTATGTATTTAATATGAGATCGGCAATTTTATTAATCATAGGCTTTTATCTTTGGCTCACTTTCTCTGACCATTGAAATTTCTGTTCCCTGACAACAATTATATCTTATGTAAGCTTATTTCGGGAAAGTAATTTGTCGCGCTTTGAATGTCCTCAAACGGAACTAAACACAACGCAGCTTACCTACGCTCTGCTAACAATGTGTCACGTGACGTTAGGGACTTTTCAGATGTAAAAGCCACAATATGTTGTAACTTAAACAGAAAAATAGTGAATTTTTTTAATTAATCGATTTTTTTAATGTAAAATAGAGAGGAAAAGTGGCAGTAGTCTGGAAACTGACAGACAGACGTGAAAATTTAAATTATTGTTCATTGCAGGAGTATTTATCCAATTATTTGACTGATCATACTGCTGAATCGAAATAATTTTATGATTTATTAGACATTTTTTTTACGTACAATGTACACGATATATTTAACAGCAAATCTTCTTGTACTACTGTAAAATATTGTAGCCTAATTTAAGTATTTAATGTAAAATCCGGTTATAGTACGTTTCACTTGTAAATATTTCAATAAGATACAAAGTTAGGTACAAATTCAGTTATTAATTTTATAGGTTATTTAGGCCTACTGTATTAAATAACCTAAATATAATAAATGACAATGCTTTATTAACAGGTCATACAAGTATTAAATGTAACTGTAACGTATATTTTAATAAAAGTTCATCTTGACAATAAATAGTAGGCCTACATGGTTTCACAACAATTTTACTTAGGGAAATACGAGTACCGAATTAAAAATTAGTATATTACAATAATAAAATACCAGCCAATGGTATTACTTGAATTATTTTATTTAGAAAATTCGTTCTTTTTTAACGTTTCAATACGAATAGCGATTTTAAAAAAAAACGTCCTAACCTGTTTTCCTTTTCATTCGTGTACCAATAAGGAATGTTATGATTGCTACATAATTGAGAGGCCACTTCGAACATTGTTTATAAAGAGGTGCTACAACACTTGTTCAACTTCTTGCTTTACACTGCGGTATATTATTCATTTATTTTTCCATTATTTTTTTAATTATTTTTTAAAAGTTATGTATTATTTTTAACTAGTTTATAGTTGTTATTGTATTTTAATTAATGTTATTGATTGTTTTTGAGACGATAGCCTTAAAAGTTTTTTGCCGGAAAAAAAATCTTTTTCCATTAACTGCGAAATACCGCTCACTAGTACTTTATTACGTAACTCACTCATACGATATAGCCTACATAATTTTAAAGAAATACTAAATAGAAAAAAGTTAAGGTCAGTAACAGGTTTTGAATGCATAAGCGGAAATCATAATACTGAGCTACGAATGCACTAAAAACAATAAATAAGCTCTGGTAGATTTTCCTTTAAAAAATATTTATAATGTGTATTTAAGGCAAGCGTGACGCGTTTTTAAATGTTATTCGTGCCACAGCGAGTTGCTATTTTTCTTTCATACAAAAAAGTGCTAAGCCTACCTGAAAAACGTATTTTTTTAGTAGAGGGTATAGTTTTGATATCAAAATGGCATTATAAATTTTCTTCAGTCATTTTTGCGCGTTGGAAGAAGCATCTAATCTGAAGAAGATTGAGTTCCGAGCAATATACACCGACACGTAATACACTAATTAACTTTATTTATAAGGATTACCTGAAATAATAACAACTAAATACAGTACTTATTACACAGCCTACTCTATAACTTATTATTTCATGCTTTATGTTCTGCCTTGTAAAGGTACGATAAACAATGAATAACCAGCTGAAAGGATCAGTACTCCTGAGCGAGGTGAGCATTCAGTGCTGAGGAAAAGCTCTGCCTACGCTCCTCTTACGAGTAAAGTGTCGTGTTTATTAGTCAATTTCCATTGTAAAATGAGATTCTGGAGTGGCCATTAGGCCACCCGAGACCTTGAAATGAGAGCTCTCTAGATCCCTTTTTAAGGGGGTCGTTAACTAGTAGTTCAAAGTACCGTAGACCTCAATATATTCTTAATTAATAATCAGAGCGTTCCACGACAGCGCTCGTAACTTTTACAGCCATTTAAACCGGTAACACGGACCAACATTATTGGATATTTTATGCTCTTTCTCAACGAAGCGGTCAAAATTACGACAGGTTTTGCCGTTCAGCCAGTATTACAGAAAATAAACGGCAACTACACTCTAAACGTTAAATCAGAGCTCTCCATCTTGAAACGGAAGTAAATGGGAAAAAATCTTACGGTCTTTATACATGGTGCCTCCGTAACAAATTTCTAAACAATCGGTCAATGCGTTTGATTAAAATTGCGTACACTTGTCATCGTTAAATCAGAGGCCGCCATCTCTAAACGGAAATAAATAGAAAAATATGTTATACATATGTCATTTGGGCTTTATACAAGATATCTTTGTACCAAATATCGTTTGTGTGTGTGTGTGTGGCGGGGGGTTTAATTAAAACTTATAACAAAAATAGAGTTTGGTCATAGCTTGGAAAAGATCGTTAACCACCAAAATTAGTTCAACAGTTTCAAAGTGGGGGCGATTTCAAATCTTTAAAAATTCATAACTTTTTTGCCCTATTTTTTTAATCCGATTTTACCATAGCAATCAGCGTTGGAAGCTGTTTAAATAAACTATTTTGAATTTTTTTAAATACGTGAAATACGTCAGCGAGACAGATGCGGGCTGCAATTATCTTTTCATTGCGTAAAAAGCAAAATGCCCTACATTGGTTTCCCGCTGCAGTAATTGTACTTCTGACATTTTTTTAAATACAAATTACATTACCTGTGACATTTTGTAAGGCAATTAATACAATTGCAATCGACTCCCACTGTTTGGTAACCTTTGCTACACTTGAGAACAATCACGGTAATCGCTAAAGTATTGAGACACAATCGGTGCCAGTGTTGCCAAATTTAACTAGTGACGCAATAATAAGAGCAGGAGACAGATCTGACCTATATTTCTTACATGTGGTGGTACTTCTCTTTGTAATGACTATTGAATGGTTCGCAAAGACGATTATATAAGATGTCTGGCAAATGTTAAGAGCTAGATTGGCAAAGTAGGACCATATTATGAGCAAACTGAATACGTTTATAAAGGGGTTGAATGTAGCGATTGATTCGAGTTTAAATTTACTCGTGAAATTAAAAATGTAATAATCTGCACTAGTAAATTTTAATTTTACAAGTAACATATCAAATAATCTCCGCACACAGCAATCTCGCTGACGCGATAGAAGCGAAATTTCAAAATTTTCTCTATCTTACCCTTTTTGAAATTCTAACTTCACCATCATA
Source organism: Callitettix versicolor (assembly GCA_022606455.1). Lineage (NCBI taxonomy): Eukaryota > Metazoa > Arthropoda > Insecta > Hemiptera > Cercopidae > Callitettix > Callitettix versicolor. The sequence continues at coordinate 88,511,816 of CM040186.1, forward strand.
ATCAGCATAAAAAACCACACATATCAGCATTTTAAACTTCCAAATTAAAGTGAACCTTGACCGCCGTCTAAACATTTCTTGATTACAACGGATTTTGAAAATACAAAATGCTAATTTATGCAGTTTTTAACGCCGATTCGGGAAATCACATTTCTAAAAAACACTTAAGACAAAAACAGTTATAATTTTTTAAAGAAACTAAAATGTCCGCATTTTGAAACTGTTGAACGAATCTTGCTGGTTAACGAACTTGTCCAAAGTTCTAATCAAATCGGACTAAAATTGTAAACGAGAGTGTTAAAACACGCTCTCTCTCTCTCTCTCTCTCACACACACACACACACACACACACACACACACACACACACACACACACACACACACAATTTAAAGACTCCTCAAAATTTGATCTAGAGGTATGGATCGGTGTTCATTTCATGTCCCGGGTCTCGATCTTACCACGATTGCTGCTTCAATAGCTCCTTTTCGGATAGAAAATCGTTAATAATAATTTAAATTTATTATTATTACTCTTATTTGTAAACAATGAATTATAATTTTGTAAAAAAAATACAATGAAGTTGTTTGCAACAATGATATGTTGTAACTGTACAAGACCTACAAATTGTGTGCATGATGTGTTGTGTATGTACCAAAATGGCGTAAATCATAATTTAAATACTTATTATTTAAGTTATTTATGTATATATTAACGCATACATTATCATTGTAAAACTACAAGTGTAAGGCGTAAATACATTATGCAAGACAGGGTCGGGTATGTACTATAATGACGATAATTATAGTTAAAATGTTTATCATTTAATTTATACACATAATTTTTAAAAAGATAAATATTTGATGTAAACAAGTAAATTTCGTACCAACAATGGCCAAAACGTTACATGTCAGCTCTATGACGGGTTAGGCGCCGTGTAAATAGGTTCACTTCAAGAAGAACAAATACAGTATTTAATTATAACATCAACTGAATTCAATTAAATATTGCAGATTGCAATAAAATATAACGTATTTGTCAATTTTATCAATATCTGTTCAAGCCTGTGCAAAACACCTTTGTATCATGAACTGAATTCCTTCTTTCCACCGACTTTAAGGACTCGGTGGTTGATGTGACTAAAGCACCGGCCAGTCTGCCGCGTCTCTGAGGCGCGCACCTGAAGATTCTTAGTTCTAGCCGCAGTTACTCCCGTTGCTTTTCTCTTACCGTTAACTCCCTTGTCCTCATTAGTCTAACTGACACAAAATACGGACGTAAAAAAAAAACTTTTATCCACATGAAAGTTCACAAATGAAACCCTAGTTATTTATGATTAAGAAGTTATAAATATTAAAATATTTCCATCTTTGTCGCCATTAAATTTGTTAACATAATGAAATTTTAATAAGCGTGGCTATGTTACCTGGTTTTTCTAGTTTTTAGATCAAGCGAAATTGACTTTTGAAAAGTAGTTTCTGGTTATTACGGTAATAAACAGTTCCAAATAGCACGCAAATCTACGAAAGGTGATAATGGAGTCGGTGAAAGAGTCTGCTCTTTTCACTACACATACGTTCAAGAGCCTACTTTAGCTATTAATGAAACCAGACGTTATTTATAAAAAAAAGGGAAACGCGATGAATAAATTATACTAAAATGGCCGACGGTCGAACATTTAATAAAAAATATGGAGATTTTATGAAATACAAGTAAGGTAAAGACATGACCTAGAATACGTCTTTAATAATTTATGTTTTGACCCTTTAATTTCTCCTTTCTCTTTAACATATTTGACGAGCCACTGTTTCATAAAGTTCAATTTAACTGCTGTGAAACTTGTGCAGTGTTTCATTTTCAATTAATCACCTGTTTTATCCTTGCTTTAAAATAATTTGGCTCTTTTCCAGTGCTCCGTAAATAAAAAGAGTAATTAAGTACACACCGACAAACTTTAAATTCAGTTAAAATTGGGTAAAACAATATTTAAAAAAAAAATTTAATTTCTGTTTTATGGTAGATCAATATATTATGTTAAAAGAACTGTTTATATAAAATTCAGATAATAAATAATAATAATAAACTTATATTTAATACTAAGCTCGTAATATTTAAAACGTACCGCTTTTACTGGCAATTCATAGAAATTCTGTTTGTACCAATTTCTGCAATTAATAAAGGTAGGACAAATTTGAAAATATAATACTGTAGTGCATTTCGAAATAATAAATCCAGTGTATTTTCTTTAATCCTTGCCCCAAATAAATGAAGCTGAAAAATATGCAATGGCCTACAAGTTTTGACACCGTAGTTTTGAACTTTTACGTTGTCACATATTTACTATATAAATTCAAATAAATAATAAAATAAATGTAAATAAACGATATAAATGCTAAGTATATCATATAATTACATTTGGCAATTTTATACGGAATATTATCTTCAGGTTTGCTAACTGTTAGCGAGAATTACCCTATAATATCACTCTTACCCTGTATTTACTTCAGTCTTAACACCTACACAGCGCATGCGCCAGGTCAAAATCTTTTCATCGTACGTCATGATAAATACCTTTCGCAACAAAGTACAGCACCAAGTAATTGTTAATAGCAGTGAATGTGTAAGTGAGACCTGCTCAATGCTCACTAGTCATCGTTATGTAAAGGCCTAAGTGGAAATGTTACAAGCTGAGTTTAATGATACACTCGGCGCCTGGATATTGTATAGGTATAGTAGTGCAGTGCTTTTGTGAAGGGAGAGGAGAGATGAAGTCGTGACAGAACTAATTGTTGGTAGATAATTTGTAAAGCTTGATTTCTAAAGCTGAAATTAAAATTCTTTATTTTAAATCATAAATGTGTAAGTTCAATTTGATGTATTTAATTATTGCCTACTCGCTACTGCCACGGCTGGAAATTTACGCCACAATATTACCATAAATCCAAAGTTAAATTAAAACACATTATTCTGCTATTCAACATCAGCTGTTTGATGTTTATAATGCGAATGATTCAAATAAGTCAGCTGATTTTATTAAGAAAATTATACGAATTTAGTTTCATTTTATGGTTACTTATACGAGTGTCTTGTAAAAGACTGCAATAAAATAACGCTAATGGACCGATAGGCCAGCGAAGAGAGGTGGGTAGTTCTAAATTTTTGATAAGTTCTATTGACAACGCCTAAACAACACAAGAACTGAGTTACACAGCCTAGTTCCGCTTACTAACACCGAAAAATATCCACGCTAAATTCCCGAACTTCTTTCTCGGTTAAGAGACAGCCTACGTCTGCGAACCAAATTCACAGTTTTCCCGTCAACTCGATTTAGATTGGTTCGCAGTGCTCGCGTATCTCGGGTCTGATGTACTACACTTCTGACCAGGTATTATTGTAGGCGCACCACCTTGAATCTCCCTTAAACATCATGATACAACATATCAAAATACAACCTTTTGTATGGTAAACCCCTTTTATCAGACTCTATTCACTGAACTACGTTAGCTTAGCTTTACAAATTTCACTGAGGACGCGTGACCGAGGTGGATATCCACAGTTAGTCTCTGAACTTACGCACCTCAAGGCTATGGGTTTGAGAGTGCCGTACTCCCGCAAGATAAACCCTTTATTTTAACGCCGATCCCTCGTCATCATTAGTCTAACAAGCAAACAGTACTGGCGTTAGAATATCAGCAGATGTTGAATGTTTTAGACAGCTTTGATTTCCATATGTTTCTTGTTTGTATAGCTGATGGACAATCTAAGAGTATCTGTTTCAATGTTTGATTAGCAGCTGTACATATTCAGTTATAGACGCAAATATTCACGGAAAATTAAAGATTACAAATTATTTTAAAAAATCAGCCTGAATGTTGTAAAACCTTAAACAAATAGAACACAACATTTTTACATTCCATTTAAATTAATTTTTTTTAAATAGTAAAATAAAGCATTTAAGCCCAAAACGTAAAGGTCGCTAAGTCTCCAAAACCTTTCGTCCAGAAGTTGTAAAAAAAGGAACTGACAACACGGGTTCCTTTCTGTTATGAACAGTAGTTTTTTTTTTAACTTGTAACCTGAGGAACTGACAACAAGGGTTCCTTTCTGTTATGAACAGTAGTTTTTTTTTTAACTTGTAACCTGAGGAACTGACAACAAGGGTTCCTTTCTGTTATGAACAGTAGTTTTTTTTTTAACTTGTAACCTGAGGAACTGACAACAAGGGTTCCTTTCTGTTATGAACAGTAGTTTTTTTAACTTGTAACCTGAGGAACTGACAACAAGGGTTCCTTTCTGTTATGAACAGTAGTTTTTTTTTTAACTTGTAACCTGAGGAACTGACAACAAGGGTTCCTTTCTGTTATGAACAGTAATTTTTTTTTTTAACTTGTAACCTGAGGAACTGACAACACGGGTTCCTTTCTGTTATGAACAGTAGTTTTTTTTTAACTTGTAACCTGAGGAACTGACAACAAGGGTTCCTTTCTGTTATGAACAGTAGTTTTTTTTTAATTTGTAACCTAAGGAACTGACAACACGGGTTCCTTTCTGTTAGGAACAGTAATTTTTTTTTTAACTTGTAACCTGAGGAACTGACAACAAGGGTTCCTTTCTGTTACGAACAGTAGTTTTTTTGTAATTTGTAACCTAAGGAACTGACAACAAGGGTTCCTTTCTGTTATGAACAGTAGTTTTTTTTTTTTTTGTAACCTGAGGAACTGACAACAAGGGTTCCTTTCTGTTATGAACAGTAGTTTTTTTTTAATTTGTAACCTGAGGAACTGACAACAAGGGTTCCTTTCTGTTATGAACAGTAGTTTTTTTTAATTTGTAACCTGAGGAACTGACAACAAGGGTTCCTTTCTGTTATGAACAGTAGTTTTTTTTTTTTTTGTAACCTGAGGAACTGACAACAAGGGTTCCTTTCTGTTATGAACAGTAGTTTTTTTTTTTTTTTGTAACCTGAGGAACTGACAACAAGGGTTCCTTTCTGTTATGAACAGTAGTTTTTTTTTTTTTTGTAACCTGAGGAACTGACAACAAGGGTTCCTTTCTGTTATGAACAGTAGTTTTTTTTAATTTGTAACCTGAGGAACTGACAACAAGGGTTCCTTTCTGTTATGAACAGTAGTTTTTTTTAATTTGTAACCTGAGGAACTGACAACAAGGGTTCCTTTCTGTTATGAACAGTAGTTTTTTTTTTTTTGTAACCTGAGGAACTGACAACAAGGGTTCCTTTCTGTTATGAACAGTAGTTTTTTTTTTTTTTGTAACCTGAGGAACTGACAACAAGGGTTCCTTTCTGTTATGAACAGTAGTTTTTTTTAATTTGTAACCTGAGGAACTGACAACAAGGGTTCCTTTCTGTTATGAACAGTAGTTTTTTTTAATTTGTAACCTGAGGAACTGACAACAAGGGTTCCTTTCTGTTATGAACAGTAGTTTTTTTTTTTTTTTTTAACCTGAGGAACTGACAACAAGGGTTCCTTTCTGTTATGAACAGTAGTTTTTTTTAATTTGTAACCTAAGGAACTGACAACAAGGGTTCCTTTCTGTTATGAACAGTAGTTTTTTTTTTTTTGTAACCTGAGGAACTGACAACAAGGGTTCCTTTCTGTTACGAACAGTAGTTTTTTTGTAATTTGTAACCTAAGGAACTGACAACAAGGGTTCCTTTCTGTTATGAACAGTAGTTTTTTTTTTTTTTTTTGTAACCTGAGGAACTGACAACAAGGGTTCCTTTCTGTTATGAACAGTAGTTTTTTTTTAATTTGTAACCTAAGGAACTGACAACAAGGGTTCCTTTCTGTTATGAACAGTAGTTTTTTTTTTTTTTGTAACCTGAGGAACTGACAACAAGGGTTCCTTTCTGTTATGAACAGTAGTTTTTTTTAATTTGTAACCTAAGGAACTGACAACAAGGGTTCCTTTCTGTTATGAACAGTAGTTTTTTTTTTTTTTTTGTAACCTGAGGAACTGACAACAAGGGTTCCTTTCTGTTATGAACAGTAGTTTTTTTTTTTTTTTGTAACCTGAGGAACTGACAGCAAGGGTTCCTTTCTGTTATGAACAGTAGTTTTTTTTTAATTTGTAACCTAAGGAACTGACAACAAGGGTTCCTTTCTGTTATGAACAGTAGTTTTTTTTTTTGTAACCTGAGGAACTGACAACAAGGGTTCCTTTCTGTTATGAACAGTAGTTTTTTTTTAATTTGTAACCTAAGGAACTGACAACAAGGGTTCCTTTCTGTTATGAACAGTAGTTTTTTTTTTTTTTGTAACCTGAGGAACTGACAACAAGGGTTCCTTTCTGTTATGAACAGTAGTTTTTTTTTAATTTGTAACCTAAGGAACTGACAACAAGGGTTCCTTTCTGTTATGAACAGTAGTTTTTTTTTTCTAATTTGTAACCTGAGGAACTGACAACAAGGGTTCCTTTCTGTTATGAACAGTAGTTTTTTTTTTTAATTTGTAACCTATCTCAGCTTACTTTAAGTTACAAACCTTTATAAATAAACAAAATTTTAGCAAAATATTATCAGACTATTTTTCAGTTTTGTTTCTGTCAATAAGTGTCGTCGAGAAGGATAATTTTCGGAGAAATACCAACCGACAGTTTTGGGCGCTTAAGCTCACAAAGGAGTTCTTACACGCTACACTTAGAAACCAATTTGGTATCCAATATATAAAAATTGAATTTTAGCAATTTTATTAAAAATGGGCAATGGGGTTTCGCGTCATGTTAAGACCCAAACCCAGACCACTGAACGAGCACCAATCTTGATCTCTAGATAACTTTCTGAGGATGTTAAAATTTATATATACGGCTAAATTACCAGTCAGGCTGCAGTGTCTCTGGACGGCGTGTTTAAGATTGTGGGTTAGGTTAGGTAATTAAATTAGGTAGGAACGTAAAATTACTCCCGTTGCTTTACACTCCTACCGTCAACGCTGATCCTTCGTCCTCATTGGTCTAATTGAAAGTGTGTGTGTGTGTGTGTGTGTGTGTGTGTGTGTGTGTGTGTGTGTGTGTGTGTATCACTGAAACGAGACAACTGCGAGCCGCGATTATTTCACAGTAACCTGTACATTTCATACAACTTAAAATCGTATTATTGTTTTTTATAGTGAAAAATTAAAAACTGACTTGCTACTGAATAATGTTTAACACAATTTATACGTCACTCGCATACTGCGCATGAGCGATGTAAGGATATCTCGTGCTTACATTCGATCGGCATCAATGTAGCACGTAAATTACATCCTGTAGCAGAGAAAGTTACAGGTCAACCTGTGCGCACATTGTGGGAGGACATTAATAAACACGCCGGGTCAAATCACTTTACTTCAAGTTTCTGCGACAATGTGACGTGCACATCAGTCAGCCGGTGATTCAGTTGCTTTGAACAAAAGTCACACTTCCGTGACCAAGTACGGTTTGTTAACTAAGGATATCGCCATGACTATTTCGGGACAGATGATTCAAAAATAATTCCAATATAAATTCTATTTTAAGTCGAAAACCATGTAACACCATTGTAACCGGATTTAGCAAGATCTCTTCAGTAACTCAGAATGTTTTCGGGCCGATTGAGTTAACCAAATACTCAATGATGACGGGGTTCTCCGAAACGCGTCAACAAAAGTAGAATTGACGAAGCTATGGAAGGCAGATCATTATACTCAACATAGTGACAATAATCCTAGCAGAAAAGAAGAAGAATATAAACAGAATTTTAACCAAATACATTTGCACAGTCGCTGTTAAGCAATCAGTCAATCAGCTATAAAAATCGTGAGGCAATTTTAAATACATCAATAAAAGAATACTTTCATAATGTACAATAAAATGCAAAAATGAAACCTGACCGCAGTAAAATTTTCTAAAATACGATTTCACTATCGTATGCAGCGTTAAAAGCTGCTCAAAATGTATTTTGAAGAACAGTAGACGTCGTAGAGCGCGCAACATTTTTCGTCAACGGAATAAATCGTCTCTAAAAACATTCTTTAAGATAAGTTAAAGATTATGTTCACTACTAATAGTTAAAAGAACAGTAGATTTCGCACTATAGTTTTAAGTAATACTAAGTGCTCCATGAGAGAGCTCGTAACCTTAACCGGTAACCATGATATTTAAGAAAAACATTACTGCATGAAGTTTTTCTGTAAATTATAAACTCTTTCTCCGTGAAACAATTAAACTTATGACAGTTTTGCTGTTGTTCAGTATTACAGGAAATAACCAGCAACTACACTCTCAATGTTGTATCAGAATCAGCCATCTTGAAACGGAAGTGAATGGGAAAAAATCTTACACGTCTTTCGGGCTTTATACAAGGTACATTCGTATCAAATTTCAAAACAATCGGCAAACATCTTTGATTAAAATTGCGCACACTCGGAAAAATTAAATCAGACGCCGCCATCTTGAAACAGAAGTAAATAGGAAAAATGTTACACAAACTCTTTTGGTTTTTAAACGACATCTTCGTACCGAATTTCAAAACAACTGATTAATTCGCTTGGCTAAAAAGGCATACACTCCATATTGTTAATCAGACGTCGCCATATTGAAACGGAAGTGAATGGGACACAATCTTACAAATATATCGTTCGGGCTTTATACGAAGTACCTCCGTACCAAATTTCAAAACAATCGGTCAATGCGTTTGGCCAAAAACTGCGTAACAAAGAAACAAACGAAACTCCAATCTTCGCTTCGATCGGTCTTGCATTTTTTGCAGCTACTACCGTAGTGAGCAGAGTTTTTTGTCAAATTTGTACAAAACTAGTCAATACTAATGTAATGCGTTTCCATATTTATACAAAGATTCTTTCAGTAAATGACGCTAACTTACTGAACAGCTGTTTAAATGTCGCCATTAAAGTTTAACATTATGTTTACAACATAAAATTAAAGGAAATATTTTTTTACAATGCTCTACTTAAATGGGTTTTCAAAAGTTCATGGCAGAAATAACTGAGCTGTGAATCAAATCCGACCTTGACTTGAGGATGTGGCGAGTTAAGGTTAGAGTTGCTTTTTCAAATCAGGAAAAACTTTTCAAAACAGGTGAAAACAGTTTCAGCATGTCACGGAAACTGAGTAAAACGGCAATTTTCCTTCCTCGCGTTTACAAGGCAACGTTTAGTGACGTAATGTACAACCGGGAGTGCATAGATTAAACTAATTAGCCGAATGGAAAGAGACTGTATACGACAAAAAATATCTATGTTCATTTTTGTCCGTGCAAGTGCTATTATGTTTCAGTCTATTCTGAGAGATTCTACGCACATCATAAAATGAACGGCATTCTTGAAAAGTTATGATATTTTTGGAAGAACTATTCGAAGTGGAAGACGTCTGCCAACGAAGACACCTCAAAGTGTAAAATTTTGTAACGACTGATCGTCAAAAAAAATATGGCCATCTTTAGCAGAATTAGCTGTTTCGTCGGTATTTAGCAGCAAAATTAACGTTATCACTGAGGAAACAATTTTTCATCAGCAATTGAGGCTGAGCAAATTTTCTGCTAATTAGGTGCCAAGAATGTTTTCTTCAGCGCAGAAAATCAAAAGGGCCTCAACAGATCTTTTTGCGAGATTTGACGATAACCCAGAATTTATTAACCATCTAGTCGTTAACGATGAAACAAAAGCAAAGTATATACAATTAATCGTTAACGACAAAACAAAAGTAAAGTCTATGTACAGTTAATCTTTAACGATTAAACAAAAGCAATGTTTATATATATACAATTAATCGCCAATGATTAAACAAAAGCAAAGTCTAAATACAATTAATCGTTAACGACAAAACAAAAGTAGGTCTATATACAGTTAATCATTAACGATTAAACAAAAGCAATGTTTATATATACAATTAATCGCCAATGATTAAACAAAAGCAAAGTCTATATACAATTAATTGTTAACGTTGAAACGAAAGGAAAGTCTAAATACAATTAATCGTTAACGACGAAACAAAAGTAAAGTCTATGTACAGTTAATCGTTAACGACGAAACAAAAATAAAGTCTATGTACAGTTAATCGATAACGATGAAACAAAAGCAAAGTCTATATATACAATTAATCGCCAATGATTAAAAAAAGCAAAGTCTATATACAATTAGTCGTTAACGATGAAACAAAAGCAAAGTCTAAATACAATTAGTCGTTAACGACGAAACAAAAGTAAAGTCTATGTACAGTTAATGGTTAACGATGAAACAAAAACAAAGTCTATGTACAGTTAATCGATAACGATGAAACAAAAGCAAAGTATATATATACAATTAATCGCCAATGATTAAAAAAAGCAAAGTCTATATACAATTAGTCGTTAACGATGAAACAAAAGCAAAGTGTATACAATTAATCGTTAGAACTAAAGCAAAGTCTATGCTATTGAAGAACGTTCTCTCCCCCTATCTGAAAATGACACAAGTCAACGAGTAAAATTATGGCAACGGTTTTTCGTAACAATAAGGACTTCTTGTTCGTTGATCTACAAAATGTAACAGGACAATTTTATGTAACTTCGAACTGCGGCAAGCCATCAAAGCAAAACAAGACAATGTTCCAGAAAACGGGAGTTAAAATGGCGGTAGTTATTCACCTTACTCTCAGTCGTATCTGATTCCCAGTATGAAGAAACGTCTGCATAGGAGGGTGCAATCATCAGGAGTGACGTCTGTTGTTAACGATTATTTTGAAGGCTACCAACCGCTTTCTGGTTAAAGCTTCTGTAGAAATGTTAGAAGATCGCTTGAAACATTGTTATTAACATGAAGGAAATCCTTTGAAAAATAAAAATTCAAAGGTATTAGCAAATTTGAAAATTTCATAGATCACGAAATGTGCCCGATGCTGATATATGAAACAAGTGCGAGGAGATTTGATGTACCTTAACATTGTAACGTTCGAAGTTTTTGTCGATTTCATTCGGTATTGATTATTCGTTTCCGAGTAAGTTCCTTACCCTGCAAAATATTTTAACAAATTTAAAGTTTTGCTACAGTATTTTTTGAATCTCTAATTTCACTTCAGTAATTAAAGTAAGAATCTGCAGAAATAAGTTTTCAAATAAAAATGTACTTTCATCACACAAGAAAATAGCTAGATGAAGTTCCAAATCATCAGTAAGTTAGCTTCCACTATTGATGACATAAACACTGCGAGCTACTCTCCAACAGATCCTGTCAAACTGCACCGATTTAGAATAATTTAAAGATATTTAATATTCTTAAATATTAAATATTTGTACTGTTTCAGCAATTGCTTTTGAAATATCTCAAGCCAGTAATTGAGGAAAGAAAATTAATACCCTCGCGTCAGTTGGGATTTCAAAGTAAACGTTCGAATTGATCAACTACTTCGTATTACAAATATCACTGAGAATACAATCGAAGAGAAAAACATCTGTAATAGTGTATTCCGTATAAGCTTAACGAAATCTATCCTTAGAAAGGATTTCAAATTGTAATCGTACAGTATATCTCAATCGGTGCTTTAAACACGAAGATGAGTATTCTGAACTAAAGGGAAAATCTGCAAGAGTGCCCCAAATAAGTGTACCGAGGAATAAAGGATGTTATAGCGACGATGCTGATGATACAAGAATAATGGCTGCGAGCTAACACTGAGCAGTCAACAAGACTACCAACAGCTTTGGATGATGTCAATAATTGGACTAAGAAATGAAGAATTAGATTAAATGAGGTAATCTTAACACACGTAAATTATTTTACTTACAGAAACAGTCGCAATACCGTTATAGTGAACTCTCAAATAATTCCTTATGGGAAAAAGAAGAAGGAAGAATCGAATACAAAATATAGGTAAATGTACTGGCTTTTGGAAGGCATTCAGAATTGTCATTATACAATAAACTGCTTTTACATAAGCTGGATCAATGGCATTCAGCTTTGGGACTGTGCCAAGAAGAGCAACATAAGGATAATCCAGGTATTTCATAATGAAGTACTTCTAAAACGTTGTGAGAGCTCTATGGTACATCCGAAATGACAACATACATCTCGACTTAAACGTCGAGACGGTTGCCAACGAAATTAAAAAGATTTGCCGCGAAGCACAAGAAACGCTTACACCAGCGTGTGAATCTAGAAGTTGTCCAGTTACTTAATACCAACGACCTGGTGAGACGGCTAAGAAGAGTGATCTGGTTTTGTAAGGAAAGAAAAATTATTAGTTGTAACCACGTGAGCTAGTTGTAGTCTGTTCTGTAGCCATTAGTGGATGTTTACTGACAAAAGTGATTTTGTTGCTTGATAACTGCAGTTATAGTAACATGTCTATAATAAAAAAAAAAAACACAATGCGCCTATTTATAATAATTTAAAGATATCTAATTACTTTCTGTTCTGAATCATACCAAACGTGACGTACAACTTGACAGACATAATCTCGGTACTGCAGATTAACCTCGATGATTGTCGAACCTGCAAACAAGCTGTTCCGAACTGGCCGTTCGCGAAATTGATTAGAAATAATCGTGCAGATCAGACAAGTTGCACAACGGACGCGAGAGTACGAGATCTCGGCAATTACGAGAATTACAAAGTGTGTTCCATGTATCAATGTCGTCAGGTGATGCAACAATACGGACGTAAACTTATGGACTTACATACTTTCACGCCCATTTACGGCCCAACATACGAGTATGCTTCTAATTTTCTAATTACTATAAACTATTTCTTATACTGTTCATTTATAGGTGGGTCTCATTATTCCAACTATCAAGAGAAATATTCCGAAAGCGTAGCTTCCTACTAGGCAACTGGAATTTGTTAAGCGTTCATTTCTAATCGTTCATGAAAAGTCCTTCCGTAGTCAATTAAATTTCGTGCGTTTTATTGAGGCGTTAATTTGCAGTGTGCTGTTCAAAGGAATTACAACGAAAATAGGTGCAATATTCAGCGAATTTCCATTGGAAAATAAGCTAATAGATGTCTCCATCATGGTAAGACCAAAACCCGGGACTTAGAAATGAGCGCCGATCCTGACATATAGATCACTTCTTGAGAGGTATTTTGTTTTTGTGTTTGGTGTGTGTGCTTGAGGGCGCGCGCATGTGTGTTAACACTCTCACTTCCGTACAATTTTGGTCCGATTTGATTCAAACCTAACATAAAAATCGGTTTTGGTAATATTTTAGATGGTAGATCGGTTTCGTTACTTAGAGAAATCCGTTCAACAGTTTCAAAATGGACGCATTTAGTCTTTAAAAACTCAAAATGTTTTCGTCTTAATTATTTTTCATAATCTGATTTCACCGTTGTAACAGCGTTAAGAACTGTGTAAACAAGCATTTTGAGTTTTTTAAATTCCGATGAAATTATGAAATTGAATCTGAATTTCTTTTGGTCAGAGATCGTTTTCTTATTTTCAATGTAATTTAATAGTTTAAAATGCAAATATATGGAGATTTAAATGCCGGTAGTGATAGTAAAATCAGAATTAAAACAAAAATTAATAAAATAAAAATGAAGAGTTGAAAGCTATATAACTGCACAGAAGTGAAACGTTTTTAAAGAAGTACACCGCGGAAGTGCCATGGAAGCTTACGGGACAACAAATCTAAATGCGGATTAAAGGATCTACGTCAAGTAAATTTCTTCTTGCATCACACGTCACAAACTTAACGTTTTACCTTAAGATATACGTAGGCTAGTGATTATGCATTGAACAGAAAATTGTTATCTTTTGGAATGTTTACGGATATACAAATACCGCAAAAATCTGGACCCATTTTGCTGCGGGCATAACTTAACAACCAGTGTAAAATAAATTGTTGATTATCACATCGAGGCACTTCTTTATTTTTTTGACAACACATACTCTATACAAAATAATGTGATAAAAAAAATAATCGAGAGAATCGGCAATAAGGCATATCGAAAATGTGATGAATGTGAATGAATAACTTGAATCTAACTAACAAACCTTAAATTTTATTTTATATGCTTTTAGGATCATTAAAGACTTACTGCATCCGATCAGAATGGATATTTATTTTCTGAGACGCAGGTAGGCTATACGAAACTCTTACCCCTAAAGTAGAAAGTTTTGCAGTGTCCAAAAAGTTTGGAACATTGAATTAGACTAATGAAACAATTTCAAAAATTATAATTTTCTAAATTCTAAAAATCCAATTTTTTAATCCATTTTTTAAATTTACACAATTAGAAAATACTGTTTACTTGCTACTTTTATAAGTAAATGAAAAGAGGTACATTATATCGTACAGTGACAAACAAAAATAGTTAACATCCCAGCAAGACCTATTGCATTACGAAACTGTTAATTGATCAGTTGTGCAACGTAAATTTAAAAATTTAACCCCAAACCTATTGTTAAACACAAAGCGTAAAAAAACTTTTCAAAAGAATAATGCAGTACACCACTTCGACATCGGTTGTACCGCGCGTTAAACTCTCCTGACATCGACTTAATGTGTCGTTAAATCAAAGTAAATCTTTCATTTTAATGTGGCACATGAAAGAAATAGCAACGCCGAGCACGCAACAAGAAGGAAGTCCAGCTGCAACAAGTTGTTAAATGAGTAGGCCTGTATTATGGAACTGCAGTAGAATACGTTCGGAGTCAGGCTATTGAAGGAGTTATATAATTTCGTGCAATGAAATAATACGTTGCTCACACTATTGCATCGGAGAAGATTTCTCTGGAAATTTCTTCGTCTGTAACTACCTTAATCAATAGCTGTACACATACCAGAGCTGAAGGTAATGGTACGTCTAATGTTTACACAACTGCTATCATCGAGTTGTTAGCATAATTTTGGACATAAAACAAACGAAAGTTACGTTTTATTTATTAAAATTACGATTTTATTAACGCCAAAAATAAAATGTTTCATTAACCAAAAAACATTTGAAGATAAAACTGTACATACGGAAGAATGAAAACTAAGCGAATAACTATTTTTACATTTAATATTTATTTGTTTAATAAATGAATTGCATAAATACTTAATTATATTTAACGCCATTATCATGTTGCACACGTCAGCCGACTCACCTAACACACAATTGTTTATAGCGTTTACAGTTAAATATACCTTGCACACTGTTTATAAATACGTTTATTAATATTTAAATTATTAACAAACGCCGTTGTACTTCATGCCAAGCCCAATTTCAAATACATCAAATAAATGATGTACGAACCCATTTTCTCCAATATCAGTTGTGTATAATTTCAATTTAGCAATAAGAACAATAATATCTATAGGACTAATAGAAACCAACTTCTGTTGGTCAGCCCCCCCCACACACACACACATTTTTTTTTACCTAATGCAAATTGCAAACGTTTTTCGATTGAAGCAAATTAGTCTACTTAAAGTTGACAGGGGAAAGTACCAACACGCAACCGTTATATAAACTGCCAAAAATATTGGACACACTTGACATAGACATATATACATTGCGCTATTGAAAAGCAGACGTTTTTCAAGGAAAAAATCCCTATTGTGTTTTCAACTTTCTCCGAGTTTAGTATAATTTGTCACGGCAGGCAGGTTGGCCAACATAACCAGATACATGTAAAAGTTTACACATGATTGATAAAGTGAAAAGAAATGTTTGTTTATGTTCGTTATGTAAATGTTGATATGATCAGGTGTGGTGAATGAAGTGATTTGCATCGAGTGACGGATTCGTTAGTGTCGATCATATTGGTCTAGTTATGTTTAAAACTTCTCGTTTCCTAAATTCGCTCTTCGGATAAGACAATACATGCTGATATTAACAGCATTCGATTAGTCAAAGTTTATAAAAAAACTTTGGTAAAGCAATTTTAAGGTAAACTCTCTTTAAATTAATAAAAACTGAATTTTGTCAAAATCGGTTTAAGGTGACGAGTGCACGCAATTTTAATCAAACGCATCGGCCGATTGTTTTGAAATTCGGTACGAAGGTACTTTGTATAAAGCCCGAAAAACATATGTGTAATTTGTCCACAATCACTTCGTTTCAACATGGCGGGGGCTCTCGCCATTTCAAATTGGGTTGAGTGCACTTATGAGAATTAAAAATCCGTTCCAATTAAATTTAATTTGACCGCGGTCAGAGTTTATTTTCGTATTTTCAACGTATTTTGAAAGTTAAAAATTTTAATACTTGCAGATTTTAATGCTGAGTATGATTGTGAAAACAGAATTTCAAGAAGGGGAAGATAAAGAAAAATACTTTTGGAATACTTTTATCACGTCAGCGAGACAGGTGCTGGCAATGATTATTTTTTAAGCGCAGTTTTGACCAAACGCATTGACCGATTGTTTTGAAATTTGGTACACAGATACCTATAATAAAGCTCGCTATTTCTTACCTATGTGCAAGAATTTTTCACATTTACTTCGGTTTTAAGATGGCTGGTTTTGATTTAACGATGATACAGTTTTTGGCTGAACGGCAAAACATCATAATTTTGACAGCTTCATGGAGCAAGAGCATTGAATTTACAATAATTTTGGTCCAGTAATAAACAAAAATACGGTCGCTGCCGCTCCACATCAGATTTTGACAAAAATTAGAAAATTAGAATGAATTTCTTTAATAACATTATCAGACTTTGTTAAATGTTGTTCTACTATTAAGAACTCAAATCAGTATACTGAATTTCAAATAATATACATTTACGACCGCGGGATAAGTAAGAATGTAAAATAAAAAATGTAAATAAAATAAATCATTTTAAAGGTACAGTTTTTCTTAAACTATAACTTTTATTTAAAATTTGCTACATTGACTTGTGTTAGGAATCTTCAATTTAAACAAAAGTTGGTGAAAATAGCTTTACACCCGGGTTTCGGGACAATGCAACTTTAGAAAGTTTTAAATTTATGCAAAGTGTCATCAAAGTATAGGTTTATATCTCTAAGATTATACGGGATTTGAATAGTAATTAAAAAGGAAAGGGAAGAAGTTCATAAAAAAACCAACGACGAACTAAGCGAGGTGATGCTTATCAGGTCAAGGAACAATGTGTTATCAGTCTGAGTAACAGAAGACAAAGAGTACTTACAATATACGCATTGTGTTACTTCTCACCTGCAAACAAAAGAGAACAAATGTCAGTAAATAATATCAAATATGCATAATATGTAATATACAGTATACTATTGTACTAGTTCAAAGCGCATCAGACCCAGCATAATATACAGACAGCGCTCGTAACTTTTCCGCCAATTTAACCGATAACCGTAATATTTACGAAAAATATTACTGAACCAAAATTATTGAAAATTTCATTCTCTTTGACCATGAAACTGCCAATACATCTGATTAAAATTCCGTGCACTCGTCACCATTATCATCAGAGGCCGCCATCTTGAAACGGGAGTAAATAAGAAAAAATGTTACACATAAGTAATTTCGGCATTATATTCGTTACCAGATTTGAAAACAATCTGTTAATGCGTTTGTTCAAAACTGCGTACACTCGTTATTGTAAATCCGCCATATTGAAACGGAAGTAAGTACGACAAAATGTAATACATACGTTATTTGTGCTTTATACAAGATATATTCTTACTAAATTTCAAAACAATCGGTCAACGCGTTTGGCTAAAACTGTGAACACTCGTCATCGTTAAATTAGAGCCAGCCATCTTCAAACAGAAGTAAATAGTGACAAATCTTACATATTTTCTCACATCTTGCACATCTCAGTACCAAATTTCAAAACAATAAGTCAATACGTTTGGCCAAAACTGCGTAAGAAACAAACAAAATACGGAATGGTAGAGTTGAAACACATACCTTAAACACTCAACCAATTAAAAAATTAATATAAGATAGTCCTAACGTTATATCTGAACGATTCGCTTAATTTTTTAATAATTGGTATTTATGACCAAATACGTCATCAGGCATTTAGACTATCCACACTTCTCTTAGATATCCGACCTATTCGCTTTCAAAGTTTCCATATATATACGTATATGCAGTATACCACTTCAAACATCAGTTGTACCGCGCGTTAAATTCTCCTTACACCAACGACTTCATGTTTCATCAAACAAAGCAAATCTTCACGATCAATAAAATCAGGTAGTATATCATAGTAAATTGGTTACTTAAACATATACACATTAAACGAGACAGAACATTATATTTATTTCATAATGCAGAAGAATGTTTACATTTATGTTTAGAGAGGGTGAGACTCTCGTAATTAATTATATATTATTTCTCAAGTCAACATCCCTTTTTCTCAGCACATACTACTCGAACAGGCGTAAATGAGGTATCGTTAGAAAGATTTTTTAACGCGTTTCTGACATGAAAAACGATTTTGCGCTAAAACTTACTGATTGTTTATTGGAAAATTTTAACATAAAAACATTTTTAACCGTCAGGCAAACACTGTCATGGATGCGCGTGCGCGGCATCACAAATCAGAAAATATTTTGTATATTTTACGAAGCTAACTTATTAATCCCAAATAGACAATCTCATTACAAATGCCTCTTATTTGCATAACGTTATTAGAACAATTTCGATATTTACTTAAAAGAAATTAAACTTATAGGTTATATGGCCCTACTGACAGTCCCCTATCCCTGCCCGTCGTACAAGGAGGGACAAGCATTTCGAGTACCAAACACATGTTTTGGACACTACTTTTACACAAATATGTTTGTGATTTCTCCTTCCATCGTGTATTTATCTATTGTTAATCGATCGCTTTTCGATTTATTTTTTAAACATGCCTTCCCTTCCTTCCAATTACCCGCCCGCACCTCAACGACTACTCTTATTCAAAAGGCTGTGTTACTTGAAACTTTCAAAGTGCGTAATTTTGCACGAGCCTTCCGTGCAGCAGTCTTAAATAATTGCGCAGCAGTCTTGTTGATGAGTGATAGTAAACTTTGGCAAACAATTTTATTATGAAAGTAGGACTAAGTTTGTTACCTAGCAAAACAACAAATTGAGTAGAGGCCGTCTGAAGCAAGTTATCTGCTTACTGGACATGACCATTTCAGGAAACATTATAAGTGTACATGACCACTCAGGATCATCAACAGTAATCCCATTTGTATGTTATTGTATTTTATGTTCAATGTATGCTATTGTATGTAACGTTATGTTGTATGTTAATTCACTGTAACATGGTTTCAAGTGGCTGCTAAGCATGTCATACCGGAACTGAAGTTTGCGACTAAGAGAAGAGCCATTTTTGGGCGTATACAACTTGGTGATGAATATGACGCCAGTATACGAAGAAAACTTGTAAGTGTCCTTAACAGGCATCGGTTTGCCTTCAAGTAGTCGGGGTGTAATTAGCTCAACTTAGTTTAACTTAACCTAATCTATCTACCTAGCAAAATCTTTAAAGAAATTTTCGGTTATGTGATTTTATTGAATGTATATATTTTGAAAACTTGTTTCCATCACATTAGCAAAACAGTTACTACAAAACATATACTACGATTACATGAGAAATGTTGGTGTTCCAATAAGTATACAAAATTACTATTAGCGAATTTCCAATCCATATATATAGATATATATATATGTGTGTGTGTGTGTGTGTGTGTGTGTTTGGTGTAACGAAGCGAAGCTTTCTCGTGTTAGTTTTGGCGAGAGGAGTGATAAGAAAAAAAAATCTGCCGTACGGAAGAATGTAATGGAAATATGGAATGAACGAGCAAACGAATTTCGTCTTTATATTTCTGTCTCTCTTTTTTTCTTCCTTTTCGATAATAGTACACGCGTATTACATGACAACGTTGTGGTGCTTTGATTTCGGTATTTTTCCTTAGTTGAAGAACACAAGCACGTTGTAACTGCTGACAACGTTACAATACATTCGAAATTAATATTATCATTTATAATAATTCTTTTTTTTGTGTTTAACGTCCGACTATTGTGCACATTTGGGCTAATGCAGACGATGGGATGATTTATAGCGTATGAAAATGCCAAGCCCTGGCCGGGAATCGAACCCGGGTCCTCGGGGTGAAAGCCCAGTACGCTACCAACTACTTTTTAAAATGTTTATTAGCGGATGCTCTACACCACCCTGTTTACTACGCTCGTAGCTACAAATTTTACGCTACTACGCTAAAGTTAAATACAATGATGACCGTCAAGTTAACGAAAAGAAAGAAATGTTAAAAATCATGTGTTTAATGACGATCAAACAACCACAGCTGTACGACTTAAATTTACATTGATAGATAAATAAAATTAGGATTTGTAGTCCTCAGCAATACAGTCTATTTTCTAATAGTTCTAAAAAAAAATCTGTTCAAAACATTTTAGTACTCGCCTTCACAAAGCGCCTAAACACGTCATTCGTTGTACATTGTGAAAGTTTTATCTCCTCAAAAATGTAAACACTAAATTTGAAGGCCGTGGCGGGCCTTGTAAAAAAAACTACCAGCCTACAGTGCGTTCGTTATTCATTTGACAGCGTAGTAATTGCAGCAGCATGCTAGGTTTTCGTGCTACTAGCTATCAAGAAAACATCGGTCCGAGTGCACAACCAATCTGAAATTACGATAAGTTCAGAAACTCTTTTGATTGCGTTTAATCTGATAAACGTAATTTATTTTTTCAAGTACCACTTTCTTCTTTTCGGCTTAAAACGTTCTTCGGCGTCCATTTTTCTCTGTCGTTTCATAGATCTTGATCCAATCCCCTCTCACTTCCTTATCAATTCTCTCGAACTAAGTCTCGGTCTTCCTCTTCTTTTGCGACCATGTGGTTTCCATTTCTGTTTGGGAATTCGATTTTCGTCCATCGTTTGAACACGACCGAACCATCGAAGTTGTTTTTCTTAAAATCATCTACAATGGTGTGCTTCGTATGCACGATTTCACGGATTCTTAATTTTTTTATCTGTTCCCGTTTCGACAGTCAAGTACTTCTTTCAATACCCATATACTTTTTTTTTAATTAACGTCAAGAATTAAAAAAACAACACTACAATTAAAGTATAAATTAAAGTATAAATAAAAAAGTAAGTAGAAAGTAAAAGTAGTACAAGAGGGGGAGGGACTGGTCGTGTTTAATACAATAACGGGTGAAATGAGAGAGGGCAGTAATTGTTACGTCTGCATGTTTGTCTGATCGCGTTAAATAACCATGGCAACCAATCCCGGAGAAAGGCCTCGGCCACTTTTTACAACTAATGAAACGTTCTGATACTAGCTGCTCATTTGAGATATTTTGGTGCAACAACGATTATCGATAAGCGATAATCTCTTTTGGTTATACGTTCTGCATTACCGTATGACGTAAGCATAATTGTATTTCGTTTAAAATACAGAGCATAAACAATGAGTAATACAACCAAACAACCCTCTGATAGCGAATTTTCATGGCGTATTAGACAGGTGACCCAAAGTAGGGACCATGAAATGAGCACCTATTACAACTTCTATAATACAACAGTCGTTACAATATTTACAGTTTCTGAACGTATATCAAAATAAACTAAACAATAAATTAGTAAAAATAACAAAACTAGATAAAGAAATGTTCTGTTTTAGTCTAGACTTGAAGGTGTGACAGACCGTGTCGCCGCCAAACGTTTGCCTCAGGAAGCAGCGACGCTAATGGGACTGTTCACTGTCAGTCATGCAGGCCTTATTAACATACTCTGCTCACTTTAAAAGGGATTTAACAAAGTGGAAAGTTTTATTTGCAAACGTAACCTCTTCGTTAAGTTTAACATAGCGTAGAAACAGTTCTTTGGCGACAAATAAACATTTGTTTCAAATTTAGAAAAAAAAGAAATACGTTATTTGATAAAACAGTATTTCTCTTTTCGTTCTTTTTAACGAATTTCTACTGGCCAATGGAACTCATACTATGAGCCATGAATGAGCAACATCTTTCATGATCATGGATTTGATCACTTTATCCTATTTTTGCCCATTTAAATTTTTTAAAAAAAATCGTAATGGCTTAATGCTGGGACAAGTACCCAAGAAAATCCGTTCCAAAGTAACTAGTCTTCATTTTTTTTTTGTATATACAGTTATAAACTTTCTTTGAAAAAGTGATTTTAACAGCGTAATCAGCCCTTAAATTGCGTAAATGAATATTTTAATTTTCAAATTTAATTGAAATTACGAAAATCAACCAGACAACGGTCAGGGTTCATTCTACAATTTTCAGTGGACTTTCGAAAAAAAAACTAGCAAACAAAAAAATTAGGATTTTTAATACATTTTGTAACGAATTCTGCACACACTCTAGTCGCCTTTCTAGCATAAATTTTACTTCCGTAATAAAGGTCTGCTTCAAACATAACCTCAAATTTAACATTTCAAAGAAGCAGCTTATCAGTTGTTTGGTCACGATAACTATTATTAACAACTTAACTAAACTATACGCACGCCTACGGCCTCGACTTTCTCTGACTGCTCGAAGCAGCATATCTGCACTACGATCCGACCTCAAAGTTAACGCAGGGTTTGTTCAAAATATCAGATAATTAGTTACAGGTTATCATTCAAACAAATACAGCTGTTTCCATCGACAGATGATTTTGCAATGATGTTATAACGGTTTCGACCGTAAACGAATAATTGAAACAGTCGTAGCGGTATAAATAGCTTCATAGCTTGGAACCATGATATCAGCACCAGCCATATCATTACCTAGGAACCATTAGGGTACCATTAATTTGTTGTAATATATTATCCATTTTGTTAGCCCATAAATTTGATCCATATTTGTTACAAAAATTGATTTCGGTTAACTAGAACACAACATAACTAAAAAATCTAATAAAGTTAGAAATAATGTTTTACACAGGCTCTAAGGTACATATCGGCAATCATACGGCGGAACCCCGGCAGTCTGCACAAATCACTAATTTAAAATACTTTTGAAACCATTGCATGTAAACTGACTATAACTACAGCCACCATTACAAAAAGCGTGCTCGATATCAGAGGCTAAAGTCCAAGTAGTTGGACTATTTGCCATTACAAACGCTGCTAGCAGCAAGGACAGTGGAAGAGGTTTGGGAAAATAGACAGAATCTATTGAATTGTAGTTGAACACTGCCGCAATATGTCACCACTATCGAGCGCTCACATATCTTTCATATCATTCTAATACGTTTATATTCAATGCTATAGTGATGAATACAAACGTGAAATTCCAATTTAAAAGTGTAAAATATGAAAATGTTTACGTATTCTATCAAATACCGTTAGTTTTGGGTTGTTTCCAATACGTCAGCGAAACATCTGCGTGGTGCGACTGGACAATCTCCTTTTGTAATTTCAGCAAAACAGATTTATAAACAGATTTGAAATTTATAAAAAATGACTTCCGAAACCGTTCACTTGATATTAAAATTATCTAATTATACTAAATGAAGCTTGTAAGTAAATAACTTTAAATTAGTCTCGTCTAGAAATATAAATAAAGAATAATGTTGTTTAAATTTTAATTTAATGTTGACTGAATATTAATTGTTTTTTATATAACCTAATTTTACACTGTTTTTAATTACAAATAACCGTTTGCTTATGTAATGCACTGATAATGTGAATTTTTACTCAAACGTAATATACGTAATATAAAACAAAATGATAATTATGATTGTCTAAACAGCTGATTATCGAAAACAGCTGATTTCCGAAATCAGAGGTTTGGTGAACAATACCTCCAACTGTTGGACAATATATTGAAAGGGTATAATATTGACCCTTAAACTTACATTAATTTACATTACATTTACATTAATTTAAAAATGTAACCCATGCATTAAGGTTACACAATTTATAAATTAATTACCAAACTTTGGACGACTCTAGTTCTGACATTTCTTTTGGCAATAAAAATTAAACTATAAAGTAGGGCCTGTCTACAGCCACTTTGGCTGCACTTAACCTTTTCGCTGTTATTAACCTTGACCTAACTGTGGATTAGTACTAATAGCAGTGACTAATTGAACACACGTCTGGTTTTAATAGCGTGCACTATACGCTTAGTGTTCGAATCCAAATTAAATGGCTCCAATTCCACTTTCACCCGGCCCACTGCGCTCCGCGTTGCGCCATTCTGTCAAAATGTTAAACGGTAAAACACGATACAGCTGTTAGTGATCAGGCTTTTATCCATTTCCTTTGTTTAGATAAAAAAAAACATTTTGCAACTCCGGCTGTAGACGGACACGCAATAATATTAAAGACTTTGAAGGTGGTATAGAAGCGATGTGTTAAAACGACTTCAAATTTATAACGAATATTCTGAACAAGGTTACGTAACGCAGTGGGATATTTTATTGTACACAAAAATGCGTCCCAGTTTGCATCCGATGGAGTCGTACAAAATTGGCGCAAGGTTTTCAGAAACCAGTTTAAAGGTAATTATTTAATCTTAACTTATTGATTTGGTACGGTCAGAGCTGTTAGAAGTTTTTAATTATTTATTTGCCCTCTGAAGTACTTCATTAAGGCACTAAGAAGTTGAGGTCTGATTTTCAAAATAAAAAACGAAAGCTTCTACTCAGTAAAATAGTAATAAGTTGTTTACAATAAATCGACGGAAAAAATTTCGAAGTACAACTATTTTTTTTTTACAGAGAGTGCCTACTTGCGTGAACCCACGTTTAATATTACTCCTTAAGGTACGTTTTCACTGTCCGGGTGTCACGTTAACGTTTAATCTTCTATCAACGATTTGTGTTACAATAGGTATCCACGTTTACGTAACGTTTAATTTCGAAAATATAACTTCCATTTTTGTCAAGGACGGATTAAGGGGGGGGACGAAGGGGCAATCGCCCCTCCAGAGACAAAAGAAATAAAATAAGGTAAATGATCCTATTTGACTTCTTTCAAGTGGAAATATCGCAGCTTCGAGGAAAAGACATCTGAGGCCTCCGAGGATTCCCAATCCCGTCACATTATCCCGATCGCAACTTTGTACATGAAGTTTTGTCTGTATGTACGTTTTTGCACTTGTACTGAGGGTGAGAACGGGGTTAATCAGTTAGACATTTTATGTTGGTTCTCTCTTCTCTTACTGCGTTAACTGCAACAACAAAGACCTTTATCGACTCTAAAGTTAATCAAAACTTGGTTGAGAAACTGTTTGATGCTTAACTGGACTTGTTTAGGCTAAGGGATCGGCTTAACGGTAAGGATGAAGCAACTGTCGTAACTGCAACTATATATAAAAAATTATAGATAGGTAATTCAGAAGAGAAAAAATTTATGTAAATAGTTTCGTGAAATTTTTTTTTTTAAATTAGAAATATAAAGAAAAATTAAGTGATTTGTTAGTCTAAAATGCAGTAAATGTTTATACACTTAAATAAATATCAAAATAGCTTAATAGTGATAGTTTTTGAAGGTATTAGGCCTACTTCAAAAATTCTCATCCCCTAAACAGTCTTCTTTTAAACAGAATCATCCAACCAAACTCCCCCCCACAAAGTTGTATTAATCCGTCAGTGGTTGTTGGTGTTTTGAGTGTGCACGTCGCTGGAGATTAAACTACTTGATTCACGAGGCGTTCAAATAGTTATTTGTTTCTGTGAACGTTTAAAGAAATGGTTATTTCCAGTTCAAGATTTTGAGCGCTTCACAAAAAATTACTAAGTAGTTTTAGTTAAAGGCTGCAACATTAGATGATTCAATGCGCGTGCGCGCGTGTGTTTTATTGAATCAGTGATATTGTCTGTAATTGTATGAAGAAAATGTTAAACCCTAATATGTAATACTCTAATCTTACAACGAACAAAATAAGCCTTTTAAATAAGTAATTAAACAAGTCTGTTTTAGCATCTATGAAGTAAACGTACCAACTTTTATAATTATAATGTTTCATCACTTTATACGGGCAGATTTATTTACAATTCAAAATATATGGAATTACTTTAGCTTGAGCGCGATTGTCTGAAATAACAGTTCAGAATGACAGAACCATTAGTGATCCAGCGACGAACGGGTTCTAACACGAGAACTCACTTGCCAGGTGTATTGATTTATTTGTCCGACTTGATATTTAGCGCAAAGTCGTGCTGTTAATATCTTGTTTTAAGGAAGCGATACTTGAATTTTGTAATTTTCTTGGACGATCCCGCACAGATTCGGATTTCGAAAAAACACAGTTCCGTGATTTTCGCCTACGTAACAATGGTTATCTAACAATCGTGACTCGACCGTCGGGAAGCGTTTCTTATTATCGGTAAAAATAACAATACTGGCTAATTCACAAACATTCTTTGAAAAACGAGTTAATTAAATAACATGTACAGACTATATACAATGTGCACAGATTATAATATGCAGAAGAAGTGTGCGTGTGTGTGAAAAATAAAATTGGCACATGTTCTTTTCATGACATAATTTGTAAACAATTGGATTTCATTCTTTGAAGTTAATTAACTTCTACATGTTATATTTTGAAGTGTGCTATTACGTTGGTTTTCAATTAACAAATAATTAGTTTGTACGCAGAAGAAATACTTTACATCACAGAATGGAATAGGTACAAACTGTGTCAGCTGTAATGTAAAACACATCGCCATTAGCAGCTGTTTCGTTCACGCGAGGGAAAGGTACAACATTTATTACACAGCGTAAACGAATATTTTGAGGCACGAAAATAACGCTTATAGCAAAAACTGACTTATTAATCAAAGTCTGTTTCAAATTGGCCGAACTTTTAAAATATTTTAAAATAATATCGTTTTATGAAACACTTAGAAAAACTCACAACATTAATCACAGTTAAACTCTGTTAACGGATTTTTTTTTATTTCACTGAAATTTGAAAATTTATTTTTGAAACCAGATTTTAATAACTGACATTGTGAAACGGATTAAATTTTTGTTTCAAATTTGAATCGAATCCGTTCAAAATCGCAAACGCAACTCTCTTTCTCCCCCCCCACACAAAAACACACCTTATTTTGTCCTGCTTACATACAGATATGTTTAAATATTTCGTGAAGTGATGACCGTAATGAGCAAAAAGGAAATAATATTTATTTTCAGAACAAATTCAATACGGCAGCGTTAGAATAGAAAGATTTACAATTATCTGCCCAATTAACTATAATTTAAATATGTACTAAAAAGTTAATTTTTCAACAAATTAATTAATTTTAATAATAAAAAAAAGGTTGCAAATAAACTTTGTAGTTTTATTTTAATGCATTAAATTCATCCCGTAACGAATTTCTAACAATTCAAAAGTTAGTAGTAAATAAATCGGACAAAACCTTGCACATTCTTTTCCATATTTCCCGATATTATCGAAAATCAGGTCTTGGAAGTTTGCCTGTAAAGAAACCCTAAAAAATAAACTGAATTTCTAATAATCGGCTCATAAGATTTTGCTATATTTAAAATCGTAACTAGTAAAAAAAACATTACGGCAGATATGATTATTCATTATTTTTTTATTTATTCCTAAATCGCTTTTTTTTGATAAATTAGGTTGATTTTTTTTTCGGTATACCCTGAAACGAATTGTTTGGGAAGATTCGTGACGCATACGTTTTGTCACTGAATATAAACAAACTAGTACAGCCACCATTATAAAAAGCGAGCTCGATATTAGCGGATAAAGTCCAAGTAATTGTACTATTTGCCGCTACAAACGCTGCAAGCTGCAAGGAGAGAAGGTGGAGGCGTTTGAAAAAATGTACAGAAAAATTTTACCTATTTAACTGTAGTTGAACACTACGCCACCAGCAGCGAGCGCACACAAAGGTCTCAAAAGTTTTATCATTCTAGTACGTGTATATTCAATGGTTGTGTTTTGAGTACTTGATTGAAAGCATTAATTCCGATTTGAATAAAATCTGATTTTTAAGTTTTTGATAAAAAATATTCCAAAAAAACTAGTTGGAAAAATTGAAAAATACATGCAAATTTTCTTTAAAATCAGTCAAATAGTTGTTTAGTCCCCAGCGACGTGCATACAGAAAAATTCAAAACATCCATCATCTAATTACCAAAAACCTCCCGATATTCATCAAGGTAGATTTTTTAAAATTAAGTTTGGTATATTCGAAAAGTAATAAGAATTATATTATAACGAAATCGTATGCAAATAAAGGTATTTTCACGTACACAAAACACATAAAATTTCGGATTAAATTTGATGCGTTTATCCAGCAATTGTGTTACTAATTACATGACTGAGCAACTTAGAATCAAACAAAGACGTAGAATCAACACATTCCACAAAGATTTACGTATGCGATGTTTTGAAACACTCACCAAATAACTTATACTTTCTCGAACAAGATTCTTTCTAACATTAAGTTCAGCGGATGGATGGCCATGTTTAGGTACTCCAGTTGTAATCTGGAGACCAACAAAAAGTGAAATTATTGGAAAACCGGTTTCAAATAAATTAGCAAGAGAAACCAGATCAAAGATAAATTACGAATCGGAATTACAAAAACGATTCCCAAAATGTATTCTGCGTAATCGGTTCACTTCTGACAAGTGTAGGACTTACTTTAAGTGGGCCTGGGCACTTAATGTATGCAGGAGAAAATATAAACTCACGCATTACATGCAAATTATATCGACACGTTTGACGTATAAATTATTAGTTTTATGACGTCTAAAACTACACTAATGGCTGACTTACTGCTACGATTTCTGCAGAGGTGAGTTCAAAACCCGTTGACGACTTTAACTTCTATATTTTATTTGTTTAAAATAAAGTGCATATGTAAGTTCAATATTAAATATTTAATTTAAATTATAACTGACGCCTTTATACTGCATTAACAGTTTGATATACTGTACAAGACTGATACTTTATATTTACATATGGTGTAGATAAGTGTACATTTTCTTTAATAATGTCAGTTGTGCATAGTTTCTATATATCGATAAGAGCAGTAATATATCTGGATGAATACCAACCAACAATGATCACTGATCACTTATTTTTTTACTTCTTCACTATACGAGGTACTTTTTTTTCTATAGTACAGTAAAATATCTCTATTGCGAATCTCTTTATAACGGGAATATCTCCATAACGGCAACACGTGTTGGCCACTTCGCATTCCTACAATAAAAATATGTATTGCAACTTTCCATTGAGACAACGAAATTCCAGGAATATCTCTATAGCGGCGAAACATTTCAATTCAAACTAACCTTCATTTGTCCGCGTCACTATATCTTATAAATGAATGCCCGGTCGATTTCAATTTTGTCAGATTTGTTGCTTAATATCAAATATTTACTAGCGGATTTTCATTGGAAAATGAGCATTTGGAGCGGCCATCAAGGTAAGACCCAGGCCTGGGACCTTGAAATGAGCGCCGTTTCAGCCTTCTAGATAACATTTTAAGGAGCCGTTAGTAACAATTGTGTGTGTGTGTGCGCGCGCGCTTGTAATTAAGCACTCTTACAGTCGCAATTTTTGATCCTATTTGATTAAAGCTTGGCAGAACAATCGATTTTATTAATTACTTGGACAATCCAACTTAAACTTCTCAAACATTTCAAAATGGCGGCCATTTCAATACTTTTAAAAAAATATTCTTTTTTTTGTCAATTAAGAAATTGAATTTGAGAGAGGCTTGAGGTTCATTTTCGCATTTTCAATGTAATTTAACAGTTTAGTATGGTAGGCTAATATGATGGTAAAATTAGAATTTCAAAATGGTAAGATAAAAAATTATTTTTAAAAATTCGTTTCCACCACAGCGAGACAGCTGTTTGATACGATTATTATATTTTTTTTACAAAAATGGGGGGATACGAAAGTGAACTAAGGCAGGGCTGTTACTCTCCCAGTTAGGAAGGTAATGGCGTACCGCCTTTGTTACATATTTTTATCTTAATTAGGTTCAAATACATTGCCCGATTGTTTTTAAATTGGGCAGTATATTTTACTAATGATTTTGAAATCCAATGCGACATGGAGAAAAGTAAAAAAGGATAGGCAGAGACGCCGGATTTACTCTCTTTTTCATATTCCGCCAGTTTCACTTTATGTTATATATAAAGTAACAAGGACTTCCTCTAAGAGAGTTTATAAAAACACAACAGCGTCCTCTCAGTACAGTTCAGTATAAATGATACAACCGTATTTTTTTCAAAATCCAAAATGTCTTTTACTGCTCGAGCAGCCACGGCTTTACCGGCAAACAGGACTCGATTAATTACTGAAATAACGTCGAAGAAAAGGAAAGCATTACTGTGGAACGTAATTTAGTGAAAGCAATGCCTTGACAATGAATCTAGGGTAACCAGTCCAGTCTGGAGGTTAGATAAGCAGATTGTCCATTTAGTTCGAATCGATCGTAACTTGACACTAGACTGTCGATTGGATAAAACTCAAGAACACTGTGACGTAACTTAACGTATTAAGTATTCGTTTTTCTGAGTTAAAAATAAGCTTTTAATACGCACACTGCACTTCTGTTGTACTTAACTTTATTTAAAAAGTGATTATTCATTTTAAAACATTTTTTTTGAAGGAAAAGTACTTGTTAGAAAAAAAAAGTAAAAATCAGCAGACATATTTGTTTACTCAGTTCCAGACTGATTTCCAGTCGAATTTATTTTGCCTACTAATAATGCCGTTTAAAAACTAGGGCACAGTATTCAAGCGAAATTTGTAAACGTAAAAGTAAAACGACGGCCACCCTATTTTAAAAGTCTACAAAGGAGATAGAGAAAAACTTAAGAGACTAACAAATCAATAAAAAATAATAAAAAATTTAAGTTACCAAATTCCGACTATTTAATTAACAATATTTTTCCCTTATACGAAGTGTGTTCAGAAAGTAACGAGAATTTTTAAATTTCGCGGGCTTGGAGAGTCCGACTGTCAAACATTTTTTTTTGTTATGTTGGTATACATGCCCTTGAAGTTTTACGGCAAAATGTATAATGTTCAATTATCCAGATCATATAAAGGGCTGTTTTCACTGTTGACTTTGTCTGTGACAGCCACTAAGGTTAGAGGGCCTATGTGTTTTTATGAGCTCGGCGATTTTCGTTTGTTAAAAGAAATGGATCAAAGAATTTATGTCAAATTTTGCGTAAAAAATGGAATAAAGTGTAATAAAAGTGTGTGAAATGTTAACGAAGGTCTATGGTGAGTCTGCTATGAGTAAAGCAAGAGTTTACAAGTGGTATAAGCGTTTCCAAGAAGGCCGTGAAGACGTTGAAGATGACAAACGCCCTGGACGCCCCAGCACATCAACAACCGATAAAAACGTGGAAAAAGTGAAAGAAATGGTTATGAACAATCGCCGAATCACAATTACAGAGGTTGCTAATGCTGTTGGCATATCGATTGGATCATGTCATGACAATGTTTCCAATGTTTTGTGTATGAAACGCGTGGTAGCAAATTTCGTTCCAAAATTGTTGAATTTTGAATAAGAACAGCGGCGAATGGAAGTTGCTCAGGAGTCACTAAATGAAGTCAACGACGATGCAGAATTACTGAAACGTATTATAACAGGTGAAGAAACATGAGTTTACGGATATTTCGTCGAAACTAAGGCTTAATCATCCCAGTGGAGGCATTCTGGCTCGCCAAGACCGAAAAAGACTCGACAAGTGCGATCGAATGTAAAGGGGTTCTCACTGGGTTCTTCGAAATTAATGGCATAGTACATCATGAATTCTTGCCACCAGGTGAAACGGTCAATAAGGAGTACTACCTACAATTTCAACGCCGTTTGCGTGAAGCAATCCGAAAAAACGCCCGGATCTGTTGAAAAACAATTCATGGCTTTTGCACCGCGATAAAGCACCAGCTCACACTTCATTGCTTCTTCGTGAAGTTTTGGCCAAAAACAGTACTGTAACGATGCCCCAGCCTCCATATTCGCCAGACATGGCTCCGTGTGACTTTTTCCTATTTCCAAAAATAAAGAGAACCTTAAATTGCCGTCGTTTTACAGCTGTAGATGACATTAAAAGCGCATCGCTGAAAGAACTAAAGGCTATCTTAAAGATCGAGTTTGAGAAATGTTTCGAGGATTGGAAGAAGCGCTGGCACAAGTGCATAATCTCCAATGGGGACTATTTTGAAGGCGACAACATCAATGTAGAAGAATAAATAAATATTTTATTCAAAATATTAAAATTCTCGTTACTTTCTGAACACACCTCGTAAGCAGTCATACGACTTTCTACCAACAATACAGATTAGAATATAAAGCGGTAAATGGATACTATACAAGCCATTATCGCTCCAAGTGATGACACACCTATAGAATTTGGTAGCACCCGGTCAGGGCAATGAGTATTTAGATTATTGAACACTATGAAAGTATTATGAAGACTGGTGGGGAATTTAAAGGCAACAAATAAAGTTGGACCCGTAAGTAATTAGATGCACGTTATTTAGTCAAGTGCACGTATATTTAAATCGAAAGTTGGTGTCACCGACCCTTATCGCAGCTATACAGAATCTGTTTTAAACTGCGAACCCACCGTACGTCATGTCTATAGTGCACAGATACTAGCGGACACATGAACTACACGGCGGACGCTAATTCAGGTCTTGTAAAACGGAAGCAATTTACAATAGAAAGTAAACCTGTTGATGATATGTTGAGGCATGTGCCCCAAGTATGTACACGCATGTACGTACATGCAGTCATCTTCAATTAAGAAAAATTCTTTTAAACGGTGTGGAGTTACGTATACGTGTTTAAACGGTGTGGAATTACGTAGGCCTATACGTGTAGTGCGTTCAAGAGATGCTTATTTATAGTCAAGTACTACGGGGTACAAGGTCCATAATCTGGAGTCTAATTTATACATGGGACGATTGAAAATTAACCCGTCAGTATTCCTAGCCCACGGCACCGCAAAATACCCCGTTACAGAAGTATAAGTTAAGGCGCTTCCAATCCCTACAGGTGTTCAAGGGAAAACACTAGACAATGTGTTTCAGGTCGATTATAAAACAAAGTTTTCCTCACTCTACGTCGACGTCATCAGTTACCCTCAAAACAGCTACAGTCCGATTACGTCATAAATAATTCATTTATTCATGCTTACAATAAACTGTTTCCGGGACAGGGATACATTTTATGAATAAAGGTAACGAAATTGGTAGAAACACCTACCCGAACAGCAATTGTTTAATGGCTTTCGATTTAACACCTGATCTTTCGGCAAACACAATGTCACACTGGAATTTAATATGTCAAGAATTTTAAAAATCGAATTGAGGTTTGAAGATTTCTTTTTTGGTGTTTAACGTCCGACTATTGTGCACACTTGGGCTAATGCAGACGATGTGATGATTTATAGCGTACCAAAATTCCAAGCCCTGGTCGGGAATCAAACCCGGATTCTCGGGGTGAAAGCCCAGTACGCTATCAACTAGGCCACAGAGGCGGCGAGAGTTTTGAAGAAGCACTAACCGAAAAAATAAAGTATATTGTATACGAAGAGCTTGACAATACGATTGGAACTGATAAGAATAGGAACGTTATAGTGGACTCTGGAAGTTAGATACGATATATAATCAAAGAGTGCTTTCAGCCACTTTACTGTAAGCTGTGAAAGTGTGAGTGATTAGATTTAAAAATGGGTGCAGTTGCGGATTTTCAAGGCTTTCGGGATAACTCGGGATGTTTTGTAATAAAATAAGTTTGCCTTTAGTTCTGTTAACAACAAATTGTTACAATAAAGCGTTTGTTTATTGGGAACTTGTTAGGAATAAGAGTAGGCCTGGCAGAATATTTGCCTTTCTACATTTTTTATATATGTAGAAGATTCGGGATTACCTTCACTTAAAAGTGTTGAATTCAAAAGCGAATGTTACACTTTGTTTTTA
Organism: Callitettix versicolor; assembly: GCA_022606455.1. Classification (NCBI taxonomy): domain Eukaryota; kingdom Metazoa; phylum Arthropoda; class Insecta; order Hemiptera; family Cercopidae; genus Callitettix; species Callitettix versicolor. The sequence goes on from CM040186.1 coordinate 88,545,635, forward strand.
CCATAAAAAAGCAAGTGATATGCATGCGTGGTAAATAATGTTAATGTGTTGAATAACTGCTTTCATCAAGATGTATGCGGATCAGATCCGTAATTGTTTAGCACACACCAGTACGTTACTACGGGGTTAAAGCAGTGGATCAGTTGGCGATGAATGCTGGCGACACCCAGTAGTATTGTTATGAACACAGGTCCTCAAACTAATCATGGACGTCACTGGGTGGCAATCGTTATTAACAGCTACAGGTGGTTGGAATATTATGATAGTTATAGAAAATCTATCGACAAGACCATCACTGTTTTCCTTTACAAAAAGAAATTCTTGCACAAGTAAATTTAATTCAACGCAGTTATAACGATTGACATCAAACAGCGTTATGTTTTTATATTTTAAGTCCTTTGGGGTGTCGCTTAAAAATTTTTTTTTCTCTCTTATAATACAATAAATATAACGATTTAAAAATTTACTATTTATTGAACAAAATATTTGGAAATAACAACATGTGGTATAGTATGACTCAGCATTGTTGCAGTCAAAGATAAGAGTTCACGCATGCGTGTTATTACTTACTGGCGCATTTATATAGTTTGTTTCTCAGTTTTGAACACAATACATATCAAATCATATAAAAGATGATTTGTTTCTTTGTACATGATTGTTGTTCGTTTGTACATACACCGTACAAACGAAGAAAGAAAAGTAAAATGCAATAAAAATTTAATTTCGGAAGAAGTGGAAAAAATAGGAACTACTATCGAAAAGAAAATAACCAACACATGTTTACCACTTGAACTTTTAAATTTCGTTCATTTCGTTATCACTCCGCAAGGGGAGGGTACAGAATATCTGCACCTATTGAGAGGATTTAGACGTCTCTCGCGGTACCCGAGTCTAACATACACTTAAACTTACAATACTACACTTTAACACTTTACACTTATATTTAGGGAGGCGATAATAGCCTCAATGTGCTTTTCGCCTTAAAATAACAAAAAAACAAAAACAAAAACAAAAATCATTTCGGCTATCCAGATTTCCGACTACACCCAAATTTTCATTTTCGTGTTGTCTCTGTACAAAGTTTTGCTGTAATAACACCATTTTCGTAGCGTGCTCCGCTTAAGTAAATGCTACAGTACAGTGCTCACAATAAGACTAATTAATAACGGAAATAAACTTCCTCCTTTAAGAATAAAAACACGCTTCTTTTCTTTCAATTTTTGCCTTTCTTTACTAGTTTCTTCAGGATGTTCTTATATCGAGACAATTTACACGTCTGAGGTTTCGAGCCGCCTCGGTGGCCTAGTAGATAGCGTACTAGGTTTTCACCCCGAGGATCCGGGTTCGATTCCTGGCGAGGGCTTGGCATTTTCATACACTATAAATCATACCATCGTCTGCATTAGCCCAAGTGTGCACAATAGTCGGACGTTAAACACAAAAAAAAATTCTGAGGTTTCGATATCGGGAAATTTCCTTTTAAAATATTATATGCACACTCACATACAGTTTGAATTAAATTGACATCACGTGATTTAAAGAAATGTTTTTTTCTAGCCTGTTTCATTTTTAGTACAGCGCGTAGTAACAACGCATTATCTTTTAACATGTTGACAAATAATATCTAACATAAAACATCCTTGACTTTTATTTATTTTTTAGCAAAGTATACACAATTATATTTATCTGTCGGAAATATACAAATTCTAATTTTCAGGTCTTCCTTACGTTGACTGTATTGTATCAAAACAACATGTCCGTCGAGCTCACGCGTAACATCAATGTACGCTTTTTGAATAAATTCTGGATTTTCTGGATAACCATGTTAGGCCAGGTGACTAGTTTGACTCTTATCACCCGGGTTTTCGAAATACGCAATACAATGAGCGTTGAGGGAAATTCAACCCTTTTCCTTGATGAAATAAGTTTGTGTAATGAAAAACAAGCTAATATTAAGATAGTTTCTTTTTTTAATATATCAACAACAGTAGCATTTAGTTCTTGCATTAAATCGTCTATTATTACAAGATTTGTTGACGATAGATCAACAGAATTCATACCGGGTAGGCCTTCTTGAAATATTACTGGGATATTATTAATATTTAATGAAGGCTGCCAAACCGCGTAGTGCTAGTAAATATTTTAAGTACTACATTACATAACGCCATGTTTTTTTTAAAAACTGTAGCAACCGCTATTTGCCGCAGCCAGAACGTCTTGCTACAACAGACGTAAACTTAAGTCTGAACAAAAGATTTGTTCATTTTATTTCTACTAATAAACATGGTTTTGTGTATCTGTATTTATATATTATTTATCGGATATCAGTGCGTACTATGCCATACATAATATTTTAATTTAACTTTCCTTATGTCAGTTATCACCGACAATATTCGAAAACTGACCTTCATTAAATGTAACATGCATAAATTTTATTGTGACCTCATGGGCAGGGTTCAACTACATTCTCCCTCCCCCTCCAGTACAGCTCTGAAATGACGTTACAGCTACCAAACGCCGTAATACATTTTTTGAAATTTCATGTTGACTATATTTGTGTATTCTTCATTACATTTCACAATAAGTATTGCACTGAACTGATCCTACAGCTAACAAAAGCGCAAATAATTTTTTTATCTCATGTTGACCATATTTGTGTACTTTTCAAACAACTTCCACACTTACCTTGTTTACCTTTGTATTTATTGTTTACTTAAAACTCATTTTATTTCTAATCTTTGTTTACACAACAACGCGAAGACAGCCATATGATCGGAAGTGCTCTTTGCCCGTCTATACTGACCTTATACACTACTTACACATGCCGTTTGGGCTTTATACACGACATCTTCGCACCAAATTTCAAAACAATCGGCTAATGCGTTTGGCCAAAATAGCGTACACTCGTTACTGTGACTCAGAGGCCGCCATTTTGAAACGGATATTAATGAAAAAAATCTTACACATTCGTTGTTCGCGGGCTTTATACAAGGTACCTCCGTACCAAATTTCAAAACAATCTGTTAATGTACCTGGCTAAAATGTGTAACAACAGTCAAAAAAATGCGGAACGGTCGAGTTGAACGCTTCACTCGATGTTTTCAAATTCTTACTGTTCACGCAAAAAATAACTGTAAAGTGAGCAAGGAGAGTGCACGTGATACGACACGGATAAGAACGAAGTTTAGATGTCTAAAGAATTCGTACTACTGCGATAATAACGGCCATTAAATCCGTCGTAAAATTGTGTAAAATACTATTTTAATGCGAAATGTTTTTACTTTCTCCGAATACTTCGTCAGGCGCACATTCCACACAAAGCTACCAAGGTATTGCTTTGTGTTTTTTGTTTGCTTCGGTTTAAAGAAAGAATAAAACATTAATTTATATCGGTATGCAACGAACAAATTATAACTAGTGCTTTCTCTCCTTACTTGTTCATGTAATGATCACGACCGTTTATAAAAACGCAGATGTAAAATTTTATACGACAAAAATACTCGAGCTTGAGGGTGTTCAATAAAACTGCGATATTTGCTTAGTCGTTGTTTAGCTGCCTTCGCCACCGACAGAAGTAAAGGAAGAAGTAAACAAATACTACGTTAGTTTGTTCAGTACACTCATCTGCCTTTCCAAGCTTAGTTAATTCGTTTTGTGACGCGTTTCGGATTATCTTCATTATCAAAAATCATTGTTGTACTGCTCCTCTAGACATTGATTAGTCCTTTTATACCACTTTAAACCTCGCTTCACCCCTTCTCTACCTGTTTATTAATCACCTGCTTGTGGCAGCGTGTCTGTAAGCACGCTCATGATCTCAATTTTAATCCGATTACATTCAAACTTAGCACAAAAATCGATTTGGTAGCATATGGGTCTTAACGACAAAAAATGGTTTTACAATATACAAATATTCAAAATGGTGACCATACATTGAAATTTAAATATTGGATGTAACGGCGGCCAGGGTTTACTTTTGTTATTTTCTATGTAGTTTGAATGCTGACGGTTATGATGGTAAAATCATATTTTCAAAAAGAAACAACCAATTTTTGTAGATTTATTCGTTTCCATTACGTCAACGGGACAAGCTGCGTGCTGCATAATTTCTACAGCTGATTGTGAGTCGCCATATCTATACCAACCGTTACTCGTTCTTACACCTTGGGGCTTTCGTGTCATGTGCATCTGCAGTGAAATTCTGATTAATATACGAAAACCTGTCGCAGAAATTGACGAAGAGAAAGGACCCGGTTAATTAGAATTGTTAATGAAGTTTTCACTGTGATTAGTGAGCGATTTTATGACGTCAGCATTATGACGGGAGGCTGAACGCTTAGCTTAAAGAGTGCTTCAAAGTTTTTATGTAAAGAACAAGGGGTGTCGCTCAAAGGATCGTTCACTGACAGGAACTGGGGAATCGTACGTCGTGTAACTTGCACCGGGAAACTCTTTGTAACAAATTTCCATTTGAAAATGAGCTATTGGAACGGCTGTTACGGTAAGACGCCCCAAGACTATAAAGTGTGTGCTGGATCTGTAATTGTGTACCTAGTAATTTATTATACAGAAAAAGGGCATAGTTTGACGTAAATCAAAATTTCACCCCGTGCTATTTTATCACTAACATTCTTTTGGAATTTTTTTCCACTCTTCCTAGAAATAACAGGAGTTGATCCTAGAATAATTTGTAATTTCGGCGTAACGGGAGTCGGCGGAGTATCATAACTTTATCTGGTCTTGATTAACAAACAAGCAAACAAAAATAATAGCAATACATAACTCAGTAAGGACGGAGCAAACAGCACGTTGCAAATGCTAGCGCTGCCACACAGTCTAGCTGCAAATTAACTGTATCTACATTGTGGAAGTTTTGTGAATAAATTACCGCCATTTTTAAACAACTAATTATATCAAAACCATACTACCAATGTTTAGAAATGGGTATCTCAGTTATACCCTTACGAAATTTCAACGTAAGCAGTTCAGTAGTATTGAAGAATTTTATACAAAACAATTACCTCCTCAATGTTACTTTCTCAATAAGTAAATACACAGTATAACGACTCGCAATTGTCTCGCTGACGTGATAGAAGCGAATTTCAGAAAATATTTGTCTTTATCTTACCCTTTTTTGAAATGCTGTCTTCACCACTATTATAATCAGCATTAAAGTCTGCATATACTTGAATTTTAAACTTTTAAATTACATTGAAAATACGAAAACGTACACTGACCGCCGTGAAACAATTTTTTAATTTCAATGGTTATTGAAAAGTCAAGATGCTAATTTACGCAGTTTTTAACGCTAATACCAATAGTGACAACGGATTTTCAAAAACATTTACGCCAAAAACGTTACGAACTTTTATTATTTGAAATGACTGCCATTTTGAAACTGTTGAACGAATTTTGCTGGTTAACGACCATGTCCAAGCAATTACAAAAATCGATTTTGTGCCAATTCTGAATCAAATCGGGCCAAAACTGCGAATGTGGGCGTGCTGCACGCACACACACAACCAAAAAGAATGATTTTATTTATGATTACAATTACTTAAAATGTGCCATACAATTCCTCAAATACGCACAGTTTTTGATCAACGATACGCGATCTAGCGTCAATAAACTATTATTGAAGTATTTATTGCATTTAATAAGCGAGATACGCCTGCATGCATGCACGCCTGGCTGCTTGGTCCCAGCTGTGTGCAGCTCTACAGCACGGAACAATGCTTTCAATTCCATAATACGATATTATACTGCAGTAAGTAGGCCTACATCAAACTGCTTGTTGAAACTATTCGTAGTTTATTATGAAAAAAAACGAAATACAATTAAAGACTTTTTTAATTTTATTTTTCTTACAATGAAACGAATACATGATACACAGAAAATACTGACCACGTGACCAAACGTTCCTAAAAACATCCGATAATGAAGATTTAACATATTCTATAATGTGAGTATAAATCTAACAAAAACATTAAATACTATATAAACAACTATTTATAATTTATTTACAATTTTATTTTTAAGATTTGTATTGTTCAAATTTAGTCTACAAGTTTCTAAACTAAACGTAAAGTTGCACTCTCCTGTTCGGGAATAAACCGAGGCGAAAGTCGCAAAATGTACTTCCGTGTCGATTTTGATTTTTATATATATCTCGACCGTAAGTTTTGTTTGAATGATTAAGAACAAGTGTTATTAATAACTTTAAACAATTAATTGAATATATCCGAGGTTTGTTCAATCACTGTGTCTGCGTAATTTATTTTAAAAATATTTCAGGTACTTTTCTAACGAAATTGTTTGAACGTGCTTAGAATACAAACCCATTACTGAATAAAACAGGTCTTTATAAACACGCCTGATGATCTTGGATATTAAATTTGAAATCCCTATTTTACAGGCTTACACATAAATGGATAAATATATAAAAACCCCAAATCAAGCGAGTCATACAAAAAACAACTACATCCGGATAACAATTCATAAACAAAGAAGTCATACTTTTCCAAAACGGACAAGTTTCATCTCGCGTACACTTTTACCAACGTCTCATCACCACAAAGAAACGGACCATAAAATCAACAACATAAAAGACCATCACCATCACCTGGTCCTAAACGTTTTTGTTGGTCACTTTTCCTTCGGGGCGGACTGCTCTAAATCATTCTTTCCACTTTTACTTGGACTAGAAGAACTTGTTTTCCTTCGTCAGGAAAGAAAGTGAAGCGGACGAACAAAAGGCACATGTTATCCGGGCTACACGCGGCTTATTAAATTAATTAACAACAGTCCGTACATTAAACATTTCTCAGTCTTAAGTGGCGGGGGGGGAGGGGTACGCACAACAAAAATAAAACTGTCACGAATGTACTGAAGTAACACATGACGAAGACGTACTAAAAGAGACTTTACAACACTTGTTTCATTTAGCGTTGCTTGTCTAAAAGCGAACTTGCATGCTTAGTGCGCTACAAAGAATCACTACTATTTAAAAAAAGCAAACCGATTCTTCCGTGCTCACACTGAAAGCATATTTTAAGAGAAAAACTGAAATCATATAAGAAAATAAATCAATAAATGTGAATATTCCTTATTTAGCTGAAGTCTACTTGTAAAAACTGTAACTAAAATTTACATAAACTTAACAGTTTCGGATAATTAGGGGAGGAAATGCGACGACCATTTGTACGTTTTTGGACTTGTATTTCAGACCATTATTACCGTATAATCGTAAATAAGGTAAAAATTAGAATAATTAGAGCTCGAGTGATACGACTTGGCTTTCTTCTGATCGGTGTAAAAGAAAAAGGGGAAGAAGTGTACGCAAAACTGTCTACTTATGTCAGTCGATTCTGGGGGACCGGAGGACAGTATAGGGGTCAACTTTACGTCCGTGACTGACGCTCCAGCAAAACATCAGAGCCAGGCGGTGCTGGGGAGCAGCGGATCGGCAGTCTGCGGGGTAAGTAGACAGTTGGCGTGGCAGGCGAGTATTCTACCCCTGAACCACCGATTAATCATTCTTTGAAGAACCCCTGTTAGGAGGGATCCAAATCCTAACTGGAGATTTGCGTGTTAGTAGGACTTGTTCACAACATAAGACGCAAAACCAAAAGTGAATCGTGAAATAAATTTATATATATATATATATATATCTATATTACTTGCACGAATCATAGTTGCTTGTTATCTTGAAGGTCCAGTGTTTCAACAGATGTAATCTAGAAGGTCCAGCAGATATCAGAAGAAGGAGGCTTCGGTTCTATGGACACATCAGTAGACTCCCAACAATGAGATTTGCCAACAGAATCCTTAAGTATATACAAGGTGTCAAATCAACAACGTCGTGGATCGCACAAGTCAGAATAGACCTAAATGACGCAGAAATAGACTCAATAGACGTTGAAGACAGAAAAGCATACAGGAGAAAGATGCTCGGTTGGAAGGTCCCAGAGAATGAAATCCCAAAGAGAGCAGGGGTAAAATGGACGGAGGAGCGGAAGAGGATCCATGGGGACAGGATGAGGGAGGTGTGGAGGATTAGAAGGAGCAAGACATGAGTCGGAGTGCTTTGCGTGATCCAACAGGGTCTATACGCAGATAATAATAATAATATATGGCTATATTTATAGACAAATACATGTCTGTGTTAGCCTGTTCACATTCGTAATTTTGATCCGATTTGATTCAAACGTGGCACAAAAATCGATTCTGGTAATTATTAGCGTTCAGACAAATTCATTAAACAACAAATTTGTTCAACAGTTTCAAAATGGCGGTCATTCCGAAACTTTAAAAAATCGAGTTTTTTGGTCTTACATTTTAAAAAATCCGATTTCACCATCGTATCGGCTTTCAAAACTGCATAATTCAGTATTGTGAATTTGAAAAAATCAGATGAAATTAAGAATTTTTTGCACATTTTCAATGTAATTTGAAATTTTAAAACGCTAATATGCAGATTATAACGCTGATTATTATTGTGAAATCAGGATTTCAAAAAGCGTAAGGTAAAGAGAAATACTTCTGTAAATTCCCTTCTATCATGCCTACTTACTTCTTTAGAACTAATCACTGTGCTTCCTCATAAACCTCATAAACCTGTGTAAATTTCAGTGCTATGGTCAAGGCTGTATCTATCTACCATTGGATTAACGTCTCATAAAATTAGCATTAAATTTAAATTCGTTGTTTTCTTTTGTATTTAATCATAGCATTACGTTCTACATTTTATTTTAAAGCGTTGAAACATATTCAAATTACGTTTGCACTTTACCTTAAATCTACCCACTTTATTTTTCTTAACGTTTTAATTACAGTCGAAGTTTACAATGTGCTTACTGTTCAACAAAGTAGTTGAGGGATTTGGACTTGTACTGGGAGAAAATATTTAAGTATAACACTGGTGTTACGGAACATCAGTACGAGTATAGCTGAACCTTAATCCTCCAAGTAAAATGCCTAAGATACATTTTTATAGTTTATTTCTCAGGAAGAATTTTACACAAAAGAAACAAGGAAACAATATTTCTCTAAAAGTGCCACAGAATAGTTACACAGAGAAATGAAATTATATTAGCAGTAAATAGCTTCCAAGAGTTAAAAGTTTTCCTGGAAAGAATTATTTTTTCGCTTATGTATTCAGTATTTCCGCAGTTCCCATGGCAACCATCGCCTTTCCACACGGCTGTGTCTACAGATTATTTACACTTTCCGAATACATTCCTCACGCCATCATGATAATGATAACATCAAACACACAGCGTCCTACGACGACCGGATCACGCCGCTGACAAGGCAATTTCACGCTGGTATCTTGTATTATCCAATGAATATGTATCATTGGACTTTTACTTATATACATTCGACAGAAATATACATTCGGCAATAATCAGTTGAAAATGTATATCAAGTAGGCATAACTCTGACACTATATCGTAGGGCTTACTTGTATATTAGAAGTAACTTAAATATGACTGGTGTAGCGGATTTGTAAGTTTTAGGTCGGGTGGCCATCAAATGTGGAGAGGAATTGCTCTGAGCGGAGCAAACTAGGCATTAAAACCGAGCCTAATGTTTTAAATATGCAGGCCACTGAAAACGAAACAGAGCCATGCGACGCCGCTTGACTCCGCTCAGTCCCGCTTCGCTTTCAGTGGCCGCATTTACACTAAACACAGTAAGTTAGATTTTGAATGTGTAGTTTTCTCCGCTCAGTTCGTGTTTGGTGGCCACCCGGCCTAACACGATAAATAATTGATGCACAAATATTGCACTAACTTTTTCACATGCTGCTACTTCCTTCCAAAATCTTTTCTGAAAATATCGACGAAAAAATAAACACTGCACAAAATTTCTCTTGTGTCGCTTATGTCAACCTTAAAAAATCCGCTCGGAAGCTGTCGACAAGCAAAAAAAGCACAAATTGCGTTGAAAATACGAAAATGAACCCTGACCGCCTTCAAATTACATTTATTAAACGGATTTTGAATATTCAAAAAGCTAATCTATGCCGGTTTTAACACTGACTTCTATCACATTTTAAAAATATTTTCAGGCGAAAAAAAATACTAATTTTCAAATATCAGAAACGTCCGCCATTTCGAAAGCATTTTGTTGGGTTCAAAATAAGCATTTGTCATGAATTATTGCTGTTTACATTCATTTCAATTATTTGCAAAATGAAAAAATAATACAAGCACATCTACGTTTTAGCGAATTTCTATTGGAAAATGAGCTACTTGTGCGATCATAGTAAAGCCCAGACCCGGAACCGCATCTAATATGATCTCCGATTTAATTTAGAAAGCAGCATTTAATATTTATATTTAATAAGTTATAATTTATATTAATAAAAATTTAATAAGTTCGTTAAACAGCAGCAAATTCCGTTGAACACTTTCAAAATGGCGGCAATTTTAAATATTTAAAAATTCGTAACTTTTTGACTTAAATTTAAAAAAAATACGATTTAATCACACTGTAATCGGCAATAAGAACTGCGTAAATTAGCATTTTTAATTTTCGAAATCCGTTGAAATTAAGAAGTTTTAATTTTAGCGGATTCATTTCGTATTTTCAGTGTAAATTAAAAGTTTTAAATACTAATACATGCAGATTTTAATACTGTAATTAATGGTAAAATCAGAATTGATTAAATAAATTCGATTCCACGACGTCAGCGAGACAGCTGTGTGTCGCGATTATTTGCAACCTGCTGTGTTATTAACTCTAATAGAGACTACGGGCACAAAAATTTGGCAGTGTTCACGCATTTCATTAACTCAAAAACACGCTAATAGGCTCAAGAAGCTCAGATACTTGTGACGAAACTTAAACCAGTGAAAGGTGCCTCACGATTTTCTTCTGCTAACGGAGAAAATGTTTTCCCATATAGCGTCAGCATTTTTGTTCTGACCTGATTCAGACTTGACATAAAAAGAAATTTATCAACAGCTTGGACAAGCTCTTTACTCAGAAAAAATATATGAATTAATTTCAAAATGGCGGACTTTAAAAAATCGTACAAATTGTAATTGTTTCTCACGTTTTCAACATTGTCATTCATTCACGTTTTCACATTACATTCAACGTAGTTAGAATGGTAAAATTAGAAAAAAAAGTTTTTAAGTATTTGAATGACCACAATTTTAAATAATTTGTAATTCTACACGGCGAGAATATAAAATAAGTTACACAACAATGTCGTTTTAAGATTTTCGGATGCTTTGGGACAGACTTAATCTGGAGGCCATGTTGTTATCGCCATGACGTTTGAAAACGTCCTATTCAGTATACTGAATATTATATTGAATTATATTATAATATAATGTACTAATAACTTACATTTATTGTTCAAGCAAACTAAAGTTTTCAACAATTTAAATTATCATTGATATTCAAAGGAAAATTCTTTAAATTTTACAACTAGCATTATAAGCTCATTGACAGTTTAAGTAGTAAGTACTTATAACAGTTTTTAAGGTTACTGCCCAATGTCAATACGTCTGTTTACAGCTCCACATCTAGAGTGCAACACTATTAACCAACCACTTCAAAAGGCTTCAGTCTCATTAGCTCTGCGTTGTCAAGCAGCTGAAGTACTTCCAACATATTGGTGTTGATGGAGTCGAAACTCATGTAGGTTTGCTTTTGTATCTCGACTTCTACTGGTTCAATCCCTGTGAATGGTATCATTACTGGCGTACCAAGGAGCTCACAACAACCCTTAATACTTTATTTTGAAAAATCTGAGTAATTTTAATATTAGACTTCTTGATGCAGCCCCAAAGCTGTATACCATATAACCATACTTGGTTTTAGCACTTGCTTGTATAGGAACAGTTAGTTATGTATTGACAATTCTGACCTTCCGATCAGCCAATGCGATTTCTCAAGTTGGCTGCCAAGATGTTTGCGTTTTTTCTTATCGTGTTCCTTCCAGCGTAGCTTGGCATCAAAGATCATACGAAGTATTTGCACTGTTAGCACGGGTACTATATGTCGACTAATATATCCTGTGTAAAGATTTGGTCTCATTAAGCTTGATGCGCCATTTTTTAGTCTAACAAGTAATTCGATCAGCCGCTTTTTGCAATTTATTTGTGTAGATGCCGACATCTTCCCCAAAAGCCAAGGTAGCCGTGTATTCTTTAAAATGACTTCATCATGCAAACAATAGAAAGAAAGCAATCCCGACGTCTTTACCATCTCATGCATCTACTGCTGTATAGATAAATAAACATAAAATAATTTTTTTAATGAATGTGAAGAATCCTGTTACCCGACTTACCGTTAATACGCTAGAAGTGCGTTACCGAAGAAACGGACGTAGTGTTACAGTTATACCCTCAGGCCCTAATTATCAGAAACGATTGTACTATTTAGTAAACAAACTTTTTCAAAAACCGGATTTCGGCAGATTGTTTTACTAATTTGCAATTAACAGCTGATTCTTTTCGGGCTTTGACAATTTCACGAATGTTAAACGGCAGTAAAGGCGGATGAATTAAAAGTCGTAAAACGAAATAAGGACAGGATTAAGTCGGTAACTTTCTCCGTCTTATAGGTTGGACGTTCCTTGTTATTTTTTATTGTTTATTAACTCATCGCTACAGCGTTAATAGATCTAATCAACTGATCAATGGCGTCGGGATGAAAAATGTAATTACAAGATTAAAACAATAATGCGACACAAATCAGAAATATTATATAGATTTATAAGTTTATGTTTAAGCGATTGAAAAAATGAAAGTAGTTTCGTATAAAAGTTCAAATTATTTAAACATTTATAACAGAATAACAGGAAGTTCGATCATAACACAGTGTTTTTATATTTCTGTTCGTAGAAATAGCTTTTGTTTCAAAAAAATCATGCAGCAAACTGAATTCACAAATCTAAATTAAAATATACTTTCTTCTTAAAAAAAGAACAATTATTGAATGTTATATTTATAAATAAATTATATTCATTTCTACCATTTAGATTTCTCATTACAAAGAGGTTTTAACGAATTTACACGTTTTTATTCGCGATTTAAAAGCTGTTAAATAAAGGAGCTTTTAATTGTTCCATAATCAAAAAAATCGCAGCCCGCAGCTTGCGCTATGAAAATACTTTTTAAGGAGTAAACACTACCATATAACAATATTTTGTTTAAACATCCAAGTTTATTTTCGCATTTTAAGTGGCCGCCATTTTGAAACGGTTTAACGTAATTTGCTGGGTGTAAGTTGGTGATAACTTGCTAAAGGTATCACCAAATCGATTTAATTTTAACACGCACGCGCACACGCTCGGTCTCATCCTCTTATTTCGGAAATTCAAATCATCATCATCATCATTTCAAGATCTCAGATCTGTATGACCATGATGAACACTCCAAAAACTCATTTTTCCAAATAAAAATTCATTAAAAAAATATTTCTAAAACGATCAATATTTTTCTTTCGCTTATCAAATATACAAAAATAAATAAATCGATCACTTACTTTATAAATTTACGTGAAAGTTACATGCAATTCACCACATTTGTTTTTTATCACAGTTTATGTAACCGCTCTGATATCACGTAATTACGGCAACGTGCTGTGCCGTGAGCAAATTACGTCTCCTTGGCTCTATCACTACGCTACAATTAAACTCCGCAGCAGCCCTACCCGCTGTCTCCTAATGTACGTCGCGAGTCCACCGTGGATAATTCAGTAACCGGTGCCAGATTTAATAATAAAGCAGTTTAATGCCATGCGCATGCAACATCCGTTAAAAGCGACAGGCTAAGTGAATTATGTTATGAAACTTTGTTGCACTAATCAATCTTAGGACAGGTGTTATTTTAAAATACGGTACTACAAATTCTCGAATATGAAGAACAAACTATACACACAGGCATACAACCACGAAATTAATCTACAGTTAACAGCGTTTAGCTTACGCGAACGACCTTGCCCTGATCAAAGATATACTAGTCGCTCACAAAACATCGGTTTGTGTAATCACAATCATAACAGCAGTTTTTGAAAGGCAAAACTGCATACCAACAAAAAATAACCTAATTCTCTTCAACTTTACTAACAGTTTGTTACGCTAAACGAAAATCCATGTAGTAGCGGTAAAGAAGAATAAATGTTTTTGGAAGTGCGTGATTTCCCCCGCACGCCTTGTCCTTCCCTCAACCTCCCCGAGCAAGGGCAAGCTCTTAGTTATAGGCCTAACATCTCTAACCGGGTCTACGAAGACATCACCAACGGCAGCTATGGAGTTAGTTCTGAGGTTTTCCTCAACTGACTTATATGTCATGAGTAAGGCATGAAAGTGGAGTCTGGCTATCCTCAACTTTGGGGCATGCAAGAATTACAAAAAAGATCAGAAACCCCATTTTACAGATGGTCAAATGACACATGGTATTTTTGATGTTAGGATGACTTTTGAGGAGAAAGATCGTGTGTTGGAAAACTCTGGAGACCTAGTATGGTATACAGATGGCTCCAAGAGAAAGACAGTGATAGTGTACTGCATGAGACCAAGAGTATGCAGAAGTATTTCAGGCTGAAATAATGTCCATTAATGACTGTGTTAGAGAGAATTTCAAACGGAACTTCAAGAGGACTCGTGTTCACATTTATACAGTCAGTCAGCAATCAAAACACTAACGGATCCTATAATTCGGTCCAAACTGGTCTAGACGTATAGGGAGAACCTCAATGCTCTGTCTCTTGGAAACCGGGTTAAAGAGAAACGCATGGAATCCCTTATTCTTCACTGCGTTCCAGGGCTTAAGGGGTTAAGGATAATGAGGAAGCAGACCAACTGGCTGGACTGGGGTTTATCAAATGCGAGCCGGCTTTAGAGATTTCTCTGACGATGGCCGGGTATATTATCAAAAGGTGGATTAACAAGCAACATCAGACAAGATTGAGTAACCTTCATGTGCATTCCCATTACAAGCTCCTCATGAAGGACTCAAAGAGGGGCGGCAGATATCTGCGTTGGGTAGAGAAATCATGAGGTTTATTATAGGGCACTGTGGTCTCAGGGTGCACATGAATTGGATAGGTATGTAACACAGAGAAGCCGTGTGTAGGTTATAATGGAAAGAGAAGGAAACTGTAGGACACATAATTAAAGATTGTGAGGTTCTTGTTAGAAGGAGACTAAGGGGTTTTCCTATCCATGACTCTAGGGTCTTCTAGCAGGATAAGCTAGTCAGTGGATAGTTGGAACTTACTAAGGGCACCAATCTGCTGAACTAGTCCTTAACGGACTAATGAAATAGATCCATCGATCGCTTCCTCTAGCTTCTAATCTAATATCTCATAACTAAACGTATCTTTCAATTATTTGTTATCATCAAAATAAACTGATGTATATTATTCGGCAATTTTAATGACATTTTTACTAACTTCTCACCCTATCTTCTATAAAAAACCAAACATTTGTGTTATATAATCTATACAAATTCTAAGTTTTATAAAAATATAGGTTTTTGAATGGACTAATAAACATGAATTTTATTTTTTATTTCCTTATCGTCCATACTTTATGCCATAATTAACGAAGATAAGGAATCAGCGTTAACGGTAAGAGTAAAGCAGCGGGACTAACTGCGAAACGAACTAAGAACCTTGAGGTGCGCAGTTCAGAGACGCAGTAGACTGATCGGTGCTTTAGCCACATTGACCATCGAGTCCTTAAACAAGAAATGGATTGACCAAGATAGACTTACAATTTAACAAAAAAAAAAAGTTATTAGGCCTCATAACAAAGAAAACATCCGACTTCTTAAAAAAAGATTAACACTAAAATAATACAAAAATATAAATAAAACAATATTTTAAACAAATTAATTTCTTTCACTTAGAATAGTTCAGTATATACTAGTGTGTGTATGTGTCTGTCGCATTTTTGTAGCTCCCATCTTTTTTTACGAATAGGGTGTTTTCCTTGTAATGAAGAACATCGAATTCAGTATCCCCGTTAAATCACTAAAAATAATTCTACATTTTCAATTTTTTTTCAAAAGTTGCATTTAATTAATTTTGTTTTCTATTTCACCATAAAAAACACTCAAATTTTATAAATTTTCGGAACATCCTACGCATTTACACATTAATTTCGACTGACCCTGTAGATTGTCGAAGTAAGTAATATTACAAAATGTAGAATTAAGCTCATAATGTATTTTGAACATTGTTGATTTTGACCAATTTTTTTAATTTAAAAAAGAATAAAAAAAGTGTTCAATTAAAAAGACACAACTTTGATAGAATTTACAGTTTACTTTAAAAACATTTTACGCAGTGTCCTGATTTACTTACGCAAGAAAAAGTGTACAGTCATTATTACTCTATTGTTTCGTAAAGCGACTTCTAAAAATGGCTCACGGCGGGGGAGGGGTGCATAACCTCAACCTAACCAATTAAATTCATTAATAATGAAACGAGCGATAATCTACCGAAACCACGCCCACTATCTCGATAACAATCATCTCATTACACCCGCATGGAAGCGACAACCGATAAATCTGATCATAAAAAGGTTCACGTTACAATTAATAAATAATCCGGCAGATAGAGCTGTCTAGTGCGAATAAAAGCGCGGTTGTGTAACATAACCTCCAAATGTAACGTTGAAAGAAACAAGACAATGTCCGTTAAATTATATTATGTAAAGGACAATTGAACGCTATTCTAACAGGCCTACATTCTACAAAGTGCGCACGGATAAACGGTTAAGGTCGGCACTTCGTGCTCCACTTACCCCTCGCGGTGCATTATCTATTCGCCTTTATCTTGATTTCTATGATGATTTTGCTAAACAGTCAACAATTATAACCTAGCTGTTATCATTGCGAGTTAAAATACTAAATAACACACAATGTTGTGACTTCTATAAATTTCAAAAGAGTATTGCGTTTTTAAAAAAACCTAATAATATTGCATAAGAAGATGGAAACTGAACAAAACGTTTTTGCTATACTAGCTGATGTTCAAACAATTTAACTTAATTTACAAATTACCTCCATTAAAGAAACGTTATTTTACATAACAAGTCTCGCTGATTCTTTGTTGCATGTAGAAAAGGTCCTCAACAGGCCAATAAAGAGCTCCTTAAGTGGAATTGGTTAACGAAGCGAACAGAATTTCCTCTAGCTGAAGACTTCATTATAAGATCAAGTCAGGATCATAACATTCTCCCCCCCCAAACTTAAGATATAAAATAAAGAATAAACTACACTTTGACACTTTATTTCACTAAATCGTTTTGTAATTATACGAGAAAGGATCCTGAGACCTTTGATACCACCAGATAACGGACGAAGAATAACTTAAGAAAAAACAAAATACAAAACTATAGTTATTAGGTTTATTTTACAAATACTTAACTATAGGATTACTTCTTAATCACACCTATTATGCTTTTGTTTTATCGCGTGAACTTGACGTTGAAACCAGGTTTCTGGACCAAACTGTCTCGCTACAATACATACGATACGGTCGATTGAAGTCAAAGAAAGGATTTTAATTTTTCTTAGTCGTAGGTATACAGTACGTATTAGTTTAAAATATTAATTTGCGCAATGTTTATGTGCGTTTTAATTGACGGCTGTCGACATGATAGGAACTAAAAAAAAGGAAACAAAATAATTTAGTCACGCAAATGTAAAACTGAATACTATAAAATGACGTTTATGACGTGGAAACTGTGGTAGCTGCTACAGTAAGAAACAGAATATAAATGTTATCTAGTGTTTTGAAAAAGTAAAATCCGATAATATGTTATCAAAAAAATATACAAGAAATGTTTATTACACTGGAAACATGCATTTTGTACTTTGTGACATTTTTTAAAACGATGCTATTGTTTTTTTAAGTAAAAACGGCCACTGAAACCGTGATTACCGTAACGGTGCTGACCGGGGGCAAGCGGCGTCGCTGGACTCCACACCGCATAGCTTCGACTCTTTCTAGGTTCGGTTCTAAAGCTGATTCCGCTTCTCCCTCCACGCTGACCACGCCTCCAAATTTATTACTTCTCGTTACCTGAGTTACGGTTTTTAAACAGTTAAGACTTAAAAGATACAAACGGGTTTTTTTAACTGACTGAATGTCGCTTCTGACTGCCGTTCATCCTCATTCCGCCCAGCTCGGCTCCGCACTCGGTGGCCGCCCAGTCTTATTTTGAAGCTATTTATTACCGATTGTTTTCTCAAAAAATGAGGAAAAGTGGAGCTACCTACTTTTAGCAAGTTACAAACAGCTGCAACAATGTTCAAAGTCAAATACACCTGCTGGTTTTCCTTAAGTTCAATTACATCAAGTTTAATGTTTCACTGAGTTTGGAACAACATATTGCTGTACAAAATACCAAGAACAGTACAGAAATATGCTATGAGATATGTGAAACCATTCTTCGTAAAACCAATTTTTGTGAAACTTTACACAAGGATACTTATAATTAATATATTCCGCTCTAAAGAACAAAAACAGACGAGTTTTGACAAACGAAAATCAAAAGTGCGTAACAACTTTAAGAAATAATTAATCAAATTTTAAACACAAGCAACGCTAATATGGCACGTAGGAAAGCTACATCAGTAGAGAAAACCGTTAAAATTGTACACTATTTCTACTCTAAATAACTTTCATTCACACAGTTCTTTTTGAAGATGAGACGTTGGAGCGGTAATTTTAGTAACACTCAAAACTAAGACCGTATAACAAGCGCCAATTGACTGCGATCATGTTTAATTTTCTTATTTTCAAAATAATGAGAAAAGTTAAAATGTTAATTTGTACAGACTTAAGGCTGTTTATGAAGGTGTTTACATTGTGTAGACAAGTATTGAAGGTTTAGAAAGGAGAAACGACGAGTTGTTAAGGGTGGTCGAGAGAACACCACAAGAGCAAGATCTAGATTTGTGTTCCGATAGTGATTGACTTGCGTAAACCACCGGGCCTAAGCACTGACAAAATTAAGTTAAATATTATAATTACTTGAGCAAAATTGTAATAAAAATAAAATAAAATAATAATTCTAAAAGTTTAGCAGCTGTAGAATGGACAATTTTCCAAAGACAATAAGTGAGTTAAGTAAATAACGACCCCAAATATTGGACCTTCGTAAATAATGGAGAGACTTTTAAATAAATGAACAATTAATTTCATAAGTCACGCACCTGATTCTATGGTAATGAAAACTTGAGTAATTATGTGTTACGTCGTAAGTAAGTTGTACTTTCCGTTTATCTGAATTTAATAGATTAGTTAAAAACAGTGATTTCTTGTGTTTTGTTAATAAATATCAGTTTATTATCACTGTATAACCTCTATTTTATTGTATAACCTCTATTTTTATGAGCATATCACACTTTTATATAGTTAAAAACACACAATACAATTATACAAGTATACACTACAATTATACACACACAGTACAATTATGACTGAAGTTAGAAAATACGTTCTTTTTAATTGCTATAATGGAGGTGTTATAATAATTAGTTCACTCTAAAAAGAGGTACACATTTCAAAGATTCAAGATTAAAATAAATACAGTATTATGTGTTATGACATGGTAGTTACTTTTTGGAAATTCGCTTCCATCACGACCGCAAGTACCACGATAACAGGCTACGCATTATTTTAAATTATCGAAATTAAAAAGTAAAACTATTTAGTTTGTAATTCATTTTACGGAAGCATTTTTTTAATGTTATTATTTTCGTCATTGTTATTAAAACCATATGATTAGTGTAACAAACACCGCATCGAAGGGAACGCGAGCCTACGTTCACTGCCTTTAAAACCACATCTCGACAATGTGTAGCTTTACGTAACAGATCTTACTCCACATTTCCCCTCGATCAGAGCAACGCCCCGAACACTTTCCAACAAAACTTTCTTTGGACGAATGCACTGCCCTGAAAACTGGTTTTACGTAATACCATTTCATCTGGGACTGGTTTATAAATTGGCTGCACTCCAGCACTACTGTACCTTGGCCGTGAAAAATGCGAGGAAACAGTGAGACGAATCGAATAGATCCGCGGTGGTCGAGGCGGGTCGTGAGCGATTCCTCCCCGGCATCACGATACTAACGTAATGTTGATAAGTTTCAAGCTCCGTTAATTTCCTTCAGACTTTCCAATGTTATCTTTATATCATATTTGTATGAAGAAACAAGACCTTTCATTTTGTGTTCTTCCTGCTGGGCGCTTTTTGATGGGGGATACGTAGTCAGCGTATTGCAACCCATGGCTCCCCACATGAAATTTCGAGCCCGGGACCTAAAATTTGAAACGGAAACGGACTCCTTATTGTGGTTAATTATGTATTTTTCATGAAGTGGAAAAAATTGGTATAAAATGAGTTTCATTTTGTTTGTTAACAATTTTTTCAAATTTTCAAATTTTTTTCTAAAAAAAGACAATCCAGGGCCGGGACCCGGTACGTTAGCCCTTTCCTCCTTTGTGGGGGCCATTTTTGGCTTTTTGCAACCAGGACTGCTACTAGTACTAGAAGCAAAATTAATGAACATGAACGCTTGCTTACCCAAGATAAGGACCGAACCTGTGACCACATTATTAGGGAACAGCTACACTACTCATTCAGGTTGAAAGGTTGCATTCACTCGAGATCAGTATAACAAAAATCGTAAAAAATGTGAGTTTAGGTTTACTGTATTATGGAAAAAAATGAAAATATTTACTTTGCATCTTTCAGCTTCAAAACAAAAGTGGCCATGAAAAACCTTTTTTACGCCTTTCTTTAATTTTTTTTAAAATTTTCAATAAAATTTAAAATGTATCATAAATTTTAAAGACCATTTAAAACGTCTTTTAGAGATCAACGACTGGTGTTTTTTTCACGATACTGGGTCTGAGATCTTACTATAATAGCGGCTCCAATGGAAATTCGCGAAAAAGAAAAACGAATTGTGCACAGGACTGAAAATGTTAAGGTAGTCAATCTGTATGCACTATCACACTTGCATGTTATGTAAAAAAACGCAGATTAAAATCCTACGGAGGCTAAAAGATAAAGTAGTTGACCGAGCGAGTGTGTTTTTAACTACTAAAGGTGTGATATGCTCATAAAAATAGAGGTTATGCAATAAATTTTATATTACAGTGACAATAAACTGATATAAACTGATTCTCGTATTTATTAACAAAACGAAACAGTAGTCTTTGTTTCTACTCGAACTTTGGCATTGGCTTTGTGTATTTGTTTGTAACACAGTTTTGGCCAAACGCAATGACCGATTGTTTTGAAATTTGGTACAGAGGTACCTTGCATAAAGCCCGAACGAAGTATTTAAAAGATTTGCTTCTATTAATTTCCGTTTGAAGATGGCGGCCTCTGATTAACAATAACGAGTATAAGCAGTTTTAGCGGAACGCATTGAACGATTGTTGTAAAATTTGGTACGGCAGTACCTTGTATAAAGCCTGAACGACATATGTGTAAGATTTGTCCTATTCACTTCCGTTTCAAGATGGCGGCCTTTCGATTTACAATAACGAGTGTACGCAGTTTTAGCCAAACGCAATGACCGACTGTTTTGAAATTCAATACGAAGGTACCTTAAATAAAGCCCAAATGACGTACGTGTAAGATGTTTCGCCATTTACTTCGGATTCAAGATGGCGACCTTTGATTTAACGATGAGGACTGTACGCACTTTTGGCCAAACGTATTGGCCGATTGTTCTGAAATTTGGTAAGAAGTTACCTTACATAAAGCTCGAAAGACGTATGCAAGAATTTTTCCCACTTACTTCTGTTTCAAGATGGAGGGCTGTGATTTAACGTTGAGAATATTGTTGCTGGTTGTTTTCTGAACGACAAAACCTACCATAATTTTGACGGCTTCATTCAGAAAGAGCAGAAAATTTCAAATAAAGTTCGTAGAATAAAATTTGTCGTAAGTTTTACGGTTTAATTGGTTGAATAGGTTACGAGAGTGTCGTGGAGTAGGCCTATATTAAGAGTACGGCCAGGTTTAACATTCTTTGAACTAACCTCACTTTCTGGTAACAATAACATAAGAATTAACCGCTCTTGCTTTCTGAGTACTTTATCTGTCAAAAACAAACGTGAGAAAGTGTACGACATGTTCAGTAATTACACCTAAACACGCGTTATAACAGAGAAAGCTGATTCCTCAAGTTTGCGCATTGTTAAGCACAGCAACGAGTCAATAAAAACACTGTAACAGCTGGTCAAGCATTTAGAAGGCAATTAGACGCATATGTGCCTAATTAAATGCAACATTAGAGCAATCTAAATGATTAATGTTCTGTGTTGTCACAGTGGAGATCGTTTAGCGAGTGCTGGACAATTCACCAGTTCTAATGGTTCCGTGGTTTTAGCGCACGGCGTGTTAGTGTACACCCTCCCGTGTATGTGGTTTGTCTGTCCATCCGTCTTCCACTAGGGTGGTCAGGTTCTACGAGGGTTATTACAGATTAACAGATTAGTTTTGACTTTTATTTTTAATTCAAGCGTGTTTGAAACAGACCTGCTTCACTGAAACATTTGTCAGCTAAATTTTTAAATAGTAAAATCCACAAATCAAGTCTGAGAACATGCAATATTTCAGCAAATTCCACAAAGGGGAAAGGTATTGGTATAGTAAGACCTAGGCCTAGGTAACTTGTAACCTTTCTTTGTAACTCCCCTAAATGATAACATTAAAATTCATTCAAATTTGTACATTAATATATAAATATAAGGTTGTGTGTGTGTGTGTGTGTGTGTGTGTGTGTGTGTGTGTGTGTGTAAGATAAACAGTAAAAAATAAAACTTTAATAGATGACACAAAAGATTACAGTAGCGAAACAAAATAAGACAACATAAATCTATATACAATACAGATGCACCATTGTACCTGAGCACTAAAAAGTACCTTTCTGACTGTATTCAAAAAATAAAAATACTATCTGAATAATAGCCTCCATGTACCATCAGTTAGAAAATTCTTGTCCTGGAGAGTTTTAATATGTTTGTATGAATAGAAACTGCTACATATAGTCACGACTGATGTTTTTTGCAGTCTAGTATTTTGTCAAGATTTTTTGATGAATAATGGCAATAACTACAGAGAAAGTAACAGCCACCAAATTCAAGTAAGTGTGTGTGTTTGTGTGTGTGTGTGTGTGTGTGTGTGTGTGTGTGTGTGTGTAAGCTACTTGGTATGAAGGCAACTAATATACCAAGTATATGAGGCATATTTGCATAATAAAAAAATTTACCGTAAAAGTAGCTTCTTTACAATTATTAGAACTTTTAACACTGGATTTATGAAGTTTCATTTAAAAATATTAGACACACATTACCAGCTGACGAATAGTATGGAAATGTAGAAATTAATTAATTGTTAAGGCTATACTCAAGTGGTATTGCATTAAAGATTTACCTGTACGCAGAAAGGAATTAACAGAAATTAAAAAAGGCGGACTACTGTGTGATAATTTTTTTTCTTTTGATTAACGTCCATGTTTTCAGTTAAGCTATGGTTTCCCAAGAAAGTGGTGCAGGTATAGAGCGACCGTAATATGACGTGAACCGGCGGACGTAGTAAAACGTCCGTCCAGAAGTTACGGACAACGGATCAACATAGACGATTGCGTTGGAGAATGAAAGATTTAGCTATTGCATTATTACTATATTTGGAAGATAAAGAGCCGTCAGACGACGAAAACTGTCGTCAGTGTTTTTAAAAGTTCTCCAGGGGGCATTTGAAATTTTAGTGCGTTGACATTTGCACTGCAACGAAGAAACATTCACAGTACTTTCGCCTAACAACAGTGCTGTTTGATTATTTACTAAATCACATAAGAGATGATATAATCTCAAAACCATATAATAAACACAAAAAGCCAATTTTCCCAGAAGAAAAGTTATGCATACAGACTTTTTTCAACAGGCTTCATTAATTTTTACAAAATTAAAATGTCATCGTCTTCGCTGGTCCAAACGATAGCAGGTGCACTCGTTTCACTCATTTTTTTTACAAAAAATGTTTTCTTTTTAAAAAAAAGTTCATCAACGGTAAAAAAACGTTCACCAACATGTTCATTACCGCTATGACGGCCTTCGTGCAAGTGGCGGCACCGGTTTTTGACAGCCAACACTCTCTACAAAAACCAACGCAATCTGGTTTGCATAGACAACGTTTTAGTGACGTCATCCACCAATACAATACGGCCGCTAGATAGTGGCACCGTTTTCTTAGGAAACCATAGCTTTAGGCTAATGAGGACAAGGGATCAGTGATAACAATAAGAGTAACTGCGTCTGGAACTGAGAACCTTGAGGTGCGCAATAGTTCAGAGAAGCAGCAGACTAACCGGTGATTTAGTCACATCAACCACCGAGCCCTCCTGTGCGACAAAACCACGGTACCGTTTTAATTAATGTTTTTGGTGATATATAAAACATTCTATTGTAAAACAAACACTGCATTAATTAAAAAAAAATAAAAATTGCCAAAAGTATCTCGCGATTCATGTAACTATAACTTAAAGTAAGCTGTTAAAAAAACAAACGTTTATTAAATACAGTTGTAATTTTTCAGTTAATTGAAAATTTTGGGTTAAAATGGCTCAAGTGTAGCCTTTAAGGTTCAACACAATACGTGAGGGTCGCTGTATCTGAGAAACACCGTGAGGTAACGATAAAAAACCAGTAAATCAACAAGAGGAAATATTTAGGCGTATAATTCTTAAAATCGGTAAAAACCAAAACCCCTTCGACAATCAGCATTTCAGTTTCTTTTCTTTTCAAAAATTAAAGTTGTTTATTTAAAATAAAATTCGGATATTGTTTTTATATATATCTGAGAAAATGTTTTTACATTTTCCAAAATTACGATTTTTTTGGACGCCAGCAATCGGTCCCTTAAGATTTTTTGCATGGTTTAAGTATGTAATTAAAAAAAGAAAAAATATATGACTTTTCTGTTAACATTTTGAGTAACAAAAAAGAGGGGAGAGGGAGAGGGAGGGAGAGAGGGAGAAGGGAGAGAGAGAGAGAAAGCCTAATATACAGCCTACGCCTAAATCTACAGCAAACGACGTATAAAATGTTTACGACAAATAAAACAGGAAAGAAGTCAGTTGTAAGAATTTACCGCAAATCAGTGCGCTATTCAGAAGCCATTTATTTAGATAATTCCAGTTTTTTTTAACACAAAAACAAGTTTAATCTAGACAAGAATTTAAATAACAGTTTAAAGAGATCTTAAGCCTGGCTCTAATAATTTCCGTATGGTTCGCCTGATAAACACGGCTCTAGCTTATTTTTT
This sequence comes from Callitettix versicolor, assembly GCA_022606455.1. Classification (NCBI taxonomy): domain Eukaryota; kingdom Metazoa; phylum Arthropoda; class Insecta; order Hemiptera; family Cercopidae; genus Callitettix; species Callitettix versicolor. Next base: position 88,570,961 of record CM040186.1, read on the forward strand.
TAATGGAAATATAATTTAAAAGTGGTAAAACTATCTAAAACTAAGCCAGACATCCATTTTGATCAATAGCCGGTGAATGTATACATCGTTAGCTGAACAATTTTTCCGTTGAATTCACGAAATGCATTTTAACGGTGGTCAGGGTTCATTTTCGTTTTTTAAAAATAATTTGAAAGTTTAAAATATTAATATATACTGATTAATGCCATTTATGATGACGAAATTAATGTTTTAGAAAGTGTGTGTAATACAAGAAAAACACTTTTGGATATTCGCTTCCATCACGTCAGACAGCTGCGAGCCACTATTTTTCATTTTATTTGTAATGCCCAATATTTATAAGCAAATAATGGAATTTTCATGGTAACGAAATTGTCAAAGCTAATTACTTAAAACCAATGTTCGTACCAACTGAAAGTATCGCATCGAAATAGTTTTTAGAAATTTGCTACCATCATTCCATAACTAAGCTGCATGCCGCGAATACTTAGTTTGCATACAGTCTTCGGTAAGTTAAACCATTCACCTTATCTAAACGTATAATATTCTAATGTAACTCTGACTGAATAAAGAAGGATGCGTGGAAGAGTGCTGGATGATAACTGAGGACACGCGTATAACCGAACAATGCATCTACATCCTGTGTCAGCCGAGATAAAGACACAGCCACTCCTGTAGCTTAACACTTCATGTGCACGTACCGTCTCCATTAATTTACTGGAAAGTTTGTAATTTTCACGTTTACACTTGTAATGGCGGAAACAATCAGAACCCAGAAAGAAAACAACGGTATAAATACAGTTTACAAATGTTTAATTTCATCTTGAAATGAGTCTACACGTAATAACATTTTAAACACACTTCCTCTTGACAATGTGTTTATTGTTTTTTCTGTAAATGTTTACTTGCAATCTAGAATTTAATTCTTGTAGTTTTTAATTCGTTTTTCATTTTCCACAGTTTTACTATTCGTGAACACTTCAGAATGGCGCGCCTTAACTGGAGGTTATGTTTTGTTTATGGAAAGGAAAGCAATTAAAATAAGTCAGTTAATGAAGGCTACACTAATTATGTATTTAGCTGATAAAAACGGAACATTAAAATATTTCTTACGCAAATAAAACTGAACGTAAAAACGTTAAAAATATTTATAATAATAAAGCATTATATTCAATAAAATAAGACAATATAGAAAGTAAATGGAAAGCTTACTGTATTAAATCGGTAATCAGGATACTAAAAATGATTCCATAGTTCTGTAATCAGGATACTAGAAATGATTCCATAGTTCTGTAATCAGGATACTAAAAATGATTCCATAGTTCTGTAATCAGGATACTAAAAATGATTCCATAGTTCTGTAATCAGGATACTAGAAATGATTCCACAGTTCTGTAATCAGGATACTAGAAATGATTCCATAGTTCTGTAATCAGGATACTAAAAATGATTCCATAGTTCTGTAATCAGGATACTAGAAATGATTCCACAGTTCTGTAATCAGGATACTAGAAATGATTCCATAGTTCTGTAATCAGGATACTAAAAATGATTCCATAGTTCTGTAATCAGGATACTAAAAATGATTCCATAGTTCTGTAATCAGGATACTAGAAATGATTCCACAGTTCTGTAATCAGGATAGTAGAAATGATTCCACAGTTCTGTAATCAGGATAGTAGAAATGATTCCACAGTTCTGTAATCAGGATAGTAGAAATGATTCCATAGTTTTTATGATGTCCGCTGCAATTGACAGAGTAGTCAATAATGGATAAAATTTGGCGTGTAAGGAAATTCAAATAACAGCGATTGTTAAGTTCAAATAACTCAAAAATGCATAGCATATTTTTTTTAAAACTGTTTCCAAATGATTTTTATAAAAATTGCTTATAATAAATTAAGCTATTAAAAACCGAAACAAATGAAATAGGAACTAAAATAATAACTTTAATAAGCAAGAAATCGAAAAATTAAAAATACTGCTTTTTGGAACATCGTTTATAGATTCAATCTTTCCAATCCAAATTCGGGTTTAAAGAACCGTGAGGGGATGATACTGCCATGTACCTCACTATATAGAGTGCCCACGGATTCAAATCGTTTTCTGACCAAAACTGATCAGTCAAAAAGTTAAGTGCTGAACCGTTTAACGTACCACATTTTCTTTACAAAAAATGTTTTCATATGAAAACCTAGTTTGCGTAGATGACTGCGGAATGTCCAGTGACCCCTCACAAATCCCGCCACTCTCCGCAGGTCCGTCTTGTTCAGCCGTATAAAACGGCACAAAAATCGATTTTGGCTATAGCTTAAACAAACCAGCAAAATTCGTTCAACAGTTTCAAAATAGCAACCATTTTAAAGTTTTAAAAAATTCGTAACTATTTTGAAAATTAGTGTTCATCATTGTAATCAGCGATAAAAACTTAACAAATTAGTATTTTGAGTTTTCAAAACTCGTTGAATTTAAGAAATACTGTATAATTTGACTACGGACATTTCGTTATTTTCATATGTAATTTGAAAACGCTAGTATATGCAGATTTTAATGCTGATTATGATGGTGACATCAGAATTTCAAAAAGGGAAATATAAATAACAAAAAATGTTGGTGGATATCGCTTCTATCACGTCAGCGAGATAGCTGCTTGCCGAGCCGCTACGGTGGCCTAGTGGATAGCGTAGTAGGCTTTCACACCGAGGACCCGGGTTCGATTCCCGGCGAGGGCTTGGAATTTTCATACGCTATAAATCATCCCATCGTCTTCATTAGCCCAAGTGTGCACAATAGTCGGACGTTAAACACCCAAAAAAAAAAAAAAAAAAAAAAGCTGCTTGCCTGCCGCGATTATTTTAAATATAACGTAATAGAGGTTACGACTTTTACGGCAATTAGAATGGATTATATTTTAAAGCAAAAATACACGCAGCCTATAATAAATATTTGTTTGTGATACTGTAAAATTCTAGAAAAACGCTTCTATCACCTCAGTTAGACAGCTATGTGTTATGATTATTCGCATTCATAAATTAGGTTGTTTATTCCTGAAGAAAAACAGTAAGTCTGGAATAATTTCAAGTAGTGTTATGTTTAAATTAAATTACACATTAATGGTGTAACCTGAACCGAGTGTATGTAGGTAAATATGCAAAACTGTAAAGTACAAAGATTTAGGGAAATTAATTTGTTATATATTAAATTATTACGCGGGTTTTAGTAAATAATAAAAAAAACGTAAAACTATTTTTTATACAGACGAAATTACATAAGGTTTCAAATTTTATAGCAAGTTGTAGCCGCTTAAAATATTAAAAGTAATGATCTTATTGTGAAACAGCTGAAGAACGAAGTTGACAAATCAGATATGAGCGAATCTACGCCTCGCATTGACTGCGACTGTTCTACTTTCTTTCACCGCATCCTACGTTTAGTTTCTCTAAATTCGTTTATATTTTAACAGAGCTTAGGCGTACCGAAGCGACGTTTACTACCCACGTAAATTCTGCACAACACTGCGACAATAAACGAGAGCGAAGTCTTGCAGCTATTAGTAGCGTGCGCAATTTACACAAAGGTTGTAAACAGTAGTCGCGATTAACCGTCCGTTTCTATTAACAGTTAAGTTAATTGTGTTATTTGACATTTTTAAACAGTCTTTTATGCTACATAATTTTTAACAAATAATAAAAGTAACCTTCTAGACAAAACACTGTAACTGAACAAGACTTATTTATAGCATAGACGATGGCAGCTGACAATAATTCCTACCCTAAGCAAACATTGATAATCGAAAATTAAACGAATCTGTCATCTAGTAGAACAGGACAGAAACACTTTTACGATAATACCATTCAGCGTATACGTCGATCACGTAACAGTCACGAGAGTACTCTAAGTGACGCGCGCGGTGCTCTCGCATATGTTACCTAAATACTTGTCAGGAGGTTACATACGGATATTCCCGATAATAACATTTAGCGTATACGTCGATTACGTAACAGTAACATGATTACTGTGACGCGCAGCGGTGCTCTCGCATGTTACCTGAATATTCGTCAGAATGTTACATACGGATATTCCCGATAATAACATTTAGCGTATACGTCCATCACGTAACAGTCACGTGAGTCCTCTAAGTGACGCGCACAGTGCTCTCGTATATGTTACCTGAATGCTTGTCAGGAGGTTACACAAAGATATTTCCGATAATACCTTTCAGCGTATACGTCGATTACGTAACAGTAACGTAAGTACTGTAAGTGACGCGCACAATGCTCTCACATATGTTACCTGAATACTTGTCAGGAGGTTACACAAGGATATTCCCGATAATACCATTCAGCGTATACGTCGATTACGTAACAGTAACGTGAGTACTGTAAGTGACGCGCGCGGTGCTCTCGCATATGTTACCTGAATATTTGTCAGAATGTTACATACGGATATTCCCGATAATAACATTTAGCGTATACGTCGATCACCTAACAGTCAAGTGAGTCCTCTAAGTGACGCGAACAGTGCTCTCGCATATGTTACCTGAATACTTGTCAGGAGGTTACACAAGGATATTCCCGATAATACCATTCAGCGTATACGTCGATTACGTAACAGTAACGTGAGTACTGTGACGCGCGCGGTGCTCTCGCATATGTTACCTGAATACTTGTCAGGAGGTTACATACGGATATTAAAGACCTATGTACATAAAAATTCGTATAATACATAATTATAGTTATACAGAAAATTTAAGTTTTACTACATTTTCCAAAATAATAATAATACAACACTGTGCTCGGAACAAATTATAGTTCGTTATTCTTACCGATTGCCGAAAATACAGGTGGTAAGTTACTATTATCCGTCTGGTCTGTCATTCATCACCCCAACATCAAGAATTACGGTTAATCAAGACTCTACTGCACTTCCAAAAGTCTTTGTGTACTGTATAAGTTGAGAAATGGACAAGGGTTCAGGTAGGTAGCTGTCAGCTGACGTGATAGAAGCGAATTTCTGAATACTAATAAATATTTCGCTACGTGCTCAGAAATATCCGTTCATCCGTTTTAAAATAGCTGCTAATCGAAATATTTTGATTTTTAAACTTCAAGAGATAGGAAGTTTATTTATTGTTTAAATTATAATAAATTCAGTAATTTAAGGTTCAAATTTGATTGAAAGTATATATTACAAGCCGTATAATTAATTTTGGTATTTTGAATCACATAACAAAAATTAAACCATTAATTTAAGTATATTTAAACTCTAATTGCTATAGTAAAATGAGATATTAAAAAAAGGTTTAAAAACTTGTGGTTTTTCATTTTTTGCGCACATACATTAAAGTTTTAACTACCACACCCAAAAGTGGCCATGTAATGTTTTCATCATACAGTAGTTATAAGTCTGGATCTCACCATGACCCAATGGCTCTTCTACAGAAATTCGCTTAAAAATTACAATACATTCTATCATGATATTACGGAAAAGTCAAAAGTAAATAACATTATTAACAAACTACGTTTACATCGGAAATGTATTCAAGAACTGTCATAAGCAGCTGAAAGCTTGGATTGCATTTAGATAATAATCTTTACACTTGTGGAACTCGGGGAGTTACTGGCAGACGCGAAGCTTTTGTTAATGATATTTCTGTTGAATATATAATTAGTTTGAAGATATGTTTACAAATATCTGGTTTTGTGATAAATACGTGAACCTAGCTTAGATATTAGTGATTGCAGTTGTAGTAAAAAATCAGTTGTTTATATTAATTCGTAACGATTTCAATGAACAGCTGATAGGATACAATAACTTTCAGGTTATGTTGTTAAAAACTAGCAATAAAACAACAATTATTATAAACGTTTATATTAATTTCAAATGTACTAAAAACGGTTACAACGTGCACATGTTCTTCAACTAAGGAAAAATAACGAAACCAAAGCAACACGACGTTTTCATATAATACGCGTGTACTGTTATCAAAAAGGGGGAAGAAAAAGAAAGAGAAAGAAATAGAGACAAAATTCATTTTCTCGTACGTTCTATATTTCCTTTACATTCTTTTTTTCGGCAGACATTTTTTGTATTCATTCCTCTCGTCAAAGCTAACATTGAAAGCTTTGTTACAAAAACTGGAAAAAAAATGTTAATACAATTCTAACCATAAGTAAACTGGATTTTACAAATAATTAAAAACAAAAATAGAATATATAACAGCTCCAGTAGAAAATGTAATTAGAAGGTGAAATGACTGAGAAAACCGGGTCTGCGTTTAACAATAACTACGAAAGTTTGAAGCCTACACTCTACAGGACCGATGTCTTTGTTAAATACAGACGGGCTGAGAAAACCTAAGTAATTGCTACAGACGAATGGCTTTGCTCATGAAATATGTGCTTCTTTTATAATTAGTGAACGCAATTATTTTACGAGAGAAAATATCTACTGCTGATTTACAACTAGACTGAAACAGCTGCTGCACTTTCTGTAAAATATGATGCGCCTATATTTAAAAATACGGACCGAGCGAAGCGAGGTATCTGTTTAAACGCGATCGTTCGGACATTTGATTTGTTTGTTAAGCAGTTTTTTCTAAACGCACTGTCTGATTTACTTGAAATTTAGTACGAGGTACCTTGTATGAAGCCCGAACGACATATGCTTAAGATTTTTTCCATTAATTTCTGTTACAAGATGGCGGCTTCTGATTTACGATGACTGTAAACGCATTGTTCGATGTTTTAAAATTTGGTACGAATGTACCTTATATAAAGGTATCTTTAGATATACCTCATAGACGTATGTGTGAGTTTTCCCTACTCATTTACGTTTCATGATAGCGGACTCTGATTTAATGATCAGAATGTAGTTGCTGGCTATTTCCTGTAATAATGGTTGAACGGCAATACCTATCATTATTTTTATAGCTTTAACAAAAAAACAACAAAAAAATTTCCAATAAAACTGGTCCATTAACATTTTCCCTAAATATTACGATTACTTGCTAAATCGGTAGTAAGGGTATGAGCGCTCTTTAATACGACTAAACTGCGAAATGAACTGTTCTGTGAACTACTAGTACACTTATTGCGAGGTCTAGTATTCTGTGAATTATTAATACTTATTGCAAGGTCTACAGTTTTGTGAACTACTAGTACTTATTGCTAGGTCTACTGTTCTGTGAATTACTAGTACTTATTGCAAGGTCTACTGTTCTGTGAATTACTAATACTTATTGCAAGATCTGTGAACTAGTAATAAATTCTGTGAACTACTACTATTTATTGCGAGTCTACTGTTGTGTGAACTACTAGTACACTTATTGCGAGTCTACTGTTCTGTGAATTACTAGTACCTATTGAGAGTCTACTGGTCAGTGAACTACTAGTACACTTATTGAAAGTCTACTGGTCTGTAAACTACTAGTACCTATTGCGAGTCTACTGTTCTGTGAACTATTAGTACTTATTGCGAGTCTACTGTTCTGTGAACTAGTATTACTTATTGCAAGGTCTACTGTTCTGTGAACTACTAGTACTTATTGCGAGTCTACTGTTCTGTGAACTACTAGTACTTATTGCAAGGACTACTGGTCTGTGAACTATTAGTACTTATTGCGAGTCTACTGTTCTGTGAACTACTAGTACTTACTGCAAGGTCTACTGTTCTGTGAACTACTAGTACTTATTGCAAGGACTACTGGTCTGTGAACTACTAGTACTTATTGCAAGGTCTACTGTTCTGTGAACTACTAGTACTTATTGCAAGGTCTACTGTTCTGTGAACTACTAGTACTTATTGCAAGGTCTACTGTTCTGTGAACTACTAGTACTTATTGCAAGGACTACTGGTCTGTGAACTACTAGTATTTAGAATTCTCAAAATCTTAAGAGCATTAAGTACCAGCCTTACTGATTTGGATATTTGTAGTTAATGTACAAATATACAGAGTAGACCTCCTTGGAAAAAGCAGCAATTGTAGGCCTACTGGCCAGTGAAATGGTTGGATGCAAAAAATTCATAAGCAAATATGTACAATATAATAGCAATGAATGAGATACTAAACAAATAATTCGCTGAAAGTGTAAAGAATATGAAGATTTGGTAGCAATAGTTACAGTCTATTCCATAGTAATTGGTACGGTGTCATAACAAATCGATCGCTGCAGGGCTTAGCGCGAGTCATAACAAATTTGAACCTGAATTATAGATTCCAAGGTAGTGTAGGACATTACAATATTGTACTTTAAATTATATTTCTAGTTACATATGTTTAGAGAACCAAAGATACGTAACACAGTAACAAGATAGACAGAAAAAACAAATATCAGTCTTTATTTAAGGGGCGAAATTAGAACCTCTTTGTCATTCAACCCCCAAAATAAAACCTGCCGAGATTACAGGCTTTACATTACTGACAGCACAGATAATACTCGTATTGCCTGAAATCATTGCACGTTTACTGTAAATATTTATTTCGGGTTTATTGAGTAACAACAAAGCACGCATATATTTTAGGCTACCACATGTGTTACTGTTATTTAGCAATTACACAGTCATGTAGGAAGCCGGTAGCATAACTTTCACAGGAAGCGGTAGGCTAATATCGGCCACGTCCACTCTGAGCGCGTCCTGCTTTCTTTGTAATAAAAATTGAGTTCAAAAACCATTGCAGCATATCAAGCGTAAAAAATACACATATCCACGAACATCACAAGTTCCACATTACATTACCAAACAGCAGAGTCTCGATTAACTGTCACCCTTTTAACCGTCAGGTTAATTCTGTTCTCTGAATTTTTAAACAGGCCTCTATAGTAAATAACTTGTAATAAATAATGAAAGTAACCTAACCAAAACAAAAACTGGACACAGCACAAACGACGGCAGCTGACAATGATAATCAAAACTAAACAATTAAATCATCTTGGTGGAATGAGACAGAAACACTTGAAATAATGTCAAACATTTCTGAATGACTGAATGAATGTTTCTATAGAAAGATAAATACGCACACTATTTAAGATAATACCATTCAGTGTTTAAGTCGATCACGTAACAGTCACGCGAGTACTCTTTAACAGGCGCGCTCGTTGTTCTCGCGTACGTTAAGCGAATACTTGTCAAAAGGTAAAGTATGGTTAATAAATTGTATTAAAAACCTCACATAATTAGAGTTAAACAGAAAATTTAAGTTTTACTACATTTTCCAAAATAATAATAAGAAAACATTCTGTGCTATAAATAAAGTATAGTAAATTATTTTTATCGCACGCCGAAAGTACAGGTTGTCTATTTCTGTTATCAGTCCCGGTTAACCGAGACTCTACTGTAGTTCGATAATTAAATTTGGTATTTTTACGGAAACGGCAATTTTGAAGCTTTCTCAACCTAAAAGAGTTTGTTACTCTGGGTTCCGTTTGTTATCCTTTGTGTATTACAAAAATAATTCTTCTATTACGAAGGACTGCAGTACATTGAAACAGCAATGAAACCACATAACAACCCTGAGGTATCCCGCACTTGTACAGTAGATATACCTGCGCGCTACATTGCTGACATTTAACTGCGCGTCTGATCTCATTAGAATCCTGTTTTCTTCCAGTTTCAAAATAGCGTCCGCATTCACTTATCACAAACAGCCATGGCCCGAGGATGACGTGTAGCGTTCAACTTGCAACAATATCAGAACTTTCTCACAATGCGCGGCGAGCTTACTCAGTAACATTTACTTTAGCAAGCGCAAGTGAATTCGAAATGACGGGTACTACTTCGTTTAAAACGTTTACAAATTCTATACTAACTAAAAATTACCGCTGCACGCAGCTGTCTTGCTGACGCGATGGAACCGAATTTCCAAACATATTTTTCTTTATCTTACTACTTTTGAAATACACTATCATAATCAGTATTAAAATCTGAATGTATTAGTATTTAAATCTTTCAAATTACTGTATCAAATTACACTATCGCAAAATAATGTGTTAAAGAGATTGAAATAGAAAAAAAATATATAAAAACAAAATTTTTACTATAAATCCTTTAAATGTATACATTTTGGTTGTGCATCACCAGCTAGGTAACTTCACTAGTACGGATGTATGTTGGAAAACGTTAACATACATTTTAGAACCTTAAAAGAATCCAACCAATCATATCAAATTAAGCGTCTACTTACAGCAATATTTTCTTGTAACAGAAACAATTCCCTTACCTGTAACACACAAAACGAACACTGTTAGAACAGAAAACTCAATCAATGGAACAGAAATAAGTACAATTAGTTAACAATGAAAATATGCAGTAAAAAGAAAAAATCCCGGGAAAAAATATAACCCGGCTAACTGTAATAGTTTAAAAAAAAAATTCCTTCAGTCTTTAAAATCAAACTAGTCATGCTTGAGGTTGAACGAGATAGAAACACACTTCAACATATTATCGTAAGTATTTTAATACCTTTAATAATGCAATCTTCATCTTCTCTAAGTATTTTGTGTTAACTGGTAAATGCAAATAATTTTTCTTAACTTTATGCCAGTTAGACTAATGAGGACTTCTTTAACAGTAAACATTTAGCCTAGATCACACGTACACTGTGTTCTTTAATATCCCCGGACTGTATTATTAGCGAATTTTCAATGAAAAAGTAACGGCAATCAGGCATGACCCTGATCTTAGACCTTAAAATGAGCGCCGATCTGATCTTTAGATCACTTTTTGAGTTAGAATTTGTACATGTATATATTCGCGCGCGTCTTTGTACTACCACGTTTGCAATTTTAGGCCCATTTGTTTTAAACTTGGGATAAAAGTAAATTTTGGTAACAGCTTGGAAAAAGTTAATTACCCAGTAAAATCCGATCAATAGTTTTAAAATTGCGGCTATTTCAAATCTTTAAAAAAACATTTAACGTAAACTTTTCTTAATCGGACCTTTTTTTATCGTATCACCGTTAAAACCTTCATAAATCAGTATTTTAATTAAAATACAAAAACGAATCTGACGGCGGTCAGGGTTAGTTTTTATATTTTTAGTTTGAAAGATTAATATTGTAATCTATTTAGATTTTATTCGTAGTCTGTTCTTTATACAGAGTACAGTGAGAACGTAAAAACAATTTGTTTTGTCATTTAAGAAAACAAAATTACCCAGAATGTTCCGAAAACGCATTTGAAAAATCTGTTCAAAAATCATATTTTGAGCGACTATTCAACATTGTTTGTTTGGGTTTTTTTCATTAGTGTCTTAAATATTACTTACATAAAAAGAGCGATGCAATTTGGTATGTACGCGATATTACTGTCTAAACACTACTTAAAGGACATATCCTAAAATACTTTTCTGGTCAAAAAAAAAAAAAAATAATAATAATAATAATAATATATATATATATATATATATACATATATAAATTTAACAAAAAAACTGTGTTTTTAAAAATTAGTTTCAATTATTTTGATCAATAGTCAAGTGTAGTAACCAAATAAAACCATTAGGATGTCCTGAAAATCAAGTTAAGGAGCCAGAAAGATCTGCCTAATTTCAAACAATTTTGCTTTTATATAAGACCCCGCAGGGGTGCAGACTATCTGCACCTATTGAGAGGATTTAGACGTCCCTCGCGGAACCCGAGTCTAACACACACACTTACGATTTTAACACTATACACTCACACTTACATTTACGGAAGGCGATAATAGCCTCAATGTGCTTTTCGCCTTATATATATATATATATATATATATATATATATATATATATATATATATATATATATATATATATATATATATATATATATTTAGCTCAGGACGTAGAGAAAATAGGAAAGATGGAGAGAAGGATTTTACGGAAAATATTGGGTCCAAAGAATAACACAGGGTTAGAATATAAACAGAGGTAAAATGGAGAGCTTTATTCAAAAATAGAAAAAATAACAGACGTATTCAGGAAAAGAAGACTTCAATTCTACGGACACATATACAGAATGGAGAACACCCGACTAACTAAACAGATCTTCACAATATTAAACAAGCACAGGAACAAGATAACCTGGTTCACAGAGATAGACAAGAACCTGGAAAACAGCGCAATAGACTCAGAAATTATAGGAGACAGAGCAATATTCAGAAGTACAATACGGCAACTTGAGTTGCGGGAGAATAAAAGACCCACGTGCAGGAGAGGAAGAGAGTGGACGCAAGAGGACAGAGAAAACCACTCAAGGAAAATGAAGGAAGCACGGGCTAAGAAGTTGATTAAGCGTGCCCTCTAAATGGGCTATTCGATATATATATATATTATATATATACATATATATATATATATATATATATATATATATATATATATAAGAAACTGTTCTGTTTGGTTCTTTTATTTCCTCCTGAATTACTAGAATTATTATGGCATTATACTGGAATTACGAATCAATAAAATTTGAACACAATCTAATCACTGACTTTGAAAATCTTCCAGTATTTTTTAGACAGTTTCATAAAGTAGCAATATGTAAGACGCTTTCCACGTCATTTATTTTTTCTAATGAATGTTGAAATTGCCAACAAAATACCTCAGCACCAGTAACACGAAACTTGTCGTTAAACAGCTGTTCCGATGATGACCCGAACAATAAACTACCTCCGCCAGCTGGCCACCCACATTACCTTGCTGGTCATATGGACTAAACACATAATGGCCTAACACAGCCATATATTATAAACCTGGAACCCCACAATTCGGCGCAATGGATTGAACCAGTTTGGCCGACAGCCGAGACACTTTCACCGCCAAAATATGTTCCCTTCTTCCAACGAATTTAACGAGTTTATGTGAAAAAATAAAACGATGAAAGCCGAATATAACAAGATAAGTATGATTCATGGTAGTACGTGACTGCCAGCTGTCCACACTCTTTCAGTACACATTCTCAAGACAAGCAAATTTAGTCGTGACATTGTTACAAATGGTTACTTTAAGTTCCAGTTCCTTGGTATGTCGTATGGGTTGGTAAATTGTTAAAAAAATCGAAGTTTTCGAATTCTCACCACCAACGAGGGCGTCGCCCTTTTGAAAAAAGCGCTAATTTTTTGACTTGACCATATTTTTTGAAAAAAGTTACTCTAGTGTTGGTCTTAACATCTTTTTTAAACTTGAATAAATAATTTACAATTTGAAACAAAAACGAAATTTCTAGCTGTAATACTTCCCGAGATGGAGCATTTTAAATTTTCAGAATTTTTCTCAAAACTTGTCGGTTTTTGTTCGATAGCAAGTACACGGTCTACGCCGAATTTTGCCATTTGTAAATAAGACCAAACTGGTTCCGTTAGCTCGTTTAAACTCTTAGAAACAATCTTATGAATATTTTTGTAGTTTCTTACGAAAACACGTAATAACTGAGTACTGACAAAAGCAATGTATTTACTACAAAAAGAAGCAAATCATTTATGTAAATAAATGATAAATAATTGCAGTTAAATTATACACACACACACATATATATATTTATATTATATATATATATATATATATAAATATATATATATATATATATATGTGTGTGTGTGTGTGTGTGTGTGTGTGTGTGTGTGTGCGCGCTCGCGCGCGCGCGCGCCACAGAAAAAAATACTTGGGGTAATGCCAACAAAAATGAAAATTGGAGAAGGTAATATTCATTAAATAATTTCACTACACAAATTTTATTTACCTACCAAAGCAGTATATTTACAATGACAAGCATGTAACTGCAGAGGGAAACAAATACGTGTACGCGGACTGGTACCTTAACACTACATACAAAACTAAACAAAATTCAAATAAAGTTATCCTGCAACATGCTTCATATATTCTATATTCAACAACCATAACGATCAGCCCGTAATAAATAATCACAAATATCAGCTTTCTGCAACATCCATTTTTTCATCCTTATTTCTAAAGTGCTCTTATTGAATTACAATACTTTCATATCCTGAGTTAGTAAATTGTGTACATGTATTGCTCTTATTTAACTGTTCTTCTCGCTTACTTTTTTACAATTTTTGGGTAATACCACGCTTTTATTCCTTGTCTTACTGCTTGAATTTATGTATATACCTTTTAAAGACTCATAATGAAACAATGAAGACTCCAATTGGTAAAGTTGCACTAATGTCAGTGGTTTTTTCTCTGCTAAAAATTCATTTTTATTAATAATTTCTAAAATTCTGTTTTGCAATGCTTGGAGGAAAGACACACAATTATTGTACGTCCTAGCCCAAGCTATTATACCACAACTTGCAATACCTTGGAAATAAGCGTTAATATATAAGTATACAAAATACATTTTTAAAATTAATACTAACAATAAACATAACCTCAATTGATATTGAAGCAACAGCTGTTGTGCGAAATCAGCTGTTTAGAAGTAGCCACTTCAAGTCTACATATATAGAAGAACAATTATATATACTGTGAGGTATACGTCACGGAATCAAGCGTGACGCGAAAGCAAATGTTTATATACATGTTTTGTTAACCGCGTCCATAAAAGTTTTCACTTCAAAAGTGTCACTTGTAGTGAACGTCCCAGACACTGGGGCAGCAATCCTGGTGGATGGTGTAGAACAGGATTTACGGTTGGTGTAATAATTCTGAAAATGTTTATCTTTAATAAAGTTTTTGCTTACTTTTTAGTTTTATTTATAGTTGAATTAACATTTTTATATGTTTGTAAACAATAAGAAAAGTGAAATAAAGCATCAGCTGATGGTTGGTTAACTCAAAAATAGAAGTGAAACACGAAAAACCTATGTTTCTAATAAATTATACCGGACTAGCGGCACTGTTTATTTATTTACAAAAAAACTATTAAAAATTCGAACGTCGGTACAAGATTTTTTCGCGAAAATAATCAAAGAAAAATTAATTTATTAATGGATAGAAATTTCGTTTTGGTCTGAAACTGTAGATAATTTACTTCAGTTTAAAAATGGTATAAACAAGTTTTTTTGTCAACTCAACACTATATGAGCTTTCTTGGAAAAATAGGACCAAGTCCGAAAATGTATCGCTATTATCAAGATGGCAGCGTCCACGGTGGTGGGATGAATTCGAAAACTTGGATTTTCTAATACTGTACCCAACCCGTACAAGATAAAAAAAAAAAATTGAACTACCCTACTTAATGTGACAATTACACTGGAGTAATTATAAGAAGAAAAAAATATAATCTTTACAAGGCGTCATAATCACTTCTATATGAAGATTTGTCAAAATCTAATAAACAAATATAGCGGTAAAAAACTCACTTATGACGAAGTATAGCCTATAATATGTATAGGCAATTGTAATACGATAAATCGATCTTGAGGTTTTGATGGCTTTATCGATTTCCATTGCGTTAAAAAATAAGTTTTTTTTACTTTTATCTGTTTGTTTTATCGCTGGTAACTAACCTGACCGTTTACGATGGAATTTGACTGTCAATAAAAGTTGTTTTTTACTTGTCTGTCCGTCTATTTGTAATAAAGACATATAGTTTGCTCATACTTCGAAATTTTTCTAAAGTAATTGTTTGTACGCCATTTATAAATAAAAATAACTCATAACAACAACAAAGAATCGGATCCCTTCGGATTTGACGTTTATCTGCTCTCAACTCGTAAATTTGCCCTTTAATTTGAATTTGATTCTTTAACTTGATTTCTGAATCGTCAAATATGTCCGATATTTGCATAAAATCTAATGATTGATTATTATTATTATTATATTTTTCGAGGGGGAATAATTCAACATGAAAAGGCTTGTGTTGACACCATCTTACAAATGTCATCACGGTAAGAATTTCCATTGACTTTGTACCAAACATTCAGACCTAAGTTATTGAAACCATATAAATGCGGTACCTACAGGTTAATCAGAACACCAGCAGGTTAACTCGCACGCCTCATACTTTTATATATTAAGGCTCTACAATAAAATAAAATCAACTTAAAAACCAATAAAAGGTTGGTAAAAAAAATCCAGGAGTAGTATAAAGTGTCCCCGTGAGAGTGCAGCACAACGCAGGAATATGTGACAAATAATTGTAAATGTACCAAAACATGTGATTACTAAGAAAAAAACATTGTTGAAAGTAATATTTAAATTATTACTGCATCCAAGACTTAAATAATTATTGACCGAATCAATTTTGTAAGTAGAATCGGTAAAGACAATCTACGCCAGTTCTAATATGAAAATGTTATTAAATAAAAAGACTGATTTTTAGTAAACAATAAATATTGTAGCCGAATTTAGGTCTGTAATGTAAAACCTGGTTATAATAACTTTTATTTGTAAATATTTCAATATGGTGCAATGTTAAAATTCAGTTATTAATTTTATAGGTTATAGTTTTAAATACGAAAGTATAATAAAGTAAGGCCTACTGTATTAAATAACCTAAATATACGGAATAACATTGCTTTATTAACAGGCCATACAAGTATTAAATATAAGTATTTTAACAAAAGTTCATACCGACAAGAAATAGTACGCCTTTTTTACGGTTTTTGCGGTTTTGCAACGATTTCACTTAGAAAGATATGTACAGTAATCTTAAAATACAAGTATTGAATAAAAGATTAGTTTATTATAATAATTAAATACCAGCCAACGGTATAACCTGAACTATTTTATTTATAGAATCCATGCTTTTTATGTTCATTTACGAATAGCGATTTTAAGGAAAAAAATCCTAACCTCTTTTCCTTTTCCTTCAGGTACCAAGAAGGAAAGTTACGACTGCCACATATTCACTGCTATAACACTGTTCAATTGTTTTATGTACATTGTTCTGTATTATTCGTTTCTTTTTCCCATTAACTGCGAAATGTTGCATTTAACGTAGTTTATTTTAACATTTGAGTACTTTTTAGAATTACGTCTTTTTAAAAATTCATACCTGACATTAACGAAACATTATTTTTAAATGTCGTACGAATATCTTTTAACTGTAGGTTATCCAATGAAAAGTAAAACAAGAAAATATTCAATTTAAAAAGACTTTGAAATTAGGTCTATTATTGTGACGAATTTACTTCGTGATTAGCCGACGCAAGAAGTACGCATTAGTGTACTGAATATTAACGCAAACAAATAAATATCGAAATATATGTAACACGTCTACTCGATGCACTATTGCGAAGTTATCTAATGGTATAATTAGCTCCCGTCACAACAGCGAGACAGTTGCGTGTCTGCTACCCCTGCCTCACGGGCACACATCGTGATCGTCGGGTCACTGAGTCAAGGCCAACTCGAGCACCGTACAGCTTACAAGTTACCTAATTATGCCTTCTGGATCTCGTACAGCTGTTCTGTTATACAATTACAGTACACTTAATTGTTGTTAACTGCATCAGCCGTAGGTGAGATGTAATTAAGGACAGATGAAAGTAAAGTTACGCAGAGACAAGCCGTAAACGATGCGACGGAACGCAACCGCCATTAGTCGATGGGTCCTGTATTTGGTAACAACGGGCAGTCATTACACAAACGTTGTCCACAGCTGTACGGATAAGGAACGTTTTATACTCAAGTAAAGAGACTTTGTCCGATTTTAAAACGGAAACACAAGAAGACAACTTAATTTGCCAACAGCCTTTATGCCGAGACGTGTGAGTATTTCTCGAAAACATTAATAACTTGAATCTCTTACTTAAACAGACAATATCTCGCTTAAGTATCCGTAGTAGTCTCTGTCAGCCATATTGCATTTACTCTGTGTAACATTAATGTTGATTCACGATACAGCTTATTCCGCTGCTTTATAACATAACGTACATTTGATAAGTTATTTTAAAGGTCTTGTACGTGGTTCACTTTTTGTAGTGTGTGTGTGTGTGTGTGTGTGTGTGTGTGTGTGTGTGTGTGTGTGTGTGTGTGTGTGTGTGTGTGTGTGTGTGTGTGTGTGTGTGTGTGTGTGTGTGTGTGTGTGTGTGTGTGTGTGTGTGTGTGTGTGTGTGTGTGTGTGTGTGTGTGTGTGTGTGTGTGTGTGTAACACAATATAAAGATACAGCAAACATTTTTAAAAGCAAAAAATATATACACAATTTTACCTTAACAAATAGCAGAATAATCTGTACCGTTAATTAACATTATTTTTACAGGGAATAGATACAATATGGACGACAGATACCACAGACTCATTGGGCCCTTCTTGGCTGGCACGCCACTGCAAGACACGCTTTCAGCAACTTCCAAGCAACGATGATGGTGATTTGAGTAGTAGTCACGGCAATTTGTTCATCAGTAGTTGCAGAATAATGGAAACATAAGAAGCGATTTTTCTGTGGTTTATTTTTTGCTATAAAATTAGAAAAAAAATCGCAACACGTAGCTGTCTCGCTGACGTGATTGAAGCGAATTTCCAAATGTATTTTTCTTTTACCTTACCCTTTCTGTAAATTTGATTTCGTCATAATCAGCATTAAAATTTGCACGTATTAGCACTTTAAACTTCTAAATCACAATGAAACTATAACAACTGAACCCTGACCGTCGTCAAAGCATTTCTTAATGTCAATGGATTTTGAAAATACAAAAGGCTAATTTACGCTATTTTTAGTGCTAATGGCGATGGTTAAATAACATTTTCAAAAAAAAAAAAGACAAAAATGTTATAAATTTTTAAAGATTTGAAATGACCGCCAATGTTAAACTGTTGAACGAATTTTGCGGGTAGTCGAAATTTTTCAGGCTATTACGATAATCGATTTTTGTGCTAATCAAGTTTGAATGAAATCAGATTAAACTGCGAACGTGAACGTGCTCAAACACACACACACACAAACGTTCTTTCAAAAAATGATCTAGAGATCAGGATAGGTGCTCATTTCAAGGTTCCTGGTCAGGGTCTTACCATGTTGAGTTCTCATTATGCCAATGGACCAAAATTCGATTTATATACAAATTATTTTATTACAACCTAAAAAGTAGTAACTTTGTTTATTTCTTTTATTTTATATTTACAAATGAATTCCGTTACAAGTATTTTAAAAATAAAAAAACGGCAATGATAAACAGTTCTACAACATTTAACTCGTTAAGACGAACAATAACGTACTAACTGTTGCTACAAATTAGTTTGAATTCAAGCAACTATTGCCAAATTAGCAACTTTAGCGAGTTAATAAATTAACGTTACGCCACTTGTGTAGTCACTGATATGTATCGTAATTGCCTAACCGACTCCTTAACTCAAGTATACTGCAGTAATTTTATAGAGGGAAATAACAGAGGGTTTATGCTTTTAAAGGATTTTTTTCTAAATATGCATCACCTTGTCAAATATTTCAAGATTTATAAATTACCACAATATGGAACCGGATTTTATTGGCAAACAAATATTCAACTTTAACTAGAATTACTTGAGTATTTAAAATCGTTTGACGTACTATTTTTGGTCCCATTTCATGACTGTACACAATTATACAAACCTGTGTTCATTTTGAAAATACAAATGTCTCATGAAAATTGTTTTAACTTTAGAAAAAAAAGGAATTGATTTTAACCATACTTGCAACTTTAAGAGAAAATTACAAATAATGACTAAAATAAACGTTTACTTCAATAATTATTTGTTTACATATTTTGTCTCCTTAAGGTTACGAACTAACCCTTCCGATAATTGTTGTTATTAAGATAGGGCTCGGTGGTGGGACTTCGTCACTCTACTGCGCACCTAAAAGTTCTTAGTTCGAGCCGCAGTTGCTCCCGTTACTTTTCCCTTACCTTTAACACTGATCCCTCGTCCTCATTAGTCTGACAAAAAAATCTAAGGGGAAAAAATTAAGATTAACAAAAAGTACATCTTGCCTTTAGAAAATGCGAAAATAATTCAAAATCAAATCAGGAAATAAAAATAAAATGTTTTAATTAAATTACCCACCGCCATACGTTGGTCAAGTATTATCACTAGTGTAAACAATTGACAATGTAAATATCCCAAATAGTAAGATAGCCGTGAATTACACAATATACTGTTGCGTATTAGTGACACAAAATATTTCACATTGCGTATTTTTGACCAGAACGTCAAACAGAAACTATACAATAGATCATTTTAACAATAATCGTTAAAAAAACAATGATTTCGTTAAGTGAAACGTACATGAAGTTATTTTTAATTTATATGTTACGTATTATCATTGTTGTCCCTTGTAAGAGGTATTGGGTAACAAGAAGCAATATAGAAACAGCAAACAACATCGACCGAGTTACAAATTGCCTGATCATGCCTTCTTGATGGAACGTAGATCTACTTTACTTTTAATCACAGCTGACTACATAAGCCACACAGATACGTAATCTGTATGATTAAGAAGAGAAGAAAGTATGAAGGCCTATGCTACTGCACTGTTATTCCCGATGTTGTTCTTCCAGTATTTGTTAACCACATGTTACATCGAACTGCCAGAGACGGTTATAGTGAAATTCTCACGCCATTAACAAGCTGCACGCCAGTGTGCACGAAAACGGCACAAACTTTCTTGCCTTCAACGAACTAAATACCATATATTGCCATAATATACACGAAACATCATATTTTCTTAAAACTGGCTACAAAGAATTCCATTAACTTTGGTTTGAAACACCCAAACATAATTTATGACTCTTGACAACCTAAAATGTTTAAGTTCTAAAATGTTTAAGTTTAACCGAGAAAAAAATCCAAGAGGTATATTTTATTGAAAATCGGTTCTGTACATTCCGCTAATATTAACCAAGCAATCAGGGAATCAAATATAAATTAGGCTACAAAAAATACAGGTCGAAATTAAAACGAAAAACAAAACAGACGAAGGTATTCTCTTTGTCGGTAAAACACACCATTTATGCACAAACGGAAAAATGAAAAACTATTATATTACTAAATTTGGCAAGTGTGTGTGTGTGTGTGTGTGTGTGTGTGTGTGTGTGTGTGTGTGTGTGTGTGTGTGTGTGTGTGTGTGTGTGTGTGTGTGTGTGTGTGTGTGAGAGAGAGAGAGAGAGAGAGAGAGAGAGAGTGGTAATAAATTTCACTATCGTAATCTGTTAAAAAACCTACATAAATTACTATCATGAATTCTCAAAATCAGTTGAAATTAAAGAATTTAATTTCACGGCGATCAAGGTTCGTTTTTCAATGCAATGTGATTTTAAAATGGTATTATATATGCAGATTTTGTTATTGGATGGTAAAACCAGTTTTCAAAAAGACGGTCATTAAAAAAAAACATTTCCCGAAATTCGTTTTCATCACGTCAAGCGAGACAGTTTGTGCCGCGATTAATTTATTTTCTATTTTGAAAATAAATTTTGATCAGTTATTGTACAAACATTCGCACATTAGATTATTTAAAACGGCTTTTAATGTAGCACTAAACATCTAATGAAAGCGTATAGATTTTCTAAAAACAAAGATTGTCTATCACAATTGTTGCTCGCGCATACAAACCGATATCCAAGCTAACAACATGTTTTGAACTAAAGGATAACGGGGAGAGGATGAAACCACCCTCTTCAAAATCACCACACTTTGCTCGTAGTTCTAAAGTGCAGTAATGCATAGCCTACTTCAAATACTCGTGTATATACGCATGAAGAGAACCTAGTATTGTACCTTTAAACATTGTTAAGACAGAAAAAACAACCTTTCTTAATGAACTTTCTATCAATAAAAACCTGTCTGCATTCACACAAAATTTCGCAATCTGCCAGACTTCAAAGCATACCAAACCTGCAACTCTAAACCTAATCACAAATTCATTCCTGTGGGAACCGACACTCTGAGGGGCTTTGAACCTAACCTCTTCATTCCTTTACTTACACTTCCTTGTGCCTGAGAGCCTCACAACTGGTAAATGAACCTATACAACACGATTATTTCCGACAATATGGCTTTGCCTAAGCAACACTAGACCTGAGAATATCAAACATTGTAATAGTTCAAAGAACATTAAACCTCGCTGTATATTATTAATTGCTTGGTCACATCAATACGATAGCGCTATGACGGGCACTTAACCTATTCTGCCAATTTAACCGGAAACAGTTATATTTAGAAAAAATGTTACTTAATCAACTTTATTGGAAAGTTTATTAATTTTTGCATGACTACAGCTGTAATCTGTTCGTATCACGACAATTTCGTAATTTTTGTAAATAAGCATTTTTTTCCGAGAAAATCCTAAAAAATTATCAACAACAAAAACATATTAAATTGGTTTTAACGATTTAAATTTAATTGAATTAAATCTGAACGACTGAAATCCGAAATTGGTTAATATAACTAAAAATTTTCCAAAATATTAGTACATAAAGATTTATAACTCAAATCATAGTTAAATTCAAAATTTAAAACCATTATTGCGAATTAGTCACCGAAAATTATTTGTATAATTTTTTAGCTTATTTTTATCAAATTTGCTACACAAATTTATAAATCTTTATACACGAAGAATTCTTGTGGACCGATTTCACGATGTTTTTTAAATAGGTTCTGTACGGCTTTCAACTACAAAATCCTTAATAGGACTTATTAGGAAATTGTCAAACTTGCATTTTGTTTGGAAATAAGAGAAAAATTTGTGAAATGTGTCTGCACCATATGAAGCTATATTACTAAATCCTGTTTCGGTGATAATAACCTTAACGGTTTTTCGCCGGAAAAAACTAAATCATCTTGTTTTTTTTTTAAATTATGAAGGAAAAGCAAAAAAAAAATATAGTATCTCATTGTTTGTAACATTTTGTAAAATCTTCATAAATATATTCTTTAACTTACACATTTCTTCATTCCCAACTATTATACTACAAAATTAAAACCGTAAGTTAAAAAATCGTACATATTTATATTTGTTCAGTCTCGGCATTTTTAAAGGCTAACTACATTTAGAAAAAGGTTTTGTAATACACGTTTTGATAATATATCTTACAGCTGTTTATTTAAAGTGATGAATAACAAAAGTTGTGTAAACAAGATTAAATAAATGCTGTTCTATTTTGTCACAAATATAGTTTTACACTGCAGAATCTTCTCAAAGAAGAAAAAGGACAAATTAAAATATATTCACAGTGTTTAACCTAAAAATTTATTTTATTATAAAAACAATCTGACAAAAAACCGAAATTTTAAATTTATACTAAGTATGGTTAAATAGTTTCCGGAATTGGTCAATGAAAATGTATTGAAAGTATAATATTTTAACCTTATTTTTCTTCAAAACACTCTCTTCTTACATATATACATTTCTTCCACCGTTCTTGAAATCCATTGGAAACATTGGAAACATTCTTGAAATCCATTTTTGGAAATTTCGTTTAGCCGTTTCGTTGTATTTTCCATCATCTTTTGCGAGTCAGCAAAGCGGTGACCTTTCAATGTAATTTTCAGTCGTGAAAACAGATAAAAATACGGTATTTTTTATCTGAGAAGAAACGTAAGTCTGCTAAATGGAAATCAAAAACATCACTAAGGAAGGACAAATTTCGCTTGGACAAAAGTGGGGTAAACGTGTTTTTTTTTATTATTAGAGCTTTATTTGCTAAAAATGTATTCCTGAAGGGAAGACAGTTAAGAAAGAACTGTACAAGGACAAGGAGATCCTAAAACGGCTACGAGTTAGATGGGAACAACCTGAAAAATGAGCAGGGAATGATTGGTTTTTATTGCATGCAATGAATACCACTCGCTGATAGTGAACCAATACTTTGCCAAGTACAACGCTAAAACTCTGGAACATCCTTCACATTCTTCCGACCTTGCACCACCGGATTTTTATCTCTTTCCACGACTGAAAATTACATTGAAAGAATATGGTTTTGGTGATTCGCAAGAGGTGATGGAAAATGCTACAAAGCGGTTAAACGAAATTTCAAAAAATGGCTTTCAGTAGTGTTTCCAACAATTGTAGGAACGGTGGAAGAAGTGTGGACATGTAGAAGGAGAGTATTTTGAAGGAAAATAAGTTGAAATATTGTAAGTACTTTTAATAAATTTTAATTGACCAATTCCGGGAACTTTTTGATCATGCCTGGTATAATTAAGTTTATGCGCACGCGCGCGCGTGTGTGTGTTTGTTCAAAATCTTTAAAAATTTAATAACTTTCTATATAAAATTTGTTTGAAAATATAATTACGAAAAATATATAGGATATAACCTGAATAAATTAGTATTAATCCAGTGGTCAGGAATTACTTAAAACAATATATGGTTTCCTTATTGAAATGTTGTAAATTCGCTTCCATCCCGTTAAAGAGACATCCACGAGCCGCGAAAAGGCCTACCAAAGTAGAAACGCAGCAGACGTACTGTAATTACTCTACTTGAAGTAACAGTTTGCAGCCGTGCAGCCAACTAAAATTTACCACCGATTTTGTTGAGCCGTTACCACGGTGATATTACACTGAATTAATCGGTTAGGTTAGGTCAGGTTGGGGTCAGGAGTTGTGATACATCAGTGAAAGTAAAGCCGAGGACGTCGGACACGCTGTGTCCTGGCTTCAGTCTATCCTGTGCTCTTGTAAAGTGTACGAGTACTGTGCTTTCCGTGGTACTGGATTAGCAGACACGGCGTAAGTAACAAAGCACTTATCATTTTATTGTTAGCCACTAACAGTGATATTATTACAAGTTAGTACCTTCCTTCTTATATTTTCAATTCATTTTTTTTCTGTAAAATATATTTTATATTTTTAGTTTTTTTTAATAGCTTGTGTATTAACACTAAAAAAAACCTGTCTCAATGGGATTTGAAGAAACAAATTAGACATTCAGACAGCAAAAACACACTTAATGAAGTATAGAAGCTTTGTGTGTAAAAATAAATTTAAAATTAATAGAACTGCTATAAAACAGAAAAACAATTCAACATTTTTGTTCTCTTATTAATAAAAAGTGTTTAATTTTTATCATTATAACAGGTATATTTATTATAAATTTTATAACTTCAAGAGAAGTACTTGGGTTAATTTTTTCAAAAAATATTTAAACACGCTATAATAATCACAATATATTGAATCTATGAACCAAAGTATTATAATATTAAAACCAGAAATAATAAACTATAATTAAAAACAAAGAAACTACACGATGATTGCCAAGATTCTCTCACTCGGACATCAGCAAATTAGGACATTTTTTCAAAAAGTACTCTAAATAATATGTAATAGTGATTGCAACAAATTTCGTATTCATTATTTTCAAGAAATTAGCTGTTTTAAGTTCCAGTACAGGCTACAGGGGACCAGTAGAAAAAAACACAAATCAAGTTGTTTAAATTTTTTAAAAATACCCAAAATTTGTTCAAAAAAGTAAAAAACCGCTTAAAAAGTACGAGAATTGTTTATTGTTTAGTAACTAAATTAAACCGGAAGAGGGCAAAATTATTTTATAATTATTTCTTTTAAACATTCGAACACTAACTAGCGAAAATGTTTATAAATAAACGTACATTGGGGAAATTTATGTCTACTTACTTTTTTTACTCTTAGTGTTTTTGAAATTGCTATATTTTTCCCTGGGTTTCAGTTTGAGTGTACAGTTATCAAAATTTTCAAGACAATTTTTTAGCTTACTGTTTGAACGCTAGATACCCGTCACCAATAAATTCTAACACGAAAACATAAAACAACAATCAACATATCAAAAGTGCGATACTGCAGTACATACTACTACGTAAATAGCCAGCGTGATTTAAAAATATCGCACACACTCACACACGTTATAAAAATAAGTTATTTTAGTTATAATCACGTTTACACAGATGTATCACCGCTCACCTGTTATTGAAACACTAGTATATTTAGATTTATTGAGCCAGTAAATAAATTAACTTCAGTGAAAAAATCGACTTTCAGACATTCTTAATTATTTTTTTTTTTACGTCCGGCTATTGTACACACTTGGGCTAATGCAGACGATGGGATGATTTATAGCGTATGAAAATGCCAAGCCCTGGTCGGGAATCGAACCCGGGTCCTCAGGGTGAAAGCCCAGTACGCTATCAACTAGGCCACCGAGGCGAGGGGTTCCCGGAGAGATAAAAAAATGAATTTACTTTAAGTTTGTCAGTTCTTCAGCGTGCGTTGGCGCACGTGGTAAAAAAAAACAGAATTTAAAGAAATTTGGTATGTGATCCCATATCTTGCGACAGTAATCTTCCTTATTTCTGTTGAACAGATTTTTAACGTGGTTTTAAATTAATCGACACAAATTAAACGATGTGCGTAACGTCTGAAAAAGATTCGATTAAGAATCTATTGACAAAACAGGAAAATTTGTAACGTTTTACAGTATTGGTTCACGAGATTTCGCTAAAATTATGTTTGAATGTGATTTGTAACTCACTGAATTTAAAATAATACAAACATTTACGGCTGAAATTATTTTCGAAAGGAAAATTTGTATTACATTTTTAAAACTGCCATTGGTGTTCCTCGAGCCTAGAGAAAATGTTTGTGTCAATTTTAGAACAAATTTCAAACAATAAATACTTAAGGGATAAGGGGATTATTTGAAAGGACCTCTACTAGGAAATTTTAGATCTCGTGAAGACTAACATTACTAAAAATCGCGAACAATTTATTTTTGTTTAGATGATATCACTGAAATGAGAAAAATTGCGATTTTGGAAATGGGATGGATACTCCACAGAATTTTTCCTTGGACCCTTAACACAGACTAACTATCAGCTATGTATTTATATTTGCTAAACTGACTTCAGTTATGAATTTTACATGACAAAAAATTGAGTAAAATCTGATAAAAGCGATTTTAACAAATTGACGCCGTTTTTTTTTTTTTGGTCTTGCAGGTCTGTGCAATGTGTTTGCCGTTTACTAAGTTAAACACACGCTCGCCATACAAAGAACCAATGCTGAATAATAACCAACTTCTGTAAAAGTAGTTCGACTGGGGTAAGGGCGTGTTTGTCCGAGGAAGATAATAAATTTGTCATAACAATTAAAGAGCACACATGCAACAATTAATGCAGTGATTGCTTTCTCCTTATAGGAGTAGGAATAGAAGAGAAAGTATTAAGTAGATCATTAAAAGCAATGTACACACTGTAACTGATCACCTAATTTACTGTTTGTCGCAAAGTGCTTTTGTAAGGGTTTCAAATATATTTATTAGTGAATTTCCATCGGAAACGATATAGGATCGGTTATTATAGTAAGACCCAGACCCGGAACCATGAAATTATAAATGATTCTGAACTCTAAAACACGCGCTACGGTGAAGTTAAACATTTGTGTTTTTTTTCTGATGTTCGTAATTTTGGTCCGATTCTATTTGAACCGATTGTTTTAATCGGATTTTGTTAATTTCTTAGACAAGTTTTACACGTAATTTTGGTCCGACTCTATTTGAACCGATTGATTTAATCGGATTTTGTTAATTTGTTAGACAAGTTTTACACGTAATTTTGGTCCGATTCTATTTGAACCGATTGATTTAATCGGATTTTTTAAATTTGTTAGAAAAGTTTTACACGTAATTTTGGTCCGATTCTATTTGAACCGATTGATTTAATCGGATTTTGTTAATTTCTTAGACACGTTTTACACGTAATTTTGGTCCGATTCTATTTGAACCGATTGATTTAATCGGATTTGTTAATTTCTTAGACAAGTTTTACACGTAATTTTGGTCCGATTCTATTTGAACCGATTGATTTAATCGGATTTGTTAATTTCTTAGACAAGTTTTACACGTAATTTTGGTCCGATTCTATTTGAACCGATTGATTTAATCGGATTTTGTTAATTTGTTAGACAAGTTTTACACGTAATTTTGGTCTGATTCTATTTGAACCGATTGATTTAATCGGATTTTTTAAATTTGTTAGAAAAGTTTTACACGTAATTTTGGTCCGATTCTATTTGAACCGATTGATTTAATCGGATTTTGTTAATTTCTTAGACACGTTTTACACGTAATTTTGGTCCGATTCTATTTGAACCGATTGATTTAATCGGATTTGTTAATTTCTTAGACAAGTTTTACACGTAATTTTGGTCCGATTCTATTTGAACCGATTGATTTAATCGGATTTGTTAATTTCTTAGACAAGTTTTACACGCAATTTTGGTCCGATTCTATTTGAACCGGTTGATTTAATCGGATTTTGTGAATTTCTTAGACAAGTTTTACAAGTAATTTTGGTCCGATTCTATTTGAACCGATTGATTTAATCGGATTTTGTGAATTTCTTAGACAAGTTTTACACGTAATTTTGGTCCGATTCTATTTGAACCGATTGATTTAATCGGATTTTGTTAATTTCTTAGACAAGTTTTACACGTAATTTTGGTCCGATTCTATTTGAACCGGTTGATTTAATCGGATTTTGTGAATTTCTTAGACAAGTTTTACACGTAATTTTGGTCCGATTCTATTTGAACCGGTTGATTTAATCGGATTTTGTGAATTTCTTAGACAAGTTTTACACGTAATTTTGGTCCGATTCTATTTGAACCGGTTGATTTAATCGGATTTTGTGAATTTCTTAGACAAGTTTTACAAGTAATTTTGGTCCGATTCTATTTGAACCGATTGATTTAATCGGATTTTGTGAATTTCTTAGACAAGTTTTACACGTAATTTTGGTCCGATTCTATTTGAACCGATTGATTTAATCGGATTTTGTGAATTTCTTAGACAAGTTTTACACGTAATTTTGGTCCGATTCTATTTGAACCGATTGATTTAATCGGATTTGTTAATTTCTTAGACAAGTTTTACACAACGAAAATTCTTTCAACCGTTTCAAATTTACACTGCTCAAAATATTAAAAAACTAAAACGGTTTTACCTTACACCTTTTAAGGAATTTCCATTAAAAATGAACAACTATTAGAGCGGGCTAAATTCACGGTAATTCCAAGACTTTATAAATAAACCCCGATTTCAACGTGTAGAAGTAGCTAAAATTACTATATATATAGTTGTGTGTGTGTGTGTGTGTGTTGTGTGTTTTTTATCACTTTCACGTTCGAAATTTTAATCTGATTTCATCCAAATTAGGCTCAATAATTGATTTTGGCAATACCTTGGACAAGTTCGTTTTTTAGTAAAACGATGAGTTTTGGGAAATAGTAAAAAATATATTTTATGACTTATATTTAAGAGTGATTATGTTACGTTTTAAGAAGGTCAGACGAAAAACATATTTTTTCCAGTAAAAATTGTTGTACCTAATTTTTACCTCTTTATGGGTTGAATACTGGAAAATCGTTTTTCAGTACACCCCTACATATGGTGGTAACTCTGAAAATTTCAAATCTTTAGCTATTATAATCTCGTTAGTAGTAGTTTAATTTCGTTAAAATCAAATTTTTGTAAAATCTTCTCTTAGTGCATCTCGACATTGTTGTTAGAAGGTACCCTAAAAATGTCAAGTCTCTAGCTATAATAGTCACGGCTGTACGTTGATTAATAAAATTGAACTGGGTAAGTAGTTTAATGGCGTTAAAACCAAACGTTTGCAAAATCCTTTCTCAGTGCACCTCAACATTGTTTAAGAAGGTATCCTAAAAATTACAAGTCTCTAGCTATTGACTGTACGTTGATTATTAAATTTGGACTGGGTAAGTAGTTTAATAGCGTTAAAATATTTTTTTTGTAAAATCCTGTAGTAACGCTAGCTAAAATAGTTTTGGCTCTGCATTGATTATGAATCAGTCAGTCAGTCAGATTTTTTATATATATATATATATATATATATATATATATATATATATATATATATATATATATATATATATATATAAAATATACATATGTATACATGTATATTTTAATGCTAATTGTGTCGGTGAAATGAGTTTTTCTTAAATCGTAGAATAAAACATATATTGTTGGATTTTAATAACATCTTGGATAAGCGCTTTACCGAATAAAATACGTTTAACAGTTTCAAAGGTGGCCATTATAAATAATTTAAAATTTAAAAAATCTGATTTCACCATCGTAATCAGCGTTGAGAACTGCATAAAGCAGCTTTGAATTTTTCAAAATACTTTAAAATTAAAAAATTGAATTTGACTGCGGTCAGAGTTCGTTTTCGTATTTTTAATGTAAACTTAAAGTTTAAAATGCTAACACTGTATAAATATGCAGATTGCATTGTTGGTTGTGAAGGTGAAATCAGAATTTAAAAAAAGGATACATAAGAAGATTATTTTTTGCAATTCTCTTCACGCGCGTCAGCGAGACGGCTCGTGTATCAATAAAAAAAAAAAATCTACATCGCTATCGTAAAAATGGTATAAATTAGTTATTTTTAGTTTTAAAATTTGGTTGTCACGAAATTTGAAAATTTAAAACATTACTTATGCGGCTTTTAATGCTGATTACGATAAGATCAGTTTTACGGCGGTCAGGATTCATTCACACTAAACTGATGTTATGTAACTAGTTACTGAATGTTACTAGTTTTGGAAATTCGCTTCCAACACGTAAGCAATACAGCTGTGCGCCATGACTGCTTTACATTTTCAGCTGGTAGCGTTAAGGGCAGTCTAATAATGCCATTAATGCACGATTAAAGAAAGTTACAAAAACAATAGAACAGACAAAAGAATATCGTAAAACAAAACAAAAATAACGTTGGCAGAAAGTTAAGAATACAAAATGATGATGAAATAATTACAATGATGATGAATAGAAAAAGAAAATAATTACAAAGGTTTTTAGGAAAGTAAAAACTGAACAATTATCGCTAATCACTAGCCGCACAGTGGCGCCTCCGGGCAGTGCGTTGCCTTTCTGATTTTCAATAATTAGGCATAATTAGCCCTCCGCACATGCTCTGATTTGTCGTAGAAAGTGATTGTCTAACGTTCTTCCTTTCAAAAATACGCTGAACCAGTTCCGAGCCACTTCCTACTTTTCCGTTGCTGCTTTACATTAATTTTGGGACTGCATTACAGAACCGGTCCTTTTTTGCACCTGTTACGGAGGCAGAGTTACCGGGCCATTCAAGGCGGGGTTTTCCGCGTAGGATTTCTTTGGTAGCCCAGTTAATTGGAAAAATTCCACTGAAATTTTGCAATATATTCTTTTTTTAATTATTAAAACAAATAAAAGAGTGTTACATTAACTCCTTATTAACTAAGAAACTAACGAACGATAGACTAATACTGTATTTAGAGACATGATAGTTACCAACGTATTTAACAATAATAGCCACAGTAAAAACGGACGTCAACATTTGTTTTTGTCTTTTTACTTTACTCTCAAATCTCTATTTTACAATTTAATTTTGAAAGAACATCTTTTTACCATGCTCAAAAGGAATAATCCAAAATGTACAAGCGCGGGAAGTACGGGAAGGACGACAAAAATCGAAAATAAAAATGACCGGCATAACCTCAAAATTCCTACCGCTCTCAATGTGTTTTTGATCGCTAAACTGAAAAGAATTGAAACCTTTATTTACTTTTAAAAAATACTTAAGAACCTAAATAACAAGGATGTGTTGGCTGAAAAACATATCTAATTGAATTAGTTTGTTTCCTAATTAATTATACAAATATTGCCGCATTTCGAACACAGATATTCTTAAAAAAGTGCCGTGGTTTAGAAGAAAATGGACAACACGACTGTCATCCCAAGCTAAAGAGACAAGACACAGATAGTACAATTCACAAATAACGCATGTCGTTTTAACAACAATTTCACTAACAAGAACGAACGAAGTAACACTATTAAGAAATAAAATTTGTGATAGCGCGCATGAGCAGTAAGTCAGTGTAGGAAATGTAGTATGTTCGACATCATGACATCACAATACAGTTCCGCAAGAAAACAGCCTAAAATCGTAAGTAATCTTTACAAAAAGTATTCTCTGCGGGTAAATATAATACAGTAAAAAAACATTACTTGAAAAAATCAACATAAACCGCATAAATAACAATTATGTTTAGGGATTTTTCGTTATTTGTCCATAACTCGAACTGGATTTTTTTATAAAGAACCCAAACAAATTCCCAAAATTGATTTTGTTAAGGTATCCAACTGCTACATTTGAAAAAAATTTGATGAAAATCGTTAACACTTATGCTAAAAATATATCATTTTTTATTATTCCTATGGATTGTTTATCACAAAAAAACTAGAATCGGCAAACTACACTGAACTATGTAAGTCCAACATCCAGGTCAAACCCACTTTTGACTCGGTGAGCTAGAAAAACGGATAGCCTACTTCAATTATTAAAATGTCAACATATTTTTCTTGTACGTTCGTCGGTAAAAGAAAATAACTCTAAGGTTTTTTACCATCTTACTTTCCAAGAAACGTCACAAACATTCAACTAGTTTGTGAAAAGGAAATTCAATTCCGAGGAAAGAAATATCAGCTAATATAGCAAAGTTCACTGTTTAAACAATAATTTATATTGTACGCACAGATTTTCAATCATTTTAAGCACTTTTTTACGTTTTACGTTCTCGTTATTATAGTACTTACACACTCAATATAAACAGACTAGAAGAAAAGCCACGTTATTAAAAAAACGTGCTCGATATCAGAGGCTAAAGTCCAAGTAGTTACACTATTTGCCGCTACGAACGCTGCAATCTGCAAAGACAAGAGGGAGACGTTTGCGAAAATTGACAGTACTGTTATCTATTTAACTGTAGTTGAACACTCTGCCGCAAGATGCCTCCAGTAGCGAGCGTTCACATATCTTTCATCAGGGTTATCATTCTAGTACGTTTATATTCAATGACGTAGAGAACAATTGGACAAAAAACTACGTTATGTATTTAACGACTTCCAGGTTTCATGAGATCATTAGAGAGGCTTACGGACGGTAGTTCACTGTGCGTTCTTAAGACTAAACATAGTAGTTGTATCAATGAATTTATCATGCATTTAGTATGATTGGACGTATACGTATGATGGACGTATGATGACGTATTTAAAAAAAATAACTTTTACATGAACTTACGTGTAGCTATAACAAACAAGAAACAATATGTTTCCTCTAGAAAAGCTGTAATTGTTTTAGTTCACGTGTGGTTTTGAAATTCGAAAACGGCGAAATATGCAGACAAAAGTCTAAAACAAAATCACCAGTATATAAAACTTACGAGACACAGTCTGTTCACAGTTTGTTATCAAATAAATACATAGTAATGTATTACCTGTAATATTATTGTAAACTAGTTTTTAGTAAATTAAGTAATTGTTAACTATATTGTTAACTAAATAAGACTATGACCTTGAAAGTCTTATCAGTCCGTAGTTTTTTGAAGACTTTGCACGTACAACTAAATAAAATCCTTCCTACTTCAAAGTTGTTAATTTAACTTATAATATAGCGCTAAAAAAATTTAATTTAATTGTTGTTGCACGCAATTATCGCGAATTTCCTAAAGTACTTTTAACCTCTTCTTTAAAAAAATTCTGACTTCTTCATCACAATCATCTTTAAAATCTGCACATATCAGCAGTCTAAAAATTAAATTAATTGAAAATACGAAAACGAACCCCGACAGCCGTAATTCAATTTACTTTTCAAAATTACAAATGCTAATTTATGCAGTTTTCAATGATGAAGTCAAGAGTTTCCAAAGCATTTAAAAAGAAAATTTACACATTTTTAAAGATAAAATTGGTTCTAATTTTTTAATTGTTTAATAGATTTTTATGTCGAGTGTGAATTAAATCGGACTGAAATTGTAAACGTGAACGTGCTAAAACACAAACGCACGCGCGTGCCTTATCGTAGCACAATACCGATTTTGGCAATAACATGAACATCGTTAATAAACAAAATTCGTTTAACATTTTCAAAATGACGGCTATTTCAAAAATTCATAATGTTTATTTCTTATATATTTTTGAAAATTACATTTTATCACTGTAATCAAAGTTAAAAACGGCGTAAATTAGAATTTTTAATTTCAAAATCCTACAAAATTAAAAGAAATAATGTGACGACGATCGGGGTTCTTTTTTTATCTTCAATTCAATTTAAAAGTTCAAAATGCTATGGAGATTTTAATCCTGTTTATGATGGTGAAACCAGTTTCGGGAACAGTAAAATAATAAAATCGCTTTTGGAAACTAGCTCCCATCACGACAGCGACACAAATGCATCCGTGATTATTATTTTATTTAATTAATTTAATTTCTGCTATAAACACGTTTTTAACGGAATATATTTTCTTAAATTTGAGTAAATTAAATCCTAATTCCTGTCAGGTACTATATACATGACCTTGAAAAAAGAGCAGTGTATTGTTAGGAATACAAAAATACCAAAACAATATAGAAGTTACAACTATATAGACACTGCATACAACACTACTGCTCCAAATATATGAAAGAACAAAACGTGGAACAAGAAAAGTGCAAACGTAGGAAGAAAAGGTTAATTGAATCGGACAGTAATAAAAGAAATAAAGTGCAATGGCTGTTACAAAAGTGTGCTCGATACTGTTCATTGTTTGAATGGAACAAAACACTTTCTCCTGGACACTACTTGTTAGCCCGGTGCCATTGTTAAGCCTCAGCTCTCTAACTTTAACTATACACTTCCTAACTCAAAGTTACGGAATTTCCGAAACAGCTTCGCCTGTCGTTCAGGTTTTACATTATTCCCAAACTTTATTTACACACAACACATGAACTGAACAAGAGAAACGCATTACACACGTAAGCTAGGAAAGCGAAGAAAGTATGCACACTATATAGTCTAAATCTGATACAATGTAGGCCTACATTGTTTTACTTTCGTTATAAATAGTACATAAATACTGCACAAATTCTCTCACATGTCGCTTAATTACCGTTATTGAAACTACCGCACAAATAAACAGAACAGAGAAATCGGCTCATTAGATTGTTTGTTGAACTTTTTTAAATACGTAATTTTAAATAAATAAATATTAATTATAAACAAATTTTAATCCAGCAACACTTTTTATCTCATCTCTCTTTGATTATTTTTTACGGTGATACGAAGATTTCCATAAGCAAAAGAACGCACACCGACGCTCACTGGTAGACTTACGAAGTCATAACGGATTAAAGTACAGTCGCCATTATAAAAAGTGTGCTCGATATTAGTGGCTACAGTCGAAGTAATTACACTATCAGTCGCTGCGAACGCTACAAGCTGCAAGGACAAGGGTAGAGTCGTTTGAGAAACAAGCAGTACTATTATTTATTAAAATGAATTTGAACATTTTGCCGTAAGATGCCACCAGCAGCAGGTGGTCACAAAACTCTCATAAGTGTTATCATTCTAGTACGTTTATTTCCAATACCGGTGGGTATTTTAATAAGGAGTAGGCCTACTCTCTAAAAATTTCTGTGTAAAAATTTATTTTTCCCGCCAATTATATATATATATATATATATATATATATATAAATGACAAATTTAACAGAATATTATTATACAAAATATGTTAAAATTCCATTCTTATATTTTTTCACTGGCAAAAATTTGCAACTACCTCTTTTCATTAAAGTTTGTTGTTTGTGAAACCATGTTTTTTCCAATTAGACCCAGCCTGTTAGTCTGTCCTGGTAAAACAGCATTCTGATTCTGTCGTCATTCGAATTGTTACCAATACGTTTAATGGTGTCGCTAAACACACACGCGATGTTTTCTTTATTGAAGTGCAACGACAACAATGAAATTAAACCATTACAGTTGCGAAATTTATTTCCAAAGTAAATTTAGTGAAGCCACCACACCGCACTGATAATGAAAGGAACTGCGGAACACGCAGTGCTGCTTTGCCTCTTCCAGGAAAGGCGTCAATCATTTTAAAAACTTGTCATATTGCCTATATTGTTCATAAAAACACAAAATAAATTTATTTATTTTTCTGTGGGGGTGCTGCAGGTACACCAGAGGCCACTGCTAGGTTCGCCGAAAGAATTTTTTACTTAAAAAAATGTTCGAAATAGTTTAAGCAGGATGTGAGAAATACTGCATTTGGTTTATGCTTCAGCGATACTCACACACAAAGAGATATCGAAGTAAACACAAGTTTTCTAGACGCATGAGAAATTAAAATGCCATCAAAATCTGAAGTTTAAATGATTCACTAACCTAATACTTTCAATATAAGTATTTAATCGATATATTAAACTTGTCCACATACACTGTTATTAGAAATGGTGGATAACATTTGCACAAACATATGTTCCTATTTCGCAAACACTGGTTCTGAATCTATCGAAAAATAAAATTGTTCTGATTTTTTAATTACTACCAAAACTTCTCATGGCGGTCACGGTTTACTTTGCATTTTTTCGATTTACGATAGACGCAACTGATCTAGCGCTCGTGAACTTGGACAGACGGATCTATACCATCAGAAAAGAAAAGTGTTCTACAAACTTTATCGATAATACTTGTCAAGCTGTAATAAAGCTATCGGCAGAGCCGTGAGTCTAGACTGAGTCAACTGTATGTAATTGGATTTATCTTCACATTTAACCAATTTTAGTCCGACCAATTCAAAGTTAGCGCAAACATTTATTTCAATAACAGCACTGAATGCAAACTTACTCGAATGATAACTCTTATGACAGCTTTCTGAAGTTCGCTGCTGCTGGCATCTTATTCAACTACAGTTAAATAGACAATGGTACTGTATATTTCCTCAAACGTATCCACACCCTGTCCTTGCAGCTTGCAGCGTTCGTAGCGGTAGTAAGTCTAATTACTTGGCCTTTAGCTGCCGATATCGAGCACGCTTTTTGTAATGGCTGCTGTACTTCTAGTCCGTTTATATCTAATGGTAACAGTTTGGGCAAGTTTGTTTCTTAACAGAATTCGTTCAAGCGTTCCGGTCAAATCTTTAAAACCTTTTCTTTTTATTTTGCAAATGCTTACTTTTGAATCTTACACTCTCTTGGAAATCTGATTACAATGAAAGTTTAATATGCAAATATATGCAGATTTTAATGAAGACTGTGATGGTGAAATCATATTTTGCAAAAGAAATTTTAAGATAACAAATTTTGTTGGAAATTTCCTTCCATCACGTTAGCAGTGTGCCGCTATTTCACTATATATGCGTCGTTCAACACACCAGTGAGGCTGTTCAGAAAAATAACGCATGTAATACAGTGGACCTTACAGAACAATTTAGGCTGTGCCCCTACGTTTTCAAATATCCTAATAAAGTGGTCCAAGATGGTATTTGGATAACGCTTGCATAATACGGCCATGACGGAAGGCAATTGAAATGTGTTTGCGTTCAACAAAACTTTTCAATTAAATCAGAACTAAAGAAGACAGACAGACGAGAAGAGTGGCCGTTCACGTGTATTGTCACATAATAGGCTGCACAATAGGCTGCACGCGTGAGGGAATGTACACCGCGGCATGTCCACTTTACTTTAATCAATAATGTCGCACGCATCGAGTTGTTCAATACTCGTGTACTGATACACGACACTCGTGACTTGCATGTTAAACGCGCTCACTTCTATAAGAAAGTTTTTGTAACTTCAAAAAACGAGACACTGATTCGCTTCTTAAATCAAAAAACTCTTTAAGATCTGTTTTTTTAAACACAACTGAAACTATTTTTGCTTACGTTTTGCTCAAACTTTAGTTTAAGTGTATGTATCCAAATAAAACGCAGACATCGCTACATTCACACAACATGCGTTTGTGGAACTACAGAAAGGAAAGATTGCATGTTTCAGCAAAATTGGTTACTCAGACTTTGCTAATATATGAAGATACATAAAGCCAGAGTCGACCTACCAAATAAAAAAAAACTAATGTTAGGGAACTATTGTTACTTTTTTACTCCTCAACCGTTATTTTAAAAAAAATTAAATTAAGTGCACAGAGTTGTGTTACGAGTCCCCATTTGTTACCAAAACTTTATGAAAATTTAAAGTACCGAACTTGAGAAATTTTTGATACGAAGCTTTCAATGTTAGCTTTGAGGAATGAATAGAAAAAGGTCATCCGTACAGGCGTATTACATGAAAACGTAGTGTTGCTTTGGTTTCGGTATTTTTTCTTAGTTGAAAAACACGTGCACGTTGTAACCGTTTGTAATACATTCGAAATTAATATGAACTTTTATAATAATAATTGTTGTTAATGTTGCTAGTTTTTAACAACATATCCTGAAACGTAATATAGCCTATCTAGCAGTTCAATGAAATCAGCTGATTGTTACGAATTATAATATAAAAACAACTGATCTTTTACTATAACTACAGTAAATAGCGTATCTAAGCTAGGTTCACGTATTTATTTATTTAAACAAAATTAGATATTTGTAAATATATCTTCAAACTAATTGTATATTCAGCAAAAATATCGTTAACAAAAGTTTTCCTTTTGTCGGTTACTAAGCGAGTTTCACGCGTGTACTTTTTTTGTCAATAACATCCCATACGATTTATTCTGGTTCTTAAGAAACATTTGAGAAAATGTTATAAAAAATCGTTAAAACCAATTTTGAGAAAATTATATTACAGATTATTATTATTATAGAATAATATAGAAAATTATATTATAGGCATATAGAACTTTAATGACGATATAGAAATATGATTAACCAAAAATCGAGTAAAATAAAAACATATTTTTTTAAATTCCGAACTGCTTCCATTTCAATTAACAATGTTTATGCGACGTTTGAATCAAATCATACAAAAACTGTGACAGCTACTGTGCTATAATTAAACATTTTAACGACTTCAAAAACGTTTCAGAGGTTGTCCTTTCATAGCTGCGAGTCTGGGTCATACTATGATGGCCGGAAGCTCTTCGTGATCTTTTAACACGGCGTTAAAACAAACTCGACTAAATTATTGTTAAGAACAACATAAGCACTGAGTCAGTTGAATCTGAAACAGGATAAGGATTTGCGCTAAATGTCGCCGACACGCGACACGTTACCAGAGGAAAGTAAACCCAACATAAGCAGACCAGTGCGCCAGTGTGCGTCAGCAGCTAGAAATAAACATGCGCTTCCTCGAGCCGGGTGCTAACTGCGTATAGGAGAAAGTTTTATTTTGATCGAAAATAATACTGTAACAATTTGGTTACACAATCTAGTTTAAAAATGTTGATTCCCATAAAAAACTTTATTTTAAAATATATATAATAAATAAACGAACAGTAAATGTTTGATGTATTTATGTTATAAATTATAACCGAGGCAAGCCGATGTGATATAAACGAGGTATGTATCAACTCGACCGTTCGGCATTTGGTTTGTACCGAGCTAGTACGATGTATGTGTAATATGTTTCTAGTGGTCTCCCATTCCACAATAATAAAGAATTGGACCATCCGTTCTTCCGTTTTAAGATGGCGGCCTCTGATTTACAAAAATGAGTGGACGCAGTTTAGGTTAAACGCATTAACCAATTGTTTGAAACATGGTACGAAGATGCCTTATATAAAGCCCAAATTACTAATGTGTAACATTTTTTTCGTCTTTCCTTCCATTTAAAGATGACGGCCTCTGGATTTAACGATGGCGTGTATATGCAGTTTTAACCAAACGCATTGGCCGATTGTTTTGAAATTTGTCTGATCGCGTAAAGCCCGAAATATGTGTAAGATTTTCCCCGTTCACTTTCGTTTCAAGATGGTGTGCTAGATAATACAACATTGAGAGTGTAGTTGCTGGTTATTCCCTGTAATACTGGCTGAATGGTCAAGAATTATTATAATTTTGACCACTCATTTCAAGGAGAAAGAGCAGAAATTGTCAAAAAATTTGGTCCAATAATTTTTTTCCGAAAACATTACGGTTGCCGGTTACACTGGTGGAAAAGGTAACGCGCACTATCGTGGAGCGCTCTGTGTGTCAATTAAGAATTTAATGCAAAGTCTACATTTAATTCGCATTAAGTACTACTTCTACAATCATTCGAATATTTGATTTTATCATAATTAGTACTAAAATCGGTAAAAAATAGTAATTAAAGATGGAGATTCTCCGAAACGCGTCAACGAAAGAAGAACTGACGAAGCTAGGGAAGGCAGATTATTATACTGAACATAGTGACAATAATCCTAGCAGAAAAGAAGAAGAATATAAAAAGAATTTCAACAGTAATTAAATTTTAAAATTACGAAAAAGAACGTTGAATGCCATCAAATTTCTTTCCTAATTTTAAAATACAAACTTAAGCAGATTGTAACACTGATTACGACGGTGAGATCAGATTGTCGATTAATGTCAAGTAAAAAAATGCGAGTTGTAAAAATTGGGAATAGCCGCCATTTTAAAACGGAGTTTTCCTGGCTACAAACGAAAA
This sequence comes from Callitettix versicolor, assembly GCA_022606455.1. Lineage (NCBI taxonomy): Eukaryota > Metazoa > Arthropoda > Insecta > Hemiptera > Cercopidae > Callitettix > Callitettix versicolor. The sequence continues at coordinate 88,611,259 of CM040186.1, forward strand.
ACACACGCACACGCGAACATACGTGTTCAAAACTTGTATATGTCAGGATCGACTCTTTATTTCAATATCTAGAGTCTGGGTTTTACCCTAATGGTAACTCCAATAGTACCATAAAATCCATCGCGCTAATAAAATAATTGACAGACCGCAACGATGTCTGTTTCAACTCAATCCTTCACCATTTTGTTTTGGCCAAACCCACTGACGAATTATTTTGAAATTTGGTACGAAAGCATCTTATATAAAGCCTGAACGACGTATGTGTAAGAATTTTTGCTATTCACTTTCATTTCAAGATGGCGGCCTCAGATTTATCGATGATTATTTTCTCTAATAATGGTTGGACGGCGAGACCTATGGTTACAGGTAATGCTGTATGTAGCTTTATGGATAAAGAGCACAAAATTTCCTATGAAGTTGGAATCGCAATTGTCAATCCATAACAAACTACTAGTATAAATAAGTTTTAAAGTCTATGTGGACCTACGGGATACAGCTCTAGGGTTGTATAAAGACGCAAATATAAATAAAATACAAACCTTTCAAAATAACGTGCTTCGACGCATTGTTTATGCACCATGTACGTTAGGAACAACACCTTGCATAAGGATTTATACACAGACATGGTCCGTGAGGAAATAAAAAAACATGCAAAGAAACACGATCAACGCATCTGCCAACATTGTTGGATACAGTTAGAAGGCTACTACGAACCAAACCACTGGACTTGATGGACACTTGATAGTAGGGAATATAACCAATTGTGTTATATGTCGTAACAGTGTATTTAATTATTGTAAATTACTACCTGTATATTTTTACTCAGTTGTAAAAGAAAATAGAAAGTAACAATAATGTTTGGTCCAGTGATATTTTCTTTAAATATTAAGGTTACCGGAAAACGTTACGGAACTCTTCAGAGTGCTGTCGTGGAGCGGTGGCCAGGCACTGCGAGGTCTACTGTCCTTTTCAACTACCAGTTGTGTTTTTAAAAAATATACTTATTTAGCAATTTCAATAATATTTTCAAAATGTATGTATATATTTTGTTTTCGTCGACATTAGAAAACACCAAATAAATATGAATAAACAATTAGGATTATTTTCCTCCGTCTAGTGGTATAAGCTACAGCGGTTTCGGAACCTTACAGTTATATCTTCAGGCCATAGTATAAATGGTCAAATCCCTATGGCGAGGTCTTCACGAAGTTAAAAAAACATGAAACATACGTCGGAACACTGACACTGTAACGGCAGTGTTTGGCCAAACAAAAGTTTGTCGTTTCGCGTTTTAAAAAATCGTGTTTGTTACGACGAGTGTTTCAATGTTTTGTTAACTTTATGACGACTTCGCCAGAGGGATCTGACAATTTCTACTACAGCCTGAAGATTAAACTGTAAAGTTTCGAAACATGTGGTCCAGGAAATTAAAAACAATATTTCGATCGGTTTCTTTATAGGCCTAATACAAACGATCCTGTAAGCCTTTCATTTCACTATGTAACAGCTGTAAGTGTAGGTCGAAGAGAGGAGCTAATGTTTCTAACTTTGCCTCAAATAAAAGCAGGTTATCAATCAATCTGGCTTAAGTACTAAGACCGTTTGGTTAAAGTTTAAAAGTAGTAATATAACTCCAGTTTAGTTCTGTTCTGGCCGTAATTTCGCTCCTCAATATTATCACTTCCTGTGTACAAACTGCAATTTAAAACTTGGCTGAAGTTTTTGTTAAATATTTTACACGTAGCCGTAACCCGACCCGAGACTCTCACTGTGCGTGGCCCCATTTCAGTCGACTGGAAATAATCAAGGCTAAAAAGAAATGTATTGTGTAAAAACGTGATCGCACGGACAAAATTAAACAAAAAAAAAAAAAAATCCAGCTGATCTTTGCGAAATCGGTTCACCATATTTTGTTTAAATGTTTGTCAAATTATGTCTACTTCTCGTCGCATGCCCGATTATCGGACGTTAGCAATCATGACTTTATTTATTGCTGACCTAAACTGGAGACGCTGTTGTCATTTTGCAGCACTATCGTTGGTTCTTCGTCTTCAAACGCTGTGTTTACCGGCAATTTTACCTTTCATTATAAGATGGTCAATATTTTCCGGATTCATTACGACAAGATCGAAGATAGTTTTCTAACTTATTTGTTACTACTTCCTTATCTTTCCCCTCTCCTCAAAACCTCTTCATTTCTTACTCGGTGTATCCAACGGATTCTGAACATGAAGAATTTTTTATATTAACTGTTATATAAAGAAGAGTGCAAAAAACAAATACATTTATTTTTCGAAGAAAATTAATAAAAAAAGTACACGTGTAGAACCCGGGTCGTTACCGACAGAAGCGAAGCTATTGTTAATGATATCTTTGCTGAATATATAATTAGTTTGAAGATATGTTTACAAATATCTTGTATTATTTAAATCAATAAAAACACGAACCTAGCTTAGATATTACTGACTGTAGTTATAGTAAAAGATCAGTTGTTTTATATTAATTCGTAAGGATCAGCTGATTTTATTGAACAGCTGATAGGCTATAATAATTTTAAGGTTATGTTGTTAAAAAACTAGCAATATTAACAACAATTAGGCCTATTATAAAACCTTTATATTAATTTCGAATGAATTATAAACGGTTAAAACGTGCCTGTGTTTTTCAACTAAGAAAAAATACCGAAACTAAAGCAACACAACGTTTTCAAATAATACGCGAGTACTGTTATCGAAAAGGAGGAAGAAATAGAGACGAAATTCGTTTGCTCTTCCATATTTCCGTTACAATCTTCCATTCGACAGCTTTTTGTTCTATTTATTCCTCTGACCAAAGCTAACACTAAAAGCTCCGCTTCAAAAACCGACGCGTCAATGTTTATTTTCGTGTTTTTCTATTTCCGCCGAACTGACGAATTTCTTTTATTTCAAATTTGGTAAACTTACTTACCAAATATAGATATATTACGGAAATCTAGGCAAAATAAGGTAAACCGGTTTTGTTAATAGATTCTAACACTATTTTTTTAAATTTAAAAACGGGCCATTAATAAAGTCCAACATACATACCAAATGTCATAAAAATCGAACATTTACTTTAAATTAAAAAAAAAAATTGTAGGCAAAAAACTGTGTACAATGTTTTTGCGCCATTTACTTTTTAATACGTTTCAATGACGACAACGAATATTGATTTGAATAGATTTTGTTTGCCGTCAGAACGACTCTAAAATCGACGCCGTGTGTAAGTAGAAGTAATTTGAAAATACATAACTCGTCTAAAACAAACACACACTCAGCTGAACAAGAAGTTAGTACTGTAATGGTAAACCTGACGGTCAGAGATTTAACTCTTGACGGGATAAGAGTCACCACCTCGTTTCAAACAGGAAGGTTGGACATTTGTGCCAGTATCATTCCGTCATTCGTGCCGGTCGAACGTAGCATAGTATATTGCAGACACTTAAAGAAAACACGACCTGTCTTTATAAACGGAACCATATCTCAAATACTAACAATCCGATCTGAGTGAAACAGAGGTTGTTTTGTTGAAGAGTGCATGTTACATCACATCTGGGATTCCAAATGAAAGAGATTAACTGCGGCAGTATTTAAAACTGCACAACCGATCGTTAAACTTTAATTACAAATAAAACGGAAATATAAACGAATGTATTTATTTAAACCTGAAGATGACACTTTACTTAATCAGTAGAATGTAGGCCCTTCACGTACGACTACAAAGTAAATAACTGTCACTGGAACTATAAAAGTCAAGTAATAGTTTACACTTTAATGACCTAAACTCTTTTTATTATCTTTCGTTAAAGTCATAAAGTCAATGTTCAATAAGACCTTACATGGTTTTATTTTACTGTAGCTAATAAACATTAACTAGAGCTGAATATATGTACAATATTTACATTAAGTATTCAGTAAAATAAACATGGGATTGCACAACAGCAGTGGGTTCCGTCCTTGATAGAAACCTACTCTTTGTATTTCCTGGATCTTAAGAGACTTTATGGTATGAATCTGTATGCCATGTAGGTTCATAAACACGTCACTGGTATAACCGTATTGGTCACTACTGAACCAGTATACACCTTTTACTTACAGCCCAACAATGGTTACTACCATTACAAGCTGACATCTTCTAAAATTAGAAGTATGTTTTAACTTGGCAGTGTTATAACTTAATAGTGGATTAACTTACCGAGTAAGAAAAGTAACAAATTGTGAATCTTTCATTCGTGGAATCAGTTTATTTTTATAAGAAATGTTTATATGTCGAAACCGATAAGAAATGAAAAACTATAATAATAGTTCAAAAACATTTTTTAGTCCTCTGTTTTGGTGAAGACTTGCTTGAATTAGCGTTGTTTTAACTTATTTATACGACTACTTAATGGATTTTCGTGTGTAACGCGCTAACAATTAAAATCGGTTGCTATAAACGGGTTTTTGAAGCCAACAGAGGGCGTTTTCTTTAAGTATTTGCAAAAAAGCCTTACATTTAAATTATAAAAATAAAACGTACACGTGTGGAACTCGGGAAGTTACCGACATAAGTGAAGCTGTTGTTTATGATATTCTCGCTGGATATATAATTAGTATAACAGATAACAAAATAACGCCTATCACTACCCTCTATCAGTGGAACGAGTTCAGGGGGGGAGGACAGGATGCACCAATTTGCAAATCAGCAGCAACAAATCGGCACATGAAATAAACTGCATTTTTTTTTTTTTTTTTTTTTTACCTTCTGTATACACTCAATTTTGTGTTAAGTGTGAGTGTAAAGCGTTAAAGTCGTAAGTGTAGTGCTGTAAGTGTGTGTTAGACTCGGATACCGCGAGAAACGTCTAAATCCTCTCAATAGGTGCCGCTAGTCTTTCCCTCTGCGGGGAATTACTTTTATAATTTAATAATTCTACCGATCTGTATATTCGAGATATGACTGTGTTTCTGTGTACTAGCCACCTCTGAGCAGAAGTACTTACACTTCAGATTTAATCTGACAGAATTACAAACACTGTATCTCACAAATCTGAACACTACAAACAGGAAATATAAAGCAATTCCGAAAACCGGAAGCGCACTATTATACTGTAAAAACATTAGATCAAGCACTATAATTAGGAGTTGAATAATTATTCAATAGCATTTATAAGTTTTTGTACATAAAATGTAAATTGACTTACGTAAGTCGAGCAAAGAGCTTAGGTTAATTCTCATCATACCTGAAACAAAGAAGAATTGTTAAGTTTAAATTACAGCTAAGTTACTTAAATTTTAATTTTTTAAAGTTTAACATGCCATAATAAAATCAAATCAATCCTATGAACATAAAACGTGATTACTGTAATAAATTTGGCTACCATTGTCCTTTTACTTTCTTTGGCGACAAAATACCAAAGTAGCATTGTTAGCCCTTCATCCACTAATTTATCATTTAGCTATACATTTTTTAGACTAGTCCATTATTATTTATGTTATTCGTCTATTTATTTTTATGTTTATTATTTGTGTTATTCGTCTGGTTTATCTCACTGATTTTTAACTTGCTGTATATTAGAAAAACGAGAAAATAAGCATACAGATTATACATGTGCCCTAATCAGGGAAGCCTAGCGGCGTAGTTGAATGGTAGAGCAAAGAGGTTGGAAAGTAAAGGACGAATATTATAGATTAAAAAAAAAATGAATAAGAAGAAATGCAATCAATACAGCAAAGTATACTCAGCATAAATATATCTATATAAATAAAATATAGGCGGTTGTCTCGCTGACGTGATAAAACGAAATTTCAAAAAATGTTACACTTTTTAGAAATTCCGATTTAACCATCACAATCAGCATTAAAAGCTGTGATATTAGTATTTTTAAAATTTTCAAATTACACTAGAAATACGAAAACGGAAAGGATTGTGAAAATTCAAAATGCTAATTTATGAAGTTTTTAACGCTTATTGCGCTGGTCGAATCCGATTTTTTTTTAATTTTAGACAAAAAAATTATGATTTTTAGAGATCTGAAATGGCTGCCATTTTGTTAAAACGAATTTTTCTGGTTAACAAAATATCGATGTTTATGCCACGTATGAATCAAGTAGGGCTGAAATTATGAACACTAGCATGCTAACGTGTACAGGCTTCTAACGGCCCCCTCAAAAAACGATTTAGACGTCAGAATTTGCGCTCATTTAGAGGTCCCGGCTGGCCGCTCCGATAGCTCATTTTCAAAGGAAATTTGCTAATAATTAATATCATACAGATGAATATTACAATGAATTAAATAAATCTGAAATATGTATTAGAGAATATTAATATGAAACACATGGGATCATCGACGTACAGAGCATATTGTAATTGTGGTGTTCTACGAATATTAGGCTAAAACTATAGCCTATAACTACGTAATTCCATTAACATTAGAATTAGAATTTTTGTCAAAGTAATGAAAGGATTTGTAAATTATCACTGCACGCAGCTGTCTCGCTGACGTCATGGAAACGAATTACCGAAAGTAATTTTTATTATCTTAACCATTTTTTTGAAATTCTGACTTCACCACTGTAATCAACATCGTGTACTATCATTATAAACATTTAAGATACGGTACATTGAAAATACGAAAATAAACCCTGACCGCCGTCAAATTTAAGTTGCGACTTTCAACGGCTTAAGTTAAATATTTAGCTTTTAACGCTAATTACGACTGTGAAATTAGATTTTGGAAATTCCTAATGAATTACGGAATAAACTGTATATACGAGAATAATTTCTTTTTCTTATAATTGTTATTTGTGTGCGAATAATAATTGTTTTTACTAATTTTTAAGACTTCTTGGATTTTCCAAATAGACTAATGTAGTCTAATGAACAACTCGTATTACCAGCTATATACGAAATTCGTCTTTTTGTACGTTTCCTGCAGTTGCAAAGCAGTTAGAATTAATTCATCAACGAAAGTGTAAAGAATAAAGATTAATCTATGCAAAAAGTCATTATGTAAACCATAAAACTAACAGATTAAATCACATATAATAAAAACGTTAATAATGCAGCTTTCATTACACCAACGTAAAGTGAAACAATAGAAATTGTCGGGAATAATATTAAAAGAAAACCACAGAACATTATACAACGTGCTTTAAACCATCACGCTAAACAAATACAGTGCTGTATAGCCTATCTGTTTCTAACAAAGGACCTACGAATAATTGGACAATACGGTATATTCATTTCTCTAATTCGTTTCTCCTATCATTACTCGATGCCCTTATATCACGTATCAGTGATCAAACAAAGCGAAGTCTCTTTAGCGTTCGGCATTTGTTTTGTGTTCATTTGTTACGTAGGTTTTACCAAACTCATGGACCGATTGTTTTGAAATTTGGTATGGAGGCATTTTGTATAAAGCCCGTATGACGTATGTGTAACGTTTTTTCCTCACTGATTTCCGCTTCAAAATGGCGGCGTTACAATAACGAGTGTACGCAGAATTGGTCAAACGCAAATACCGATTGTTTAGAAATTTTATACAGTATAAAACCATTATGAAGTATAAGATTTTCCCCTATTTCTTCTTTTTCAATATGGCGATCGCATCAGTGATCAAACAAAGCGAAGTCTCTTTAGCGTTCGGCATTTGTTTTGTACTCATTTGTAACGTAGGTTTTACCAAACTCATGGACCGATTGTTTTGAAATTTGGTATGGCGGCACTTTGTATAAAGCCTGTATGACGTATGTGTAACGTTTTTTCCTCACTGATTTCCGCTTCAAAATGGCGGCGTTACAATAACGAGTGTACGCAGAATTGGTCAAACGCAAAGACCGATTGTTTAGAAATTTTATACAGTATAAAACCATTATGAAGTATAAGATTTTCCCCTATTTACTTCTTTTTCAATATGGCGGCCTCTGCTTTAACGAAGACCAATATATACAGTTTAGGCCAAAGGCATTAATCGATTGCTTTGAAATTCGGTAAAAAAATATCTTGTACACAACCCAAATGACGTATATATAATATTATCTGTCGTTTCAACATGGCGGCCTCTGACGATTATATACAGTTTTAATCAAACTCATTGGCCGATTGTTTTGAAGTTTTGTATCAATGTTCCTTTTATAAACCCGAAAGACGTATGTGTTAAGATTTTCCCAATTCACTTCCGTTTCAAGATATCGGCCTCTGATTTCACGTTGAGAGTGTAGTTGCTGGTTATTTCCTGCTAGACTGGCTGAACGGCAAAACCTATCATAATTTTGACCGCTTCGTGGGGAAATAGCAATTAAAAAATACCAACAAAGTTGGTACAGTTACAGTTTTCATAAATATTACGGTTACCGCTTAAATTGGCAGAAAAAGTTACGAGCTTTGTCATGGAGCGCTCTAATGTTTACACAGCGATGTCTAATGTTTTTGGTACAAGTAGTATACAGACATTACAGAATTTACCCCCCCCCCCAATAACAGAACTGCATGTTAAGTGCGTTATCAGTGAAATCCACTGTTACAAGCACAAAAGAATATATAGTTTTGTGTACTACGGTAATATTTCACCGTAACGACTGCCCCAATATGTAATTGTCTAACTGAAAATCTTTAACAGAGATAAGGCTCGCTTAAGGACCATGACAATGCATTCACGAGATAATAAATTATGCATCCCACATCCTCACTAACTGACCAAGGACAACAATATATCAGCTGTTCCAAGTGTGCGAATGTTTCGCTTCCATTCCCATAACTCTAATTAGTCTAACCCGCCACACTTTCCACTAATTATTTCTCCTCTAACACAATGCGCCCTGTATAATACAATCCGAATAATCTAAATAGTACAGACTGTCGCTTTATGAATGAAACCTTAATTGTCTCCCGTAAGTGTTATACGAGGTCAAGGTCGCGCCTGATCGGGATTGACGATATTCAGCGCGTCGCAGACGTACGGCGGGAAGTAGCAGTTATATTGCAGGCGCTATGTAATCACGAAATCAGAATCTACGACAGGCTTGGAAATCTAATCTGGTAATCGAAATCTATAAACTTGAAAATAAATAATTTAACGTACCTATACACAGAAAACAATTAAAACAAAACGTAAATACTGTTGTTGCAAAAAAGAGTCTAAACCACTTTTTACAAACATCGGATAAGCTGCCTAATTTACCAAAACTTTGTATTTAGCTCAATATTAGGTAACTGACCATGCGAAGCTAAATCTGTTTCAACCCGACCGCTCGACATTCGTTTTGTGTGTTTCTTTGTTTGTTACGCAGTTTTGGCCAAACGCATTGACCGATTGTTTTAAAAATTGGTACGAAATTATCTTGTATAAATCCCGAACGACGTGTGTAAGATTTTTTTCCCCATTCCTAACCGTTAGAATATAGCGGCCTCTGATTTAACAATGACAAGTGTAGCTGCTGGCTGTTTCCTGTAAATACTATATGAACTATCATAATTTTGGAGAAAGAGCATGAATTTCTAATCAAGTTTGTTTGGTAACATTTTTCCTAAATAGTACGGTTATTACATAAATTAGCAAAAAAAACCTTAAGAGCGTTGTGGCCAGGAAACTAATTAAGAATACACTGCGAGGTCTATTCTTTGAACTACTAGTATTTGAAATTTCATACCACTACACAATAAAAATGTTTCACAATGCAATTTTAAAATTAAATAACTGCCTATTATCACAATCCCGTTGCCATGGATCATAAATCTAAATGCATCAATTTTGTGTACCAATCACCTTACTTATATAATGTAATGCAATTTATTGCACACTTCCTACACCTTGTCTGTGTGCACACAATACAACAATTACTACATGTTATCTCCGAGAAAACTTTCTTTTTGATTATAGTGTTCCAAGCACAAACATTAAAATAGTTTGTGATGTTATTTCAAGCATGTAATTGTGTGTTAAATTATTATTATTGTGATTGTGCCCACATATCTTCACCACAGACATGCAAGTTGCAAACCACATTAAAACTGACATTTAGGCACAACCCAACCCTCACAGTGTTAAATTTATATAACAACAATAGTAAAGATTCAACTAAACATACATGGTCAACATCGGAGAATAAAACAGTTAAATGTGTGCTTCAACCAGAGGTGAACCTAATGAACCATCTCGATGAATAAACATTATTAAGTTATCACCTGATCGAAAAAATATCCTTAAGATTAACATGGAAACTTTGAAAGCCAATGGGGCGGGGCTCTAAGGGAAAAATTACAGTCTAAATGTCTGATAACATACCTGGGCATTTTACAAAGTTTAGCGTTTGTATAAGACAGTGGTCAGAATACAATTTCATTTTACTTCCAAACAGTGCTTTTCCAAATTTAACAGGTTACATTTATTTGAGTTATTAATCTTTAAACATTATTGAAATTTGAACAAAATCTGATAAACCAATTTCAAGAAGATGGGCGGGTTTTCCAGTTTTTTGTTTATAACTCACATACTGGATTTTTTGGTGTTTTACATCTTGTTTGGATGCATAACAAACAGTATGTTCTCTTCTTTATTACGTCTTAAAGAATATCAGCTGTTATTATTTAAAATCATGTATTATAAATGTACATAATATTTTTAACATATTTATTTTACAGTACATATCGTATGTGTAGTAATTAATAAAATTGTAAAATTGCTGTAATAACTGTTGTCTTCATATCATACACGCAGACTTATTAAATACCTCCAAGCATGGCTTGGTTCCCTAATACTGATACTAACAGCTAGTAAGTATGTCAAGATTTAGGTGTTCTACACAACTACTGAAATTTTTCCTGTCTAAATTTGGCAAACTGGCTTAGTAATACTATTCAATATATTTTACAAAAATATACTATATATTTACTATACAATATATTTCACAAACATTACAATGTTTTTTTACAGACTGTGACAAAATTAATTTTATTTTTGTACACATACAGTAAAGGTAATGAAACACTAAAAACTGTTTTATTGTTTCTTATAAGCTCAAGTCAGTTGTATTACGTAATTTATAAAAAACATCCTATTATAAACACCAAGACATACAACATTTAAATTTATAATTTATTCATAAAGCAATTTATATAAATTTATAGGCAATTCATTAAAAAAATACTACTAAATCCATGTCAATAAATTACTTTCCTCAACGAAACTGAGAATAAATAAATATGGTTAAAAATGACTGTGAATCATATTTTTACATTATTATGACAATTAAAAATCACCCTTACTTGGCAGTCACCTCATAATACTGTGAAAAATTATATGAGGCAGAAAAGTTATATAAAAATGCAAATCATGAAAATATAAAATGCATTCAAGTCAGGTTCCTCCCCCAGAGGTCCTTGCAGCTTAACCACTCTGTCACAATACATTCGGAAGACAAATTACCCACAAAGTTTGTCTTGTTAGTGATGAATAAATTGATGATTATGTTGGTCATTTCAAGGTTAAATTAATCCTTTAGCACTGATTAAAGTAATTGATAATTCTGAGAGAAAAAATAATGACACAAAAATTATACAAATGTTTCTGCATGTAATTAAAAATGTTTAAAAGGGGCGGACCAGTAATCTATTCATATGAAGCTAAAAATCTGTGTGTGTGTGTGAGAGAGAGAGAGAGAGAGAGAGAGAGAGAGAGAGAGAATGTGTGTTTTAACAGCACCCGTTTTATGTGTTTCCTTGAATACACACTTGATTCTAAACTTAATGCACCACAGGGGGTGCAGATTAGCTGCACCTATTGAGAGAATTTAGATGTCCCTCGCGGTACCCGAGTCTAATACACACTTACACTTACAACTTTAACACTTACATTTAGGGAGGCAATAATAGCCTCAATATGCTTTTTGCTTTAAAATAACAAGAAATCTAAACTTCTCTAAGGTCTAAAAATTCTAAGTCTCAAAGCTTTAAAACCAATTCAGTATAAGCTCTATTATTCTGATATTTCTGTCAAAGAGTTCCAATATGTTATAATGTTGTGGTCTAGATCAGTGTGGTTAGGTTAGGTTAGGTTCTTTATCAATCACATCCAGTTATGTTAATCAAGGCTCAGTATGATAAAAGTAGGCGAGAAAACAAACCCGCTCACATACAGGTATTCTGATAAAACCATCTTAGGACTAAAACCCGTTACGAGATGAGTGAATGTTTATGTAATTTAGAAAATATCTCATCTAAAGACCAGAAAATGTTATTTAAAAGAATGTGTAAATGTTATTAAACACTATTAGTACTGGTGCAAATCCATTAAACATTATTAATACTGTTCATTGATGGTTTGTAGTGATCAAATTGCTAACTTGAAATTATACACAACCACAATCGATATTACAGAAACAGGACACTTACTTATAACATAAACAAATATAAAACATCATGTACTCTTTGTAAAAGACAATATATCCCACACTGTTAATCTATATATTACGAAAGGTTGAGTCATTCACTAACTGATGGGAGTATCTCGAGACAACAAGGACCACAAAGTTGAAATTTTTCCAAATAGCTGCCCCCTTATGGTGCAGACATACAATAAAGCTGTTTTTTTTTTAAAAAAAGGTAATATTTTAAGGGTTTAAAATGTTACTTTCTAGAACATGAAAATCTCGGTTTTTTGTACTATTTTTCTGATTTTCACAGGAGTACAATTTAATGCATTTCAATGAAACTTAATTTTGTTGTTATTTGTATCTGCAATAAGATTTTAAACAATGTCAAACTGTCACACATCTATTTGACTGGGACATAGCTTGACAGATTATTAAATATCTGTTAAATAAATATTAAATAAATATGTGTTTATTAAATATAACTGTTAACAGATCTTCAACATCCATACACAAATCAAAACTAAATGGCAGCTACTCAAAATTATTGATTTATTTTAAAACAAAAAACTAAATGAGTTAACTTTAGTTTATAGTTTAAATTTTTTCCCATTTATTGCAATGGAACAGCCAAAAATGTGATGAACAAATTTCTGTCTAAACCGATGTTTGACGGAAAACATTTATACTCATCTTTACTTTCTTTTGCCTGTTTGAAGTAAAAGGCAAAAGGCTAAAACACTGCCTAATTATTTAAGAAAACGTTTCGCTATATTGGAAAATGGTTCGCTAAACCAAAAACCAAAAATGCTAATGTATGACTTCGTGTTAAAAATTAGTTATATGGTTACAATATTTTAATACCAGATACAGTTGTGGGTTTTTAGGGTTCTGATCCAAAAATCTGACTTAATTTACCAAAAAAATTAGCATGTTTTACTAATAACAATAACTTGTTTTCTAATAACAAAACTTCTAACAAACAAACTTACTTTAGTTCACATTGAAACAAATTTTTTAAATCACATTGAAATTAATTTTTTAATTGTCATTTTTATTCAATGAAAACTACAATATTGAAGCATGTGTACACAGCCAGTCCTACAAAGCCAGTCCTGTTGTGTTAGCTAGGGCTGGGCATGCAGCACAACAGCGTTAATTAATAATTTAAATATTTATTAATGAGCTTATTTATATATATGCAAAATATATTTCATGAAAATGATCTAAACAATTTTGTGCTAAATGGGTCGGGTGCTAAAAGGACCAACATGTTTAGACATTAGAAAAGCTTAACTGAAAAAAAACAACCTTGTGTAAAAATAAATGAGAACGATACAGATCCGAAAAACAATGCACATTACAGACCAAGTTTTAAGACATATTAAGGTTAATCTAGATTTACAGAATTTTACAGAGCTCTCAATTTTTTCCAGAATGAACGCAATTTTGCTAGTTCTACTTAGTGCCTTATCAATTACGCTGCCGGTAGTATCGCCCGTGCAGACAGGATGGAGGCCTATTACACGATTGGAGTCCATTTCTCCAGCACCAACCCTGTCTTTTCAAAGCCATATACCTTCGCCACATGGAGAATGCACACTCTACAAGGCTATATTTGAACATGATTCCTATCATCAGGTACGACTGATGTAACTTTTTTTTACAACTATTACAAAATATATTACGTCTATATTTAATTAAAATTTGTTTATACATTGTGAAAATAATTCAGCCTTTCATGAGCTGAATGGAAAAGTAATAAAATTTAGTTCTGAAAATATTTATAGATTTACATTGTCTCAAAAATATACTCTAAAGAACTTATGTTTGCATGATCAAGTATTATGAGAAACCAGTTCACTCATTATGTATTTGGTATGGTGCAAAAAAACACGGCATCTACAGTCTCTATTGGCATCTCTAAACAATATTTCCTTCACTATTACCAACATAAATCATTATATGAAAAACTTCAGTGAATTGCCCCTCGCTGGGTTAAAATTTCACTGGGTTAAAAGGACAGAACACCAGATGAATTAATTGTGCTGTTTAAGAAGCAATATTAATTAGAAGTGGAATAACATAATAAGCTCCAGATATATCTAATGATCTGGACCATATGGAATACCTCTCAGGAGAGTGGGCGTGGATGTCCCAAAGGAAATTTATAAAAATTTGATACATTTTCTAAGCTAAAGATGTATGCTTTATTTTGAATGTAAAATCTCTGCTTGACAAAGAAACCTTTATTTTCTTTGTCAATAATATAAGCATTATGTTATTCATACTCAGTCCACAGAAAATTACACAAAATGTTATTTTATGTCAGAAATACACGAATTAAGGTAAAAATTTAGGAAAAATATTTTAAGTCAAGTTATACAGTAATAATTTTACATTCACTTAGTTTTATACTTCAAAAAGGAAAAAGTGTAAGGGAAATGTAATGGGCCTATTACAGTAGCGAAACAAAATAAGACAACATAAATCTATATACAATACAGATGCACCATTGTACCTTTCTGACTGTATTCAAAAAATAAAAATACTATCTGAATAATAGCCTCCATGTACCACCAGTTAGAAAATTCCTGTCCTGGAGAGTTTTAATATGTTTGTATGAATAGAAACTGCTACATATAGTCACAACTGATGTTTTTTGCAGTCTAGTATTTTGTCAAGATTTTTTGATGAATAATGGCAATAACTACAGAGAAAGTAACAGCCACCAAATTCAAGTAAGTGTGTGTGTGTGTGTGTGTGTGTGTGTGTGTGTGTGTGTGTGTGTGTGTGTGTGTGTGTGTGTGTGTGTGTGTGTGTGTGTGTGTGTGTGTGTGTGTGTGTGTGTGTGTGTGTGTTTGTATGTATGTGTGTGTGTGTATGTGTAAGATAAATAGTAAAAAATAAAACTTTAATAGATGACACAAAAGAGCAAGCCATAATATATTTAACATTAACTAGATCAAATTTTAAGCTTGCAGCTGTAAGTTAGGCTTGGTTTTTTTATATTTAGCACTGTATTTTAGGTAGAAATCAATAACCAAAATTAAATCAAAAATAGTTTTAAGATAAAGGCAAATTTTTGACCAACAATTTAAAGTTAAATTCTAATATTAATGAGTGACAACTAAAAACTGCTTTATTTTTAGTACGTGCAATACAAAACACAGATTCCTGACTTGAAGGAGTTCACACTCTGCACCTGGCATAAGTTTTACAATCACTCAGTGGATCAACCAATATTCTCATACTCACGTAAGTTTTGGTAGATACTAGATTTAACGTGTTAGAATAACAAAGATGAATGCAGAAAAAAAATCATTTTTCTGTTAATTTTTTTAGGATAATTTAAGATATATTTCGTAGAACATAAGACTATGTGAATGATGGGAACATTAAAAAAAAACTTTTCTGCTGTATATTCCATGGAAGGGTGAAACTCAGAGGAGAAATTGTCAGAGATTCGTACCCTAACAACCAAGCTATCCACCAATAATTTCTTTACAATTGTGTTAAAGATACAAAATTAATTAGCAATTAAAAATGTTTATATTTTACACTCTACTGTTATATTACTTATTTAACTTTCTTAATAATTAATAACAATTAATTAATTAATAACTTAAATTAGTTTATTTATTTATCACTAATATAATTTTTAAACTTAAACTAATAAATAATACTCTAAGCGAAAATTGGGTTTTGCCTTTTCAGCTGTATTTAATTATCACAATAGAAAAAATCAAGTAACATGCTATTGGACAAGTACTTGCAAAAGTTGTGTTGCCAAAAATTTTGATTTGAAAATCAGATAATAAATAAAAAAAATACAATACAATATTAATTTCATGAAATAAACACAAGGACATTTACATATATAAATCTTATAAATATTATAAAATAAATAATTTTAACATGAAATTTTCAGAAGTTAAATAAATGTTACAGAACATGATCGGCCAAGAGAAATCCTGTCATGGGTGGCAAACACCGATTCCGCTAGCTACTATATGTTTGCTGTCGGTGGTCAGACACTTTATAGGCTAAACTATCCCACACGCTTAGGCAAATGGTATCACTCGTGTCAGTCGTGGAATGGCCGAACAGGAGAATGGCAAATATGGGTTAACTCGGAGCGTATTGGACGTGGATTCCATAACTTGGTAAAAACATGGTTTATAATTTATTATAAGTGTTAGTAATTTATGAGATTTCAATTGACAAGAAAATTAAAACCAAATATACCAGTATTAGTATATTTAAACAGCCAATACAATAGACAAGTTTGATTTTGCCTTCAAAATTACTAATAGGAAGGCTGCCAATCAGTACTGTTATTATATTGTTAAACTTGAAAAAAATCACTTTAATTTCATGCTATGAATTCTATTTCCAAAAATATTATTATTATTTGGCTAAAACATGTTTACTATTTTAATTTTGGAAGTAGAAACAAATATAGATTTGTGTGTTTTAAGTGTATGTTTTGTAACTGATTTGATGTTAAAAACTATTATGCCAATTTATATTAAACCTTAGAAACAAAATATATTTTTTTTCATAAAGGTTCAGACAATTGATATTAAAATTGCTTCATATATGAGATGCTATCAGAAAGTTCAGATAATTTGAATTCTTCATGTGAACCATTTGTCGCATGACCTGCTTCCAGGAGAGTGGGCAAACAGTAATTACTCTTTGTGAATTAGTATACCAACAGCTGTGATGGTGAGAGGTTCTTGAGTTTAATGCATTTGTAGGTAACATTGTGTTTTATTGTTGCAGTTTTTTAAACCTGTATAAATGGTAGATTTTGAGGAGCAAAAAACCTGCATCAATTTTGCTTCAGGCTTAAAAAAACTGCTGCAGAAATCCATTGCATGCTTGTGAAAGCATTTAGTAACAACGCTATGACAATTCAAAGTAAAACTTTTTTGTAGTACAAATGCTTCAAAGATGGAGAAATGTTTGCTCACAACAATAAGCACTCAAGACAACCAACAACAAGCACAAAACTGAAAAACCGTGAACGTGCGAGAAGCTATGGTTACAGATCACTGACATGATCCATGACAGAATCCATGATGTTTTTGCGATTGTAGGAATGTCGTACTGATCAGTACAGTATATCTTGTCAGACAATTGGGGCATTAGATGCATTGCTGCAAAATTTGCACCAAGATGCTGAACAGTGACCAAAAAAGATCATTGCCTAGCTGTCTGCATTGAATTAAAACTGCAGCAAGAGATGATTCGAACTTCATCTCCAATGTAGTAACTGGTGATGGTTTACGGTTATGACTCTGAAACTAAGTAGCGGTTGTCACAATGGAAGTCGTCATCTTCATCAAGGCCAAAAAAGCACATCAAGTTCACAGCAATGTGAATTCCTTGTTTTTTTTATATCAATAGCATTATCCACAAGAAATGTGTCCACCTTTGCCAAACTATCAATGGAAAGATGACTCTGAAACTAAGTAGCGGTTGTCACAGTGGAAGTCGTCATCTTCATCAAGGCCAAAAAAGCACATCAAGTTCACAGCAATGTGAATTCCTGTTTTTTTTATATCAATAGCATTATCCACAAGAAATGTGTCCACCTTTGCCAAACTATCAATGGAAAGTTTTACTGTGAAGTTTTAAAGCAGCTACAGAAGAGAATTAGGCTCAAACATTCAAAACAATAGGAGAACACAAGCTGAGTTATCCACCACGACAATGTACCTGTACACACATCACTAGTTGTTGTAATTTTTTGGCTTCCAAAAACAAGGTAGTGATTCATTCACCTTACTCACATGACCTTGCCATGTGCGATTTTTTTCTGTTTCCCAAAATAAAGTTGAAATGAAAGGCAGCCATTTTAAACAATTGAAATCCAGGTAAAATTGCAAACAAAAAAACTGGATTGCTGTATCCATGCCTGAGGGACTATTTTGAAGGAGACGGTGGAAACTAGGAGTTACGATAAGCAATTTTATTTTTATGGGAAAATTCCCTGAACTTTTTGGCATCTCATATAGCCTTTTACATGCTTATAAAATATGTACTGGTTGCTATTTCCCCCAAAATTAAATCTTAGTTCAGAAGTTACAGACAATATAATTGAAAACAGTGAAAATCTATGTAATCTATAAATAGGTAGAGATTTTTTTTAACATTAGCTACACATGAACAATTATTACTAAGTACTGTGTAAGTTGAAAATACAAGTACACAACTTTATTATTTACAAAAATCAATATAAATGGACACTAACCCTATTTCTGATTGCTTCTAAACTGGAATTTTTGTCAAGATTTCAGTTAACCACACAGTTTAAGGACTGTACAGTTTGATGTATATTAGTTTTTTTTTTATATAAACAATTACTTTATATTTGTGCAGCTTGTTGGTAAAACAATCAAAGGTGGAGGACTTGCCATCAGTGGACAGGAACAACGTCAACGGCGGTACAGCAATGATTACTATGATGGTTACAAGAGTAGAGGCATGATGGGAGAAATTACGTTGGTCCAACTGTACAAAGCGGCACTGACAGCGGGTAAGGCTTATACTAATCACAAGCATCATCATGTTCACCACTTCCATCATGAAGGTAAAGAGGGAGAGGATGACCTTCCTTTCTCACCAGCAGCAGCAACAGCAGGACCTATGCCTCCAGGTGGAGAGGACAACCAGGCTACTGAGTTTCCATTCTTACGCAACGGTCAACTCATTCCAACACTACCTGTACCACAACTGTCAGCATTCCGAGCACAGGATGACGAACTAAGAAATCAAGAAGCAGCTCTGAACTCACCGCTTAACGTACTTTCATCAAATGGATTCTTACAAAACAACCCAAATGTTTACAGTTTACAGAGCGTAAGGTTGTTTAAACGTGATCAAAACAAAGGGAAAAGAATTATTCGTCAGAAAAAATCTGATGAATCTGTAGAAGATGAATCGAATAAACGTGAACTCAAAGAATCGGAAGAAATAGAAAATGCAGAAAAAATTGTAAAAGATATATCGAGAATAAAAAGAGATATAATGAAAGTCAACGCGAAAACAGATGAAATTGACTCACCAAAACAAAAGAGACAAATAGAGTCTGAAAAAGAAGAAGAAGATAAAAAACAGAAGAAAAGAACAGTCGGTGAACAATATCCTTTTGGATTAATACCAGGAGTTGACTTATCTGGTTTATTCCAAGGAGATGGTTACATATTAGGAGGAGGTGGTGAGAGATACAATGAAGAAGAAAATCGTGCCATACATCCCCATAATACACAAAGCATGGCACAAATGGAACCAGCCGAATGGGAAGTTCGAAGCATAATGGCATTGTGTTCAGGCTGCGGTGAGGATCCATTCAGGAAAGCAAACATTATTTCATGGCGTGGAACTCCAAAGAAACTTTACTCTGGTGCCCTCTATGTTCCCGCAGTGGCAGAGTGCCACAGGTTTTAATTGTGCCAAGTGTATAAGCAGGCTTTGTTCTGAAATTGGTTTATATTTCAAGATAAAAGGTGATTTCTTTTAATTACTAAGATGTTAATTCTTCAAAAAGAAGAATTCTATTAAGTTATTCACAATATTATGTATTGTACACATGCCATAGTGAATATTTATTTTGTTTAAACAATTTATACTTTTTGAAATCTATGTTATTCATAAATTCATTATTCATGGAACATTCTAATTTAAACGTCACTTTTATTGAGATAGTTTTAAAAATCATGTCATATTGGATAGATCATTTAGAAATAAAATAAGAAAAAAATAGTTGACCACTGAATTCAAAAATAATAAAAAAACTGATTTCTATAAAACAATTTTGTTTTGTTAAATTTTAAACACACATTCAGTTAAACTTAAATCAACTGGTGTCCAGTCACCTGGGACACACTGGCCCTACAGTCTAATGAAAGTAGATGCTAAAAATGTGTGTTTAAAATACACAATTGATCAACAGCGTACTACACAGTACCAAACTACACAATGTTAATTTTGCACAGTACAATCATGTTCACCCTTAAACAAATTTATATCAGTATTATTTTAGTGTTTAATGTGGCTCATTTTTTTAAAGTTTGTGGTTAAGAAAAAAATATGTTTCAAAGTAACATTACATAGGCATATTAAAAATAAAACAATAAATAATGTATAAATAAAATTTACAGATAATACTTTCAAGACCGAAAACTAGTAACAAAAGACCGAAAACTAGTAACAAAAGACCGAAAACTAGTAACAAAAGAGGGGCAAAGTAAAATAAACATTGATAAAATTGACAGGTCATCTTTTGATTTCTAATACAGTAAATGAATTCAATAAAATTCTTTTTATATTCTTCTTCTTTTCTCCTAGGATTATTGTCACTATGTTCAGTATAATGAGCTGTCTTCCCTAGCTTCGTCAGTTCTACTTTCGTTGATGCGTTTCCGAGAACTTCCATCTTCAAAAACTATATCTATACTATATGAGAGTATAGATATTGTTTTTTAAGATGTAGGTTCTCCAAAAGACGTAAACGAAAGTAGAATTGACGAAGCTAGGGAAGGCAGCTCATTATACTGAACATAATTCAGTAAAACTTTTATTAAAATATATCATAACAATTTGTAGAAAACCATTTTAATTATACTAATTATGACTGAATGAAATCTTTGCCACAATTAAGGCATACTGTATTTGCTTTTCATACAAAGTTACACAATAATAACATTCATAATAAAAAAAAATCTGACAGTATATGAGTGAAACAATGTTTTTCTAGAGCGCATACGAATTTATCAACCAAAATATACAATAAGGTCATAAAAACTTCACTGTATTTTTAATATTGAAAATGACTGGATTGATGTTTATAGATGCTTAAGTATTGTATGAATATTAAAATTTATTTAATAAGTTAATTACTTAGGACATTTTGTATTATATTTAGCTGAATAAAGTATGTTTTATATAAAAAATATACATATTTACTTTATTAATTAGTAATACCCTAGCAACATTGCACATGAAACGAACATTTTTAATGTGTTAATGTTCTATGTAACACAATTGTATTTTTCAGCTAAATAATTTTTACAAAATTTAATTGAAAATTTTAGAATTCTACTTAAAGGTGTTGTCTGACCTTTCTGTCAGACCTTTTGCTATCCACCTACGTTAAAAAATTTCAGATCTCTGTGTGCCATAGATCTGGTTTTACATCACACACACACACACACACACACACACACACACACACACACACACACACACACACACACACACACACACACACACACACACACACACACACACACACACACACACACAATATTAATATATAATAAATGACTAGGTTATGCACTGAACCTTAGTCTGTTTAGATATTTCAGGTGTAGTTAAATCATGTACACATGATTGGGTAATACATACAATCTTCTTTTATTAATTTCATTATAGCCTAAGCTTAGTTATAGTTATGTATGTTCAGTATGTATGAATGAATGTTCAGTTATATATGAATGTTCAGTACTAATCTTTACACATTCAAAAACTACTGCAGATTTGTTTGACAGTGGCCTATCATCAGGACACAATGAACACAAAAATGATCACAAAAATACCATTACCTAAACACGTATAACAACATATACTCCATACTGATGCACAGTTTACAAGACGGGCACATCAACCTGCTGCTTAATTAACACTGAAGTCTGTCAAGTTTTAAAATGCAGGAGAGGTGCACAGACTTTGCTTTCTTATTGTAAGAGCCTCTCTCTGGTTCTGTAAATATCATATACTTCTAAAGAATTTGTACATTTTCCCTTCCTGCACACATGTAAAACATTCTGTTTAATTACAATATGTGTGTTTGTGTGGTCATTATCTATGAGGTGCTTGGAGTAACTCAATCTTGTGGAGTCAACTTTTGTTACATGGAAAGTAAATTTAACAATTAGATCATTTTTAGTTAGTGTAAAAGTATATTTTTTTACAGTTTTAGAAACTGTTCAAAATTCATACTATTTTACACTCTGAATTCTTTATAAGAATACGACACAGGACACAAACATGTGAATCAAAATAAAACCTTCAAAAACTTCTCTTCCAATCAAATTCATTACTAAATATTACAATCGGAAAATTAAATAAAAAGCAAAGTTCATCAGTGTTGACTAACGCGATTAGGTCTGATGTGCAAACTGAGCTTACAATCAGTATTAAATGTTATTTGTTGTGCTAAGAATGTGTCATTTTATAGTCTAAAAAAGCAATCCATAATATTTAACTGTGTTATAGTGATTGTATTTTCACAATGTGTCATTATCGCTCGAACTGTATCAGACCTTGAATGAAGTAGTGATTAGTAGACACGCAGAACAGTTATACTACGCAATCGTCTTTTGAAATTCAGATACAATACATAATACGGTAAAAATTTAATTTATCATTTATTATAATTGAAAGGCAACAGTCTTAATGAATGTGCCATGCAGTCTTATGAAAACTGAAAGAATCATGACTGTAAAAACAGACCTATTAGTCTAAACCTTCTTTTTTCTTGTTATTTTAAGGTGAAAAGCACATTGAGGCTATTATCACCTCCCTAAATGTAAATGTGAGTGTTAAAGTTGTGAGTGTAGTGTTCTAAGTGCAAGTGTGTGTTAGACTAGGGTATTGCAAGGAACGTCTAAATCCTCTCAATTGGTGCAGTTAGTCTGCACCCCCCTGCAGGATCTAAACCTTTATCACTAGTGGTTCAAAGAATAGTAGAACTGACAGTATATCCTATCGCTACAGACAGAGCTTGTAATATTTTCAACCAATTTAAGCATAAAAATTAATTTTTCAAAAAAAGTTACTGGTCCGAATTAATTGGAAATTTTATGCTATTTATCTAAGAAGCGGTCAAAATTATGATAAATCTTAATTACAGTAAATAACTAACAATTACTCTCTCTTGTTAAATCAAATCCCGCCATCTTGAAACACAAGTGAATAGGAAAAATCTTGTAACTACATCATTCAAACACAGTCATTTGCTTCATTGTTTTAATATTTTTAGTACACCAACGACTTACAAGCTTTCTTAATAAATCAATGTTGCCAGAGATTCTGTGGCAATCCAATTGTGGTGACTGTGTTTATTTTTACTGTATAACTCATAAAACGAATTGACTACATCAGTCATCAAGAGGAAGGCATGAACATGATGCTACAAATGCCAGTGACAGAACATTACAAATAAAATTCCAATGTGCTGAAAAACAATTATGATAAAAAAAATTTTTTAAATACTTTTGTTAAAATCAATTTTAATGTGTTGTGAATTTTTAATTCAATTTGTGGTTTTACATTTTTAGTCACACTTGAAATATGTTTTATAATAAACGTCATAATGTCTATTTTAGTTTAATAACATTACAATTCACTAAAAGGGGTCCTGCTTTTATCTGACATTTCTTTCACTTATGTCAGATTATTGAAACGCTGCAGTACAAATATTTAAGAATTATAAACATCGGAGGTGAGTTATATACTACATATAAATTAAAATTATACTAGTTTTAACATTCCAACTTCAACTTATTTATTAACAATTTATCATTAAGATCTGCAAATGCTTCCACTCAATGTGACAAAAGTGAATGTCTTAGTTTCTATAAGCAAAAATTTACGGTACATTAAAAATATTATGATACAAGTAACATTTACCTTAGTTTTGTGAATATGCTGGTGCTGATACTCCGAATCAAACTCAGGTTCACTGAAATATGATTGATCCTGATCCCAAGTCGGTGGGGCAACCATACCTGCAGGCAGTCCTCCACCACCAACATCCGCAGATTCAAACAACCGAAGAACCGATCTGTCTCGAATATCTCGTAAATGTGACCTTGAGGGAATCCCATATTAGGCATTAAACCATTTTGTAATATAAATACATTTAGAACATAATTTTATGAATTATTTCAAAGTTAATTCATTGTGGTTGTCACCATTTCTAACATACCAGTGGTCTAAAGGCTAAAACCTTATTCTGAGCTTTAACCATTATATAATATATAATGGTTAAGTTATATAAAGTTATATAACCATTACATAACTTTTCTTTTCTTTTAGTAATTTTAACGCTTTCCATTGAAAACTTTGATTTCAATGACTTTTATACGTAAAGAAATATTTAATATTTTTTTACTTTTAGATATTTTGCTTCCACCGAACCATCCATCGTTTATTTAAGGAAGGCAGACAATCTCTCTACCACAGACAGACAAACTCTAAGTGAGTTGCACAGAAAAATCAACAGCCGATATGGGGTTCAAACCTGCTCATGATAAAAATAAAACTTTATCATATTTACAGTATACTTTGTCATACAATCAGTGTATGTCTGGTTACCATAGTTGTACACACTGTACTGACTAGGTATAGCACGTGCCTTAGATGACTTGGCCATTTGACCAGTCTGAAAGTTTGCATTTTACTCATAAGTCATTGGTTATTGTATTATTATTGTTTGGCTATGTTAAACAATTTATTTTTTTTAATGATATTTTTTTGATATTTTTTAAATTTATTTTTGAAAAAACATTGTCAGAGGTAAATAATACTGGGATAACAGTTGTCCTCTAAAACCAGACATTTGCAATGGAAGGGTTAAATAGATGGCATGTTTTAACTTAGTTTCTGATTATTTACACATTAAAAATTTTAGTACTAATGAATACTGGAATCTAGTTTATTGCTAAGTTATTATGCAAACATTTTGTTGAAATATGCAATGTCCTTCACATTGATTTAATTTAAAGATTTCCGAGTCAGATTTTTTATTGGGTAGAAACAGTGCTCCACTATTTATGTTTGAAAAAAATGTGACCACAACAACACCGATGAAAGTTATTCAAATAACCTAGTTCAGCAATTACATCTTGATTCCCTTATTTGTGATTATGATTTGGACAGTATTCCAGAGAATCTTAGACCAGACATGTAATAGTTAGGAATGTGTACACTACAGCTCAAGCGTAAAATAATTTGTATTGGCAGGTGCCAAATAGCATGAAAACTATCTGCATTGGGTAAATATAGCTTTAAATAATACAAAAATAATCAGGAAATAAATAAATAAGATAACAGGAAATATCTTATTTACTAAGATATGAAATATATCTATTTATTAAGATATTAAAATAACTGGATAAGCTGAATTATAAAACATTATGATTGTAAAAAATATATCAGAAATTAAAGTTGCGATTACTAAGGAGTTATTATGAAACAAATACATAATTCACTTTGATCAAATATTGAATTTATTTCTGGATTTTACTCTGGAACCAAAGAAATAACTTATTATTTCAATCAAATAATACTGCCGCTGTTAACGTAGGTGTACATATAAATGTTTTTTTTTGTCTACATACTTGTGAAAAAGCCAATAAATAAAATAAATTACAGATATACAATTATAGACAAATCAGTAAGACAACAATAACTCATAATTTGTGAATAATGTTTTCAATTCACCTCAACTGTACTATACAACTGGTAACTGAACTAAAAAGTTATTGGTTGACTCTGAGAAAGTGATGACTCAGAAAGTTATTTTAAGGTTCAAAGCCAGTTTAGGGCTAGTGGCTGCACCCACACCTGCTTTACATTTATTTAATGAAACAATATATGTATTTCCTACTATAAAATGTAGATACAAAACCAACTGCATACTTATATGAATTGTAAAAATGTAAATATGAACAGGCATGACCTCTGGGCTAATCACAAGGCAACAGAATGACTAAGATTCCATTATGGAAATTAGCCTACAAAGGTCCAGACCACATTATAACCACAGCTGTCAACATGCCCTTATGCAAATGTATCCCTAGCCTATGTGCTATTATTAAGTAATACATTACACAGGATCAGATAAAATGACAGCTAAGAATAAGCAATGCAAGTCTAGCTTAAAATAGCTTACACTTGACACATCAATTTACTCACCCTTGTCTTTACAAAAATTTGTCCGCCTCCTTATATAAAGTAAGAAAATTGTATGATTTAAGGATATTATTCAATGTTTTATATGTATAAATAGTAGAATCTCGATTATCCAAACTAATACAAGAAGAAGATAATGTAGGCAAGTAACCCAAAAATATTGTACATTCATCAGTAATAAAATAAGGACATATTAACAAACAAAAATAGGCTTCATTAAAACTGTTTTAATAAAACACATAAAATGTAAAAAATACATTGTTTGAAACTAATAATGGCATCCAGAAAATAAGAACCATTTCTTTAATAAAACAATTCATTGCTTTAATTAATCATAACATGACCTACATTTTTTTAAAGATTTTATCACAAATTCTGAACCAAAATTTAGGTATTTGTCAAACTGCAACAAATATTTTTTTTGCCAAAATAAATACTACCGGTTCATCAAGCCATTTATTGATGAAAAGCTGTTGTTTATCGTCACTTTGACTTTCCTAACGAGAGACTTCTATAATTTTAAAAAAAGATGCTAAGAGAAGAACTACATGGTGAATGTTCAAAAACCTGTCAAGAACTAGTGATCAGTACATGCTTTTTTTGTATAATAGTTTTCCTTCATGTATTTTGGTGAATGAAACACACTCAACATGTTTAAAGATCACACCTGCGATTCTGAATTGCACACAATACACACAACAAAAATATTTCTTCCAGTGTAACATACTATTTGAACACTATACATAAGAGAGTGCAACACAATTTCGTCTAATGTGAACAATGACCATGTAATGAAAAATGTTCACTGTGACATTGCCCAGTTTAGAATCTGCCACTGGAACGAAAATATCTATGCATTGTTTTTAATCTTTTTACTCACTGTTTTCTTTTTCTTTAAAGTGAAGATTATTTTTTAAACAATTATTTTGTCTATGTTTACTGACTGATAAATAATATTACCATATTTTAATTTACAATTATTGAATACAAATTTATTTTACAAACATGGAGTGGACCAACGATATATTTAATTAACGAAATAGAGTGAGACCAGTACAAGATATATGTCATGCCAACTTCAAAAACCTTAATAAAAATTATGATGAAATAAAAAGTTCCAATACACTGTCTGACTGCAACTCTACAGAGAAGTACCTCAATGTTACAGCAAATCCAACTTGTATTGAAACATATTCTCTGTAGTCTGTATCTTATTTAGCGATGTTCTATTCAACTTTATTTATAAGTTTTTTTTCTTGACAAGGAATTCTTGACAATTTTTTAAACCCACTCGTATGATCAATTTTTTATTCCTCCAGAAATGTTTTTGTTGATTCATGTTGTAGGAATAGCCGCACCCATATTGTCCGTTTTGTACTGTGATTTATCTATCTAAAATCACACAAGCAGTAGAATTGACTAAAATTGTGTCCTCTTTTCAGTTGACATTTCAGTGAGTAATCAATGTAATTTTATTTGAAAATATTATGTGTGCGCACAGTGCAGCACAGTTGACGAACTTTTTGTTTTTGGTGTGGTGTGTTAGCACCTTACAAATTATCATTAACAGTTGTCTGAAAACATAAACTTATACTGTGTGATTTTGACAATTTCAAAATAATGAAGCCAATACTTGGTTTGTAAAATTTTAATGTTTTCGGTATGAAACTGATTGCTTTCATTTTTGGTCAGCATTTCATTGCTTTTTCTATTCCCAAATTTTCTTTAACAAGCCTGTCAGTAGAGTGGGGATGACCTGAGTGTTGATTACATGTTCGTCGTACTGTAAAAAAAACAATATCCTTCTTCATTTATTTATCATAAGTAACAGTAATTTAAAAATTAATTTTCACAGCACACATACTTTGCACATTTATAAAAATGTTGATCAACTGAAATTCAAAATGAAAAGCTCACTCCACAATAGGGTCTACAGTTATGACACTTCTTCCAGTGCTAGCCGAACAACTGAGGACAGCTGGATTCAAGAGGTACTCAGCGAGGGGCAGGGGCAGCTGTCCCCCCCTAGATGAGGATTTTTTCAAGATAAACTTAATTTGACACAAAGAAATTGAGAATTTATTATTGATGCTTGCTTTACAGCAGTGATGGTAGTATTGAGCATGTACTGATTACACATGGAAACAATGCTGGCATACAGCACTTTCTAACACACTTTATTAGCTTTTAATAGATAAAAAAAATATACTTTCAGAAAGTTTTGCCCATATTTTCCAGAAATTGTCAAGATTTATAAAAGCCATCTGAAGTTGGTTAATAAAGGCATGAGAAAATATGTTTTATTAACTATGCTAAGCTATAACAAAGCCATTATTTGTTGTAGCATTAGTGATTATTGCTAAATATTCAGCCATTTAGAGGCTGCTGTTAATGCTTTACAAGCGAAAATCGTGGACCTTATCATGGTGAGAAATGATATAAAAATCCTAACTGGTTTCCAAAAGGACAGTGAAAACATGAAATGAGTAGCAAAAGAGCTACTTAAGAAAGCTGAAGATATTGCCAAAGATCTAGAAATTTTTGTACTATGTCAGGCTATAAAATAAAAACACAGGAGTGACCCTCCAGCAAATTCACAATGAGTATTGAAGGCAGTCTTTGGTCATACCCTACTTAGACTGTATAACATCTCTAAAGCTTCGATTCTCAATAGAAAACATACCAGCCTTCGCCCTAACAAAACTCCATCCATTCGTGATGTTAAACATGACCATCACAGACGTACAAGAAATATCTAAGTCTTTTACAGAGTTCTATGGATTCTTTAATTGGATGAATACTCTGTAATGGACTCTGTTATTTGATGATATAAAAAGGCTATGGTATTATCCATGAAGACAAAAAATCTAAGGGTAGGGAATATAAAAAGAGCTTGAAGTAGTGGACCTTTTCAAAGAAACATGTTCTGCTGTAACAAGATGAGCCTTATCCATTCTGCTAGCTCTCCCATCTACTACAGCCGAGGTAGAATGCAGCTTTAGTACACTTCGTCATATAGCTCAGAAACACAATGGGGGCAAGAGAGGCTGACTAGGCTGCGTTTATGAGTGTACATAGACAATCCATAAAATAAAAAACCAAGATCATATAGAAAATATTATTGTTCTAGACAGATTTTGTGCAAATACAAGGTTATACTTGTGTGGGTTTATGGCCATTTCTTTATTTTACACCTTGTTCATTATTAAATGCCTTCTTCATTGTTATATTATATCCATAATAACCAACTGTATACACTTTTCTTGAATTTTGTGTTGCATATTTATCTTACCGTTACACCTCCTCCCTAGCCACTCATCCCTCAAATGGCATGACCAGCCCTGTATCTCAAATGATGGGTGTACCCTTGGCTGGAATTAAAGTATTATTGGGAGTAAACCAACACACATCATAATGCTAAAACAGTTCTTAGTTTCTGGATGACACTTATAAAATGCAGTCACACAAAGAATATTTGTTTGTTTGTATTATGAAAGATGTCAATATTTTTTTTATATATAGACACAGCTGGGTGAAAAGTAACTAGTTAAAACATAAAATCTCAATAAAATTATATGTTTTATTGTCACTAGCTATTCACTAGTGCTAAGGTATTTCTCTGGGGTTAAAGCTGTATCCCTGTACTTATGTAAAGGGGATAAATACTAAAACTGAGGTGGAGACATCAAGAAGCCAAAGAATTTATTGGGACTTGTAGAACCACAGTAGTACTAGTAATAAGTCATAGCAATGCTCCAACCTGACGTATTCTCTTTTAAATACGTTAATTCTACTCTAAAGAAGTTGGTACAAAATTTCCTTTAATTACCTTAAGTCCTCCAATTCATAAAACATGTCTTTGGAGGAATCGTGAATGTAGATTTTCACCATAGGAGAATCCAAATACTCCATGGTGAGCTGTTTTGGAAACGACCGTACAAACAACGCTTTCACTGTATCAATCGATGTGATTTCATTTGGTAATAATGCTCGCTTCGTTTCACTTCTGTACTGTAGGAATACCAATCCTGCAACAATACAATACAAAAGCGTTATCGAGCAATTACAAAGTAACAAAATATTTTACAGTAACTTTTCTTTTTTTCAAAATGTCTTTATGAAATTAAAAACCTTCGAAAAAACAATGCAAATCTACATTAAGTAGTAATGAAACTGTTTAATACTACCAAAATTTGTTGATAGTTATACGTACCAAATTCAGAACTCCTAACCATGCTATCTGTAAAGGCCAATAATTTATGGTAAAATAACAACATAAACACAATATTTACAGTTGTTAAAACTTTCATCTAATAATTAAAATCCAAACTACTACAAACAACAAACAAGAGAACTTAAGTAAAATGATGAAATTTAAAGATATTTAAAAATGTATAGGCTACATTATGGTTTCATGTAGACTGTATTATTATAATTCTCCATCAACTATCAACATTTTTACATTATTTTTGGCCAATATAGTAATTTTATTTATTTGTGATGATTTTGCATTATAAGGCACAAATGTAAGCATCATCGATATTTATAAGACTTCATACTTTAACTTCTAAAATAGAAAACATTTTTAAAACTTACTAAAATGATTATATTGTAAATAATTAATTAATTGATTAATCAAATATGTAGCATGAAAATTATATAAATGATCCAGAGATATTGGTATTGTTGAAAATAAAATAATCTTACAATATTTTGATTTAGAAAATGATCTAGAAATCTAAATTAATAGGCACTGTTCATTAACAAGTTGTGGAAACATAAATCTTACTCTGATAACTAATTGAAAGTAAAGAGATAAAGAAAGTCAATAAGAACATAAAACAGATAAAACAAGTCAGGTCAATAAGTTTTGTTTGGAACAGATGACTGTTAATCTTCCTTGTAGACTACAGATAAAATACAAACTGCTGATACTTCCCTGCATAAATATGTACTTTAATGATTACTAGTGCAATTATGTACCAGTTACATTGGGTTATTACGAAAGATTAAAACGAGTTACATAAAGTGACTACAAAGTACAAATAATGTTTACAGGTATTGTTTGATATTATTACCCACTCCCAGACAGACTGAAAAGTCAAATTTTGATTGAATGTGAATAAAGGATAGGCAAAGAATTACTTTATTATTAATTTTTTTTTAAATTAATAACATTGGTTCGGTATGCAGCTGAAAAGTTATAAACAGATATATTTCACAAGCTATAAAGGTTGATCCTTACGATTTACACAACAATCTTTCATATTAGATTTCCTATTTTCACTACTACAGTAATCATCAAAAATAATTAATTCAGAATATATAAACACTTGTAAATTTTGACGATATCTTTTACATTAAGAAAATTCCATAGTTAGCAAAATGTTACCATAGTTGAACAATTCAACTTCAAACAAGCAAACAGCAAACTTAGGTTTTAATAATATAAAATTTAATTGAAGAACTTCAATTAAAATATTTGCACATAAATTCCAAACAAAAATAATTACTTTCTGCAATAACTGTTTAAATTTAACCGTGTTCTAGTTAAACATATTTAAAATGTTTTACTCCGTTGTAAACTAATTCTCATTTTAAAGACTAAACAAGTGATTTTAAAGACTAAACAAATGTATTTGTTACTGCACACTACACTGTACATGTAATTAATCCCACCAGTTTATTACATAAATAATTTAACACTGTTGTAATTTAAAACAATTTAATTAAAATTATTGACGTGTTTTAGTTTTTTATTTTAGTATGCTGATGTTCTACAGTATTTGACAATTTCAGCAATATATCTTTGCGTGTGTGTAAAATCTGATCAAATAATTTGAAGTATACAAGTTTTTTTTAGTTTAACAATTTTTTTTACTTCTAAGTTTTTACTTAATGAGGTCAGACTATGAACATAAAACATGGAAAAGCTAAATCAGACAATAACTGGGCTTAAATCTGTCTGCTTGCGTACACAGATTAGGATTGGCTGCTACAAACTGAGCTACGCCACTAACCTAAATTCTAATTGCAATAAAATCACTACCTAAACAAAGTACTGATATCTAAATCTAAAATTTAATGTGTTTTGCATTTAAAGCATGCAGAACATGCACACTATGTAATACACTATTACATAGCCTAAACATAATTTAAAGTCTAATTTTTAAAGAAATAATTTTAAACACTAATCAACAATATTTATAATAATTTAATGTAGCATGTATTTAAATGAAAATTATTTATTTTCATTTTAATACAAGAAAATGTCAGAAACTTCAGATACTTGAATAAATTTATCTACATTCTAAGTTTGTGTTATTCAGGTTACTTTGTAATATTAAATGTAAGTCAAATTAAGTTTTATTATTATCTAATGTAGGTTTTAGAGTTCTTAATAAATTGTTTAAAAATCAACAAAATAAAACATCTTTACCAGGCTATTACAAAACTGTGTATTTATAACACATTAAAATTTATTTCTTTTAAAAACTGTTCAGTGATGTACTGTATTTTATAAAACATCACCATTTTTATTTATTTGAAATAAACAACTTATTTTCAATAATAAAGCGAAGCTTTCCCTTTGTTTTGAAAAAATATGATGTTCATTACTTCATCATTGGGTATTCTCTACACTTTTATTTTCTGTTTATCCAAACTGTATTTTTTTATTCAAAAATTTATTTAAAGCCATCAATTTAAAAAATCCCAAATTTAGGCTATGCAAATACTACATTATGTTACATAGTATTTTATCACAGTTTAATATCTTATAGTCACTTAGGGATGTAAAATTGCTCCCAAGCACTTTAAGTAAAGTGGTCAAATAACAAAACCATAGAATTTTAGTATACTCTGCATATAAAATTAATCATTTTAAAAAAATTTGTATTTAAAAGTGTTATTTTTTTTAATAATAAAAATAATAGTTTATAGTATTATTATTTATATTAATCATTAAATTAAGAGTTTGTACGTCATTTCAACAACAGTAACATGTTCAAATTATTTATTAAAAGTTATACATTTTAAAGATCTCCTTATCATATGATTGGGGTGTTACCATTTTATCAGTTATAAAGTATAAAGAAAGGGTTACAAACCATACAGCAAAGATATACACGTACATTTGAGTATTGCGAATATATGATATTAGGCTGTGTTTTACCATGAAAATATATTCTGTCATATTGCTATTTTAGATGTCTATTATTACAACTGCTGTATTTATAGGTATTTTGACCTTTAAATAAAATCATTAAAAACTACACAGCAACAAAATATTATTAACATTTAGTTTCATGTTTAAAACCACTTTTTCTTATTTTTAACTTTTTTTATAAATCATAAAATAAAAATCTGATAATACAACTAAAATATGTAGTTACTTACTATTTTTAAGTTATATTAAATTTTTTATTTTTTAATGTGTGCAGGAAAACACAGTACTGTAGCAATTGCTATTTTTATAAACAACAAAACAAAAAATTTTAAACTTTGATATTAAAAACAGTGAAACTGATTTTCTGCAATTTGTTTTAGAGATAATCAAATTTATCTTTGACTACAATTTATCTCTGTCTTAGGCTAGTGGCAATGTAAGTCTTCATTAACTGCCTCAAGTTTAATAAATATTTCAAAGCATATCAATTAATAAATAAATTGAAGAAACTGATGATCAAAATGAATTCTTTTATTTCTTTTTAAATTTAAAATACAAAATGTAGTAAAAAGAAACATTTACTAAAACCAGTTAACAAAATACCTTGCACATAAATTATTATAAATATATCCATTAAACCCTGAAAAACGAAAAATATTAGTTGTGAAAATTAGTCTAGTTTTATTTTATATTTATTACATATACTGTTTCACAAACATATACAACTTCACAATTGACTTACATGTGAAATTAGAATATCAACTTCAATCCATTTGTAACATAGGACAAATTTTAAAATTTATTTTCAACCTTTGTTTTAAACTTTAAAATACCAACAAAAAAATTGAATACTACTTGAATTTTTCATTTTAAAGGTTAAAAAACTCTATTACAAAAGTTCTAAAAATGACTTTAAACATTCAATGAATAATATACCTAAATCAAATGTAATTTATATACCGATTTGTAAGGAATGAAGACTGAATAATAAGTATGGTACATTACTGTGAGATGCCTAATCATATCTAAAATATGAAAAACCAATGATTCCGCAATTTTATTGTCTGCATATGTACAGGAATACAGCATAGGATCATAGCTCTAAAAACCACACAACATAAGACTCTAACAGATGAATTCAAGAAAAAAAGTAAAATATTTTCAAACAAATTAAACTCTTATGAATAATTTTATCATTTGAAAGTATATAAAGCCAGTTCTGAATTTCAATATTTGAAATTAAAAATATTTACAATTAAAAAAGTAGATATTCTGCATGAAACTACATGTTTATAATGTTTTGTTTTGTATGGTGTTTACTTCTATACGTTTGAACTTTTCCTATTTATACAGTTTAAATTTTATACTTGAAACTTACCGAGCGGTCTTTCCAAGGTCTTGGATGGAGTTCGTACCACAGGCAATGAACTTCTTTGTTTTCCTCCTCGTCTGAATCCTGTTGAGCTTGTTTCCACTTCAGACATGATTCCTGGGTCATCATCAAACAACATTGCTGTACTTGGAGGAGGATAACCCCTCGGCAAAGGAGACTGCACACAAAACGAAATCGTTCCATTTAAATTTTGCGTAATTAATTAAGATACTAGTGTTACATCTATACATAAATATAAAATCCAAAGTACCACTCATTAACTCACCACAAAATCTATGTAACTATAAAGCCTGCAAAGTTTAAATTTCGTACAAATGTTAGCCTGCTACAAATGGCTTTTAGGTGCCTTCTAAGAAATGGTTTTAAAAAATTCCACACCTAAAGAATTAAAATGGGGTTAAAACGAACTTTACATTTTACCTTTGTACCACCAGATCCAAAAACATAGAGCTAAAATCTACTACAGAGGTTTATCTTAAGCTTCGGTTAGGGTTTTCCAAATTTCATCAATAAAGGGTTAAAATAGGACAAAATGGAAACTTTACCAACACTGGTTCATTTTAGGCTTTTAAAGGCAACAAAGAAAGGGTTTCCCAAAATTCTATCCAAAAGGGTTAAAATGGGAGTTAATTTAAGTTTTTATTGGTTGGTAAAGCTGCAACGGGGCAATGCTAATATTACATAAACATAAAAATAAAATTTTACTAAATTTGTGTTAAAATGTGTATCAAAGAGTTGGTTTATACATACTAAGCAAGGGAAGGTGAGTACATAGAATCAGTGTTAACAGAATTTTGCTTTAAATTTTATTATTACAATTCAAAGCAAAAAATATGGTAAATATTTTATAATTCAGAATGATACTACTCTGAACTGGAAAACTAAAATCTTGTTTTCAATGGATACCTTTTTACTTACTATGTACATTTCTTTTCTTTGTTGGTTACAGTTACTACATGAGTTGGATTTTAAAGAAATTTTCAGACCCATAATTTCTTTCATGTTTAAAATGAATCATAGTCTATTCATTGCAATTGCCCTACCCCTCAAATCATTATTTCCTATGATCTTATATATAATTATTTTAAAATCTCATCTTTCTTTTTAACTAATTAAAACACACATGTTTAAAGCTGATTTCACTCATACTACATAAACGAACCCTTTGACAGCATACTACAGATAGATGAGTCATAACATCTGTGTTACATACAAAAAGTGAAGCTTATTACCTACAAAAACCTTTTTAATTAATCCTTTAGCAATTGGTTTACAAGAACCAGATAGCTGGTTCTAAGCCACATAGGGACTAGATATGTAATTACGAATTTCGGACCTGTGTATCTGTATACATATTTATAAAGGCTATACAACTCCTGCCTGGTTTAAAGTTCCAAGTAAGCATGATTGCAAAGATGCTAGTAAACAATTTTTTTTTTTTTTTGTGTTAAAACTAAATGCAATAGGTTATTAATCTGTTTATATACATTAATCTGATTTATTACTTATTAACTAAATACAGTGTATTGTTTTAAAGCTTCTTTTTTTAATTCCAAATTATTTCACATTT
The DNA here is from genome assembly GCA_022606455.1 of Callitettix versicolor. NCBI lineage: Eukaryota > Metazoa > Arthropoda > Insecta > Hemiptera > Cercopidae > Callitettix > Callitettix versicolor. The sequence goes on from CM040186.1 coordinate 88,647,747, forward strand.
AAAAAATTGTTTTTTAAATTTTATTATAACAAAAAATAATAAAATTTTCAATCATTTAGTATTCAAATTACAGGTAGAAAGATCAGAATTGTTAATTTTCTAATGTCACAGGCCAAATTGATTTTTTTAAAATCAAAATGCGTATTTTATAGCAACATATACAGTACTTTTATATGTTAAATGTACTTTTATACATTAAAAATAATGCCTTCTCAAATTTATTTTTACACTTGTTTTTAAAGCGTTTTAAATATTTTGCAACCAAAATATTTTTGAATATCCTGTTTCAGTTTGACAACTGCCTAATTTTGTAACTTTAAAATATACAGTGCATTATATATATGCACAGATGTTTAGTTGCTAGTTTAAAAACATAGAGATTTCTAAATACAGTATACACACTTTGAAAGGATTGCAATGTATATATGCCTGTTGTTTAAGAACGCAACAAGAAAAAAGTTTTGATATAGGATAAAACTTTAGGCTACACAATTTCTTTCCTTTGATTGCTAATAGATGATTTCTAGGTCAGTTATTTTTTGCAGAATTTACAAAATATATACACCCTGTTATCAACACAAAGGTATGGAGGCATTCTAGATTTTACAAATGGAAAAGTTACATATTTACCATATAAGGTTCATTAGATGGATTTTACTCTATAACATAGATTAACTGAACAAATTATCTTAATGCAATATGCAACAAGATTACATTATGCAAGTTTAGCTATTTGTTATAATAAAATGTATCTAGCCGATGCAAGTGAATAAATTACACAATTTACTGAAACACTTCAAACTTATACTGGTTATGTCAGATTAAAACACTAATCACTTTTCTACTGAATTAACCATTTTTTTACAAGACAGCTGTTTAAAAAAACAATGTTTTTGGTTAGGTGCTCTTTTAAGTATTCACACCATTTCCAAAACAAAGTAACAATGGAATTTAATACTTTCTTCCAAAAAAATATTCTTTATTTTAAAATAGAGCACATACACATTGGTGTAGTTAAACTCCACAAATAAAAATTAACATTAAAAAAGTTAGGGGAACCCCTGTTCATGGACAAACCCATGAAATATATTTTTATTAAAATGAATTATTCAAACACTGTTAACAATATTAGAACTAAATTTTTATTTATAATTTTATGTTCATTCAACAGCAGCTGTTATGAAAGTTATACATTTGTCATCATAGAAACAAATATTAGAACTTAATTATTTAAAATTTTGTTTTTATTCAAAGATGTTATGGAAAAAAATAAGGCCTGGAGACCACCAAATGTGGAGTGGAGGGAATGAAGATGAATGTCAACCTGAAGCAGAATTTACTCAGTTTAAAGAACACATCTGTATTTTTAAAAATCTAAATATTTAAGCCTAATGTAACGGATTATAGGAAACAACCATGTTTAAAAACCACAACCTAGACAACAGTAACCTAGGTAACGAGAAATAATAAATTTGGAGGCATGGTCAGCATGTCGGGGGAATTAGACAGCTTAAAACCGAATTAGAAGAGTCAAAACTATGCTGAGCGGAGCCCAGCGATGCCATTTGACTCCACTCACCTTCGTTACACTTTCAGTGGCCGTACTTACGCTACATTAAAAACAACTGGTTCGATTTTAAATGCGTAGTTCACTCCGCTCAGCCATTGGTGGTCACCTGGCCTTATTGTTGCATATTGTGTTGTGTAGTTATAGTTGTGTGCATATTGTAATCTAACAATTAATCAAAACTCATTTATTAAAAAAAGTAATTCTTATTAGTTACATAAAAACAAAAAGCTACACTTTTCATTTAACTAGAATTTTCAAACAGATTTTGCAACTCACAAAGTTTTTTCCTTTATACCGCCCGTATATTTTACCTCAGAAACAGAAATGTATAATTAATTACAAATTTGAAAAGTTTGTCAACTGTGGAACACTCATGATAAAAAGTTGCTGAATTAAACTTTGAAGTTTCAAAAGCAAATTAAAAGCATTAAGAAATAAGGAGAAATTAACAAGACCAACACTTCCCTTGCACTTTCTTATTTGCCACTAAAGCAAGTTCTGTATAGAACTACAATTAGGAAAAGCTGAACGTTTTAAAGCAATTTAAAAAATAATTTCTGAAGTTGTTAATATAACACACTACATCAAATATATGAAACAATAACAACATAAGCCCACATTATTGTTTTTAATTATTACTTGCATGTTTTTGCCTGTACAAGAAGAACCTGTACATACGTGTAAAATAACAAAATTGTATTTTTCATGTTTTATTTATGTATCACAATACAAAAACAAAAATTATTATGTTATTTTTCTTTTACGCTTTTAATTGCTTGAAAGAATATAATTTTAGTAAGTGCGTATTGTAAATAATAAGTACTTCAGATTTTTAGGTTAAAACATAAAATTTTAATAATAAAAGGTACAATTTAATATGATCAAACATTAACATGTTAAAATTTTCATAAAGTATTTGAAACAATCACAATACTTTCTCTGTACATAGTAACAAAAAAGTAAAACCGTTATTCCAAGATTTATTAAACATTTTATTATTTCACAAATAAATTGAATTTCATGTAGAACTGAATTTACTATTTACTTTAGCACATTTTGTAGAATTGTTAAACAGAATGGAATGAATGCAATTTATTTTAAATTAAATATAATAAAAGAACATTAGTCATATAGTAAAATCTTCCTGTCATTTCGGAAGAGGAGAGGAAGAGAAGATCGGAAAGAATGAAGAGCTACTGGGAACAAAGAAAAGTACAGCGCGCAAGAAATGATTGATTCAGCGTACCCCAAAGAGGGTGAAACGAAAAAAAAAAAAAAAAAAAAAAAAAAAAGAACATTTAAATATGATTGCAAATTTTATGTATGGAAACAAGGTTGTTAATTTGAATTACAATTTCAATCAATACATTTGCATACAGTAGCTACTGGGACAGAACTACCACAATAGAATTTAATTCTGATATAATTTATAACTTATCGTTTTTTTATAAAATCTTTTAATAAATTAAGATGTAAATTTCTGTTTCTTCAACAATCACACAAATCAGAAACTTCTATTTTCTGAGAAAAAACAAATGACCCACTTTGTTACTGCAAAAACAAATTGTGTATAAATCGTTCAATTTGTTCAATCGCAAGCTGTAAATCATGTCCAGCATCTGCCAACGACACATTTATTTATACAGTATCTTACATAACTTAACAGTCAACATATTAGTTCCCGAATGTTTTACTTTTGCACAGAAGCACTGAATGCTTTAACTTTACATGAGAAAAACCATTTGACTTAATCGTGAATGATAAATTTTGTTGCAGATAAATATGACTGCAGAACAGCCTAACGTAATGAAAGATCTAGCATATGGTTGTGGATATATCTAATGCAATAAAAATATAAATATAAATCTGTTTGTACAATCCGCTCCTATAGAAAATTAAAATCAAGGAATGGAAACAAAATTTTTAATCCTTTAAAAAAATTAATACTTTGAAAGGAAACAGAAATAAAATTAATTTTTAACATGTATCCTTTATAATTGAAAAAATATTTCTTCAAAATAACCAGAAAACTAGATGGCCTGTGCATCCTATTGCAGTTAATGGGGGAAGGGGAAAGGAATAACATATAAAAAAGTATAGCAAGAAGTTGAACAGTATTAATAATACACTAATCTTTAATTCCATAATTGTATTTTAAGATTACTGTATAGGGGAGAGCGGGGCAATACCGTGCACTTAAGCGTTATTATTTTTTATTTTTAAATTGGTAAAGTCAAAAACGATGAAAATCATCTCGTTTTGTAAAGAAACTAATTTTCTACAAATTCTTGCCTTCATATTTGAAATACCAAACCAATTTCGAGAGTTAAACCCATTTTACGAAAACTTTACATTGCACGGTATTGCCCCAAGGGCTGGGGTAATACCGTGCACTATACGGAGCAATACCGTGCAACAATGTTAACGGCAAAGTTTGTGCGAAAATAAAACAAATATTCAATATTTATTAACAAATTTTATTTTAACATTGAAATAAGTAATATGTTATTTTAATTAAAATACGTTAGGACATTTCCTATCAATGATATCAAATGTCGGAACAATTTTTGGCAAATGTCAGAACAAATTTTAATAATAATTCAAATATTCTAAATTAATGAACAATTTTAAAAACAGAAAAATGTAATATGTAGTTAATTAGCTAATAAAATTTTAAAAAATATTCGTAAGTCCTCTTCTTGAATGAAATTAATAAACACTTAATTGACATTTATTTCAGTTTAGAGTGGCTTTTATGTGATTGAGTCTACTTTGATTGACAAAAGTCACAAATGAAATTTTCAGCTGTATCGCGCCCTCTACACTCTGAATGCACCCAACCACTGCAAAACACACGTCTAAACCACAATTCTTTGTTTTTTCCAAACTAACCACAAAATAAGCAATCGGAATCTTGATCACTAGGTGTTCTTTTAACTGGAGTTCCTCTGAAATCAGCAGACTCGATGTCGTCCATCTCATCATCATTGCAGAGCTTAGAGGGGTCCAAATCGTCGTCTGATGAAGACTCAAAACATATGTTTGGGCGACACTTTTTTTTGTCAAGTGGAGGTATTATCTTCGATGCAAACTTTCTATATTTGCTCTTTCCTTTCGGTTGGAACTTTGATTTCCCTAAATTTGTTGCACTGAATTGTTCCCTATCTGTTTTATTTTTTAATTTTGCTTGTTTGATTGCTGCACCCTTCTTTAAATTATTTTTGTTTGGGGTCAACGTAAAAACTGATGATGCTGTTGCCGGGCACTTTTCTTTCATTTCAGAGGGTCCGGTAATGGTGAAATTTCCTCGAATTGCAGACCAACTGTAGACTGAGCTTCTAAGTGCTCGTCATCATCGTCATCAGTGGCTGTTCGCGAAGAACAAGGCCTGACTAGATTAACATTTTCATCATTTTTGGAGCCATCATCTTCAACAACCGGTAGATCTAAAGCTGTCTCTTCTTCCGAGTGTAAAAGTACGTTGTCGTCAACACTAAATTTTGCAGGATCTAGAGGAAAGATTCCTGTTTTGCTGAATCTGTGGCATTCCATTTGCACTCACATCATGAATGGCACAGTTCATCTCATGTTCGCTCCATTCTTTGCCGCTCTCTGTTGTTCTTATTCTTTTTCTCACCATCTGGAAATTAAAAAATTACATAATCTCCAGAATTAAATTATGTTATTAGATCTATACTTAAAGTACTGGCTTCTCATTCACTCACAATTCATTCATATTCGCTATAAAACACACAAATATAAGCTACCAATATAATGAAATACGTAAATAAATATAGTTATAACAAATAAATACCATGTGGGGCAATATCGTTCAACACGGGGCAATACCGTGCACCTTGAGCGGCATTGCCCCATGACGACATGTCACCACATTTTCAGTCCTAACCTAAAAGTAAAGAAAGTTAAGTACCAGTATTTAATGTATAAAATAGCTCAAGAAATGCTCTGTTCAAAGCAATTAGTTTAAATAAAATCATTAATAACATATTTCACTTACCTCAGTTTTAATAAATCGTTGATATTATAAGAAAAGTTGATATAATAACAAAAACACCCGTCACAAATACGCATGTAAAGCTATAAGCTCTCCGACTGTCCTGATCTGTTACGAATTCTTCCAGCTATACAGCAGCACTTCCCAGTGCTCATTACGCCCTCTACGGTATTTAAAAACTTGGTGCACGGTATTGCCCCGCTGCGCGGTATTGCCCCGCTCTCCCCTACACCTTCAAAAGTAAAAAATGGTTGCAAAACTATTTTCTTTTCAATATGAACTTCTGTTAAAATAGATCTTATAACTATATTTAATGACATGTTAAAAAGCAATGTCATTCGCAATATTTAGGTTATTTAATGCAATAAGTCTTATTTTGTTCTGCTTTCGTATTTAAAACTATAACCTATAAAATTAATGACTGAATTCTAACACTGTACCTTACTGAAATATTTACAAATAAATCCTACTATAACTGGATTTTACATGACACACCTAAACTACGCTACAGTATTTACTGTTTACTAAAAGTATGGTCTTTTATTTAATAATATTTACATATCAGAACTGACCTAGATTGTTTTATTTCAAAACTGATTTGTTCATTAATTATTTAAGCCTTCAATACAATAATAATGTAAATATTACTTGAAAATGTTTTTTTAACAATCAGCTGTTTAGGTACAGAATTAATTATTTGTCACCTATGCCTGCACTGTGCTGCACTCTCATGAGGACACTAATTTTCCTGGAATTTTTTATACAAACCTTTTATCAGTTTTAAGTCAGTTTTATTCCATTGCAAAGCCTTAAAATGGAAAAGTATGAGGCGTCAGAGTTCCTTGGTATTCTGACGAATCTGTAGGTACCCTATATCTTTAGTTTTAGAAAGCAGGTCCTTACAAAATCAACTGGAATGTTTAGCGTAATAATATATGAAAGGTAAAGAGTAGAAAATATAAAATAGTCTAGGCTCAAAGGATGTGTCATATTCCTGATATCTGTAGACATTTCAAACATATGCTGTTGTTTCAATACTTGATTATTATTATTACAACAAACTGAGAAACAGATTGAGAAATTATTACAACAAGGAACACACTCTTTGAGGAGAATACTGAAATGTTGGTTATGTGATAATGCTGTATATAACAAAAGACTACATTTGAAAATGGTAATCTCTGAGAAAGTCTGTGTCATTAACTGCATAATGCTGTTAATAATTTAAAATAATAACATTTTATTGGGTTCGTTAGAGAATTGTATTTATGTAAACCTAAAACATTTCATTTATGTTCTGATCACATAAAGTGCTGTATGCCTTCTTTTTAAAAGATTTAATACACCCAACTGGTGTATCAAGAATCAAATTATCATTCTTGGACTATTTAATTCAATTAAATAATTACACACAATGAATTACCTAAAAAAAATATTTAAAATATGTTTTCTTTAGAAAAGTTCTAATAAAATAATCCACTAAAAAGGAGTATCTAGAAAATTGTAAAAAAATGTGTTATTTATTATATACAATATTGTGTACTATAGAAGGAAATGTTTTGTACAATAAAAAGGAGAAATATTACACTGAAACCCCACTGTAGTATTATCATAAGTTGGTTACTACAAAAATTAAATTTAAGACACAGTTCTTTAAATGCCTTCTTACCTTTCTTCTTTGTGATTTAGAACCCATCTGTAAATGCAGCATGAAAATAAATCAAAATGTTATGTACACACAAACACTGAACTACTACTACACCTAAACTCTACAGTATTTTATTTGTTGTAACATTATGACATCAGAAGGCAAACTGGAAATGAATTAATGAGCATTTCCTTCCTCCATTCTGCTTACTGTAAACATTACATTAAGCCTAAAACTAGCACCAGTGTGAACAGGATCGGACTTCATGTTGGTTCAACACAAACGGCATACCCCTACATTCACAACTTATTTTTTCTTTTATAAACTAAACAAATTGTAAAGAACTTGTAGCGATTGCGACAAAAAAGCGATTGTTGAGTAGCTCACAAAAATTATTTTATTTTCTCTTTATAATATTACTAAAATAAGAGGCAGGAAAATACAAAGTAAATAATTGTGATGACGAAAATTGATTGTGAAAAAATCGATTTTAAGAGTTTGATGGATACATTCGTTTTCAGGTAACCCCCCAAGTGAAAAAAGTGTATTCAATTTTATATCCGTCCACCTGATTGTATGTGACTGCCACTAGACAAACTGACAAATTTTGATGAAATGTAGTGTGTAGACTTACACTGTAACATGCTTTATTTAGGCCTATACATTGGGACTGTTTTTTTTTAAATTGTCAAGAAAAATAATCAAGCATTTTTCAGGTCAAAAATTAAAAATAGGGTTTTTTCAAAATGGGTTTTAACTATTCTGAAAAAAAATATTCAAGTATTATAAGTACCTAAACAAAACTATATACCATTCGGGAGTAATCAACAGAAAGTTAATTTCTCAAAATCAGTTCACCAGTTTTGTTTTAATTTTGGCATCTAAATGAAGATTTATTTATCTTTTTATTCGCAGAGCACAATGAAAGGATGAATAATGTACATGAATAATTTTATTACCATACTGAACACCATTTTATTACATCATTTAAGAAAATGATGTTAGTTTGCTCCATTAGGCCTTTTTTTATAAATATAATAAACCATTTCTTGGCATCCATCCCTAAAATCAAACCATATACATTGCCTATTTTTGTACAATAATGAACAGGCCTTATTGAAAATATACACTTTCTTTTTTAAGTTATTGTTAATTCCTTTTTATCTGAATATAGTAAATAATGCAATATATTATATATATATATATATATATATATATATATATATATATATATATAATAAAAAATATATAATAATAATACATATTATTTAACACTGAAGCAAGTCTTAAATGGGACATTCTACAGTATTTAAATATGTAATAAATATGTATATATAGTGTTGTATGTTTACAACTTTTGATAATATATTCCTTTAAGTACTGTATTATTCATGTGGTATTATGATTGTGTTGTATTAAAGTATTACACTTTCTGCAAATATTATCTTCCTTGCTACACCATCCAATATACATTCTATGGTTTTTCTTGTGTACTCTATGCCCTATCTACTTCACCAAAACACACACAAAACATTATTGCACAATCATTACTATGCAAGTTATCGATTTATTTTTTAAATATTACATTTTCCTTAACAAGGAAATATTTAAAGGTTAACCAAACTGAGGAAATATTGAAAACCACTTCCAGCAAGTTTAAGAAAATGATTCACAGATTGTGCACAATTCACAAGCCACACACAGAGTGTTCTGTGAGCACGGGGCATTTCTCGCTTTTAGAATACTTTTAGATTCTGATTAGTAAAACTAAAATTGAAATTTATGAATGTTAAAGGGTGTCTACTAATAACGAACATGTATCCCAACAAAATACTTCCTTTTGTTCAATTTTCTCACAGTGTGATTAATATTTGTTTAGTTTTATCAAGAAGCTAGGCGAATTATTTTGTTACATCAATTTATTCTCAACAATGTTTACTATGTTCATTATGAATTTTTGGCCTGGCTATTCATTTTCAAATTATATACATCTAAACAAACAAATAACGTCAAATAGGAGAAAAGATTTGCATTTTTTTGCTTTTTTTTGTCCATACTTTATGCCAGTTAGAGTAATGAAGACAAGGGATCGGCATTTACGGAAAGGGTAAAATTTGCGGGAGTAACTGTTGTCTCGAACTTACGACCTTGTGAAGAGCAGTTCAGAGACACAGCAAGTATACTTCAATTTTTGTATTTTATAAAGCATTTACACGTCTTTTTTTTAAGAAGGATTATTACTCCGGCAATAGACAGAAGCATTTTTCTACGTTAATTTTACAAGTTTACCAAACAATACAAATACTTTTTTTCATAGTTTTAAAACTGGCGGTATTTTAAAATTGAATACTTAAATCTATGAGACAAAATAACGACAAACAAAATGTGTTTAAAACTTTCATGCAGATCAAAGAATAAATGGTTTTGTCAATAAGAATCTAAAACCTTAAATCTTAAGTGTTTTTGAAATCACCAACCAAGATGCTTTTAGTTTTTTCGTCGATAACTCCATATCCTTAAATCTATACAAAAAATTAAAACATTTTTGTTCTTCAAACAGGCTTTAACTATATTTTGGACTTGACTGAAAAGTATATAAGTAAAACTTTCTTTCTGAGCGTGATAAATATCAACAAAAAGACCTCAAATTTGTTTCTTAAAGTTGTCCAAAGACTCCAATAATTACCTCTAAATCCATGCTTCTCGCTAGTGCTGTAGGGTAGTTATGGTGATGTTCTCCGGATAACGTATGCCGCCTAGGGTCATCTCTTCTTCCTCTCCCTCTTCGACCTTCCTCTTCTCGATTTGCATTTCCTGCAGAGGAAATTATAATTAGAAAAATAAAACTACAAAGCCACAAGAAATTCTGCTATTTTTCAAACAGTGGTGATGTTACTGGATACATGTAACCTTAAATTTTATAACATATATTTTAGTCACATACACACAGCTACTACAATTTACAAAATACGTACACTGTATAAGCATAATTCTACCGTATATGGTTATAAAACTGGGTTACAGGGGAAAGTATAAACACCTATAACATCACTTAACGGCTGAATTTTTTAGAAAGATTTTCTAGTAATCACACACCTTACAATAAATATACATTTCTCCAGTGGTTGTAAAAACATAATCTTTTTAGTTACTAATGAGTATAGGTTTTTTTATTTTCCTTATTTAATCACCTATTTTTCTCTCACTATGTATAACATTACATGTATGGCTTATATATAGCCTTTCAGTTTATTGCTGTCAAACAAATGTATTCTTTTCAAATAACTTGTTTTTATGACAATCATTAACCAGTTAATGACAGTAATTATAATAGCACCCAAAGCAATCAATTATTAATAGAACAAAAATAAATTTGCCTAACTGCGGAACCTTGAATGCGCGCACACACACACACACACACACACACATCAGGCACTCACCTTTTTTTACATATGTAAGTCTTTAAACTTGTATGCTGTTAACAAGTGATTTATTACCTTATGTATTTACAAACTTCGCCTTAAAAAATATACAGTAATTCACGAAAAAAACAAAATTGTTTGAAAAAAGAATAAAATTGTTGATGAAAATGTTTTAACTAATTTATCACGTCATAATTTATTTCATCACCAAACACCTGTCGTTATGCTAACTTATCATTGCATAACTTTGCAGCTGTTAGTTAAAAAATAATAATTAAAATTACAAACAACTTGAATTACAAAACCGAGTTAAAAATAATATGGATTCAAGATAATGTAGATCTACGAGTATAAACAGTACAGTGAAAGCTTTCTTTGTATAGTCCATTAGAATATAGGCTATACTATTACAAAAAAACAACTCCGGTTTTTAAAACATTGTTATCTATTTTGGCAGAGACGTTTATTGGCTTCGCGTTTCGAGTTCAACATCTCTGGCAAGTTTCAGAACATTAACATCTGTCTTCGGGTTTTGACCTTTCATTCACAAAAACTCAGAATATTTTCCCTTCGCGAGTTCTGGGCCAACTTCAAAATTCATCATGTTTACTATAGATAGGCTAGTATAAAATTATTATTATTAATCTTTACGTGACTGCTACTGAGAAAAAAAGTTTCCAATCTTAACAAAATAATCTACAAAAGATTTTAAGTATAATAGACTTCAAAAATGTCATTAGTACTTTTTAAAACTTCGTAAATATTTTTTTGATAAAAAACAATGATTATATATATATATATATATATATATATATATATATATATATATATTCCTTTCAATACAGTGTCATTTAATTTGCCCCTACCGAGTTACATCTATAAACCATTTAAACCAAAACTTCATAACTGGAAGGAAATACTTTCTAAATATAAACATTTGCTTTGCAAACATCTAAAACATATTGCATACATTATATTTCATGTGGGTGCTTTTAAATATATATACAGTATATTTAAACATAACACAGACTAAACAAATTATTACAAAATAATCATTAACTAATCTGTTGAATTTGGCAAGTAAATGTAGTTGGCCTAAATTTTGGGAACAGTTAATCAAACAAATAAAAAAAAAACTGTTTTGAATAAAAATACTTAAAAAGTAACAAAAGTCCTTTTGAAAGCAATCGGCCATAACGATTTTGATTAAATCTAGCTGAAACGTAACTCTTTAAGTATCCGAACATATATTTGGTCTGTAATTTTGGTTTATGTTTTTGGAACATTTGTTTTTTGGAACATATGTTTGGATATATGTTGGAACATATTTTGGAACAAATGTTTGGTCTGTATGGTCTGTGGTCCTCTAAAAAAAAGAAAAAATATAACGGCTGAAAAACATTTTTCTTCTTTCAAAATGGTAGAATAAAATATAAGTAGGTCAAGATGATGACTTCAAAATATGAGCATGTTTAGGAAAATACCACTAGGACGTTTAATAACCACGTCCGGCGACCAGGAAATCTGCGCCGCTTTTTGAAGGGCCTACAAACGTCAGTGAACTTGATGGCAGTCTAGATAAGTCAAGGCAAGGTTCAATAACTAACTCAAACAATTGTTTTGACTCGTTTTTTATTATTTACAGTTTCAGTTGAAACATACAAACAGTAAGCTATCTAGATAGCCTTGATTACAATTTTGACGGATTGTGACTTTTCGAAGCCACTGTTCCCAATTTTGGACCACTAGCTGTACTCTCTCTCCTCCCTTCTGTTGTCCAGGAAGATCTCTGCCTCTGGCAAACAAGTAGTTTAAACTTAACCCTATATCCCAAGCAAAGAACTTTTAAAGCGTATCACCACGCACGCCCGATATAGCTCCTAGCTCTAGTTGTTATAAAACAGAATGTTATAAAATTCCAAACCCAAGGTCGTAAATTCACCTCGCAAAACAGAAGCGGCGCCATTGCGAAAACATTTTTTCAAACTTTTATTAGGCTGCATGTTTCCGCTTCTCCCCGAGTGTTTCTATTTCTAAAGGTGACTTGAAGTCTATTTTTGTCGTAAAATCTGGGCCAGCCCTCCGTCTCATACACTAACATCGCTATTTGTGGACAGGATACCGGATGGACACGATCTTTTTATTTCAATTTTGCAAAGCGTCTGAAAACACGGTCTGCATTTGTTTCCGGTTAACGATACGAAATTCAAAATTATAAATAAAACCATTTTCACGATCACCGTAAGAAGAAAACAACGTAGGCCTATAATATAAATAACCATTTATACGTATTATATTGTAAATTTTATTATTAATACAAATTTAAAAAATCAACATAACATTTAATGAGTTTAAAAAGGAACGAGAACTACTAGATCTAAGAAAGGAAACTTGAAATTGATACTACGGTTTTTTTAAGAAAACGTGAGAATTGATTCCTCTTCTCGTGGATCTACAATTGTGACAGACAATTTTAACACAGGGCGGAAACACTGATTTCACAAAACGTCTTGTCTAGTGACTGTTAAAAGCAGTAAAGGACAGAAACGAAAACAACCAGCTAAGTGGCTTCATTAATCATTATAAATACTTTTCCAAACATCTAGACATTCTAGACGTCTCAATACAAGCGCTTAATTATAATTTCTTAAAATGTAAACCAGCCTTAGAAATTTGTATAATTTTTTTCATTGAATTTTGAAATCGAATACCTTAAACGTTTTTAGTTTTAAGCTCCCTTTAATTGTGCTGAAAATGTTTACAAATAGCCAAACAATAGCACATAGATCTTTGTTGTTGTTTATGCGTGCTCACCCTAGTACAACGTGAATCAAATCATGTTTAATATTTCATAACAAAACATTCTGTCAAATTTTGTTCAAATTTTGGTCGAGCATTGTGAAAAACTTGAAATTAACGGGCTTATTTTAAAACAATAGCATGGTTTATTTTACACCCGAACAATCATTTTCTGTATCATTTAAAATATGCTACGACATATGATTTGTAAATCTTCATATATAACTACAAAACATTTTGCAAAATTAGGCCTGTTTACAATGTACTATCTTTGTCTTTTACTAATGAATATAAACGGACTAGAAGTACAGCTACCATTATAAAAAGCGTGCTGGATATTAGTGACTGAAGTCCAAGTAATTGGCTACCTGACGCTACGAACGCTGCAATCTGCAATTACAACGGGTGGAGACGTTTGAGAAAAAAGACAGTACCATTATCAATTTAACTGTATTTGAACAGTCTGCCGCAAGATGCCACCAGCAGCGAACGCTTACAAAGCTTTCGTAAGTTATTCTAGTAAGTTTATATCCAAAGCTTTTCTTTACCAATATAAGGACTTGAAATATTTTTCCGCGCGAACGGGAAAAGTAAATGAAACCTATTATTTTTGACACTCGAATAGTCTATACAAAAACGAATATAGGGATCATTAATATTTCAAAATCTATTTCCCCGATTACCAAATTCTAAATACGACTTCGTATAGGAGAAAGTAAAGAATTTTAAATTTTACATTTACTCTAGATATTATTTAATTTTATAATAAATTAAAATAATTATTAAATTAGTTAATAAAACATTAATTCTAATAAACAAAATAAGTATTTTAATTTGCACTTAAAGTTAATATCGTTTAAGACGTACCAAAAAAAAAACTCCGCGAAAAAGGTTTTAATGTTTACACTCGCAATCACTTTTCAATTAAATGTTCTTCTATTTATAAAATGTTTAACACAGCGTTAACGGAGCCCTGTCACGTTCCTTATGGAAAAGCTTTGTAAGTCTACAAGAATAAAAAATTACAAAAATACCGCCCTCCACAAACCTGCCTGGAATAATGATGAGAAACTAAACTTGCTTGATTAAGGCAATTATAAGTTTTTTTCCATTTTTTAAAATTTCTTCTTTCAGTGTCAATAAAAAGTACCGAGATAAAAACTTAGGAATTCTGAGATGACGAGCAATAATGATTAATAATGGATACCCATTAGCTTTGTGGACTTGTAGCTTTGTGGTAAACTTGTACTGCCAAGTGATTTTAAAATACAAGCTATCACGCTGACGTGATAGAAACAAATTTTTCAGCTTTTAAACTTATATTTTTCGAAAATGTAATATCGCCCGTTAAAATCTTCATAAACACCATTTGAAACTTTCAAATTACGTTAAAAACACAGAAAAATATTGTTCTGTCAGGCTCATGTTCGAATTGTCATTGGAATAATATAAACATTTTAAAACGTGTACATTTTAACTCTGATTACGATAGTAAAATTAGATGATATAAAACAAAAACAAAAAATAATATTTTGATAATAATTTTTAAAGATTAATCGGATTTTTGTAATGTTTGAAACGAATCGAACCAAATGGCGAATGTTTGAGTGCTAACATATGTAGGGTAGGGTGTTGTACCTTGAGTACGTTGTACCTTGGAACACGAGCTCGATCTGCAAGGTAATGCCACCTAGCAGGCTGAAAATGAACTATATAGTAGATAGTGACGCTAAGGAGCGCTAGCAAAAATCCCGTTCATTTCGGTAGTAGTTATCGTGAGTTATGCACTAAACTGTTTTTTGCTCGTGAAAAGTAAATATTCAGCTGCATATTGTTTGGCTTTGTACGCCCTCCGAGTTTCCTGTAGAACGTTGTATATTCGTTAAAGAGATTCGTCACATTCTGGTGAGTAAATCCTTATAACTTACTTAAACTGTTAGATTGTTTTTCTATGTTAGGCGGTAGTTTTTGTTCAAAATGGCTACCTGTTGTACCACGAAACGCAAAACTTGTTGTACCTTGGAACATGTTCCAAGGTACAACAAGTTATTAGTTTTTGCGTTTTTGTTCCAGATAACGATGCCACGTAGTAAAACGGGCAACAAGAGGCCTCCTATAGACTCGAATACTATGAAAAGAGCTGTAGAAGCGGTCACAGCACACCCAGACTGCAGAATTTCTATTAGGGAAGCGTGTAGTGTATATGGGGTAAAATTAGCTACACTATCCAGACATGTTACAGCATTTCGTCAATCTGAAAAGCAAGAATATCAATATGTCGCTAAATTTAATACTAAACAAATATTCAGTTCTAATGAAGAAAAGTGTTTGATAGACTACATAAAAAAAGTTGCGAAGATGAATTACGGCTTAAGTAAAAAAGGTCCGTGACCTTGCATACAAGTTTGCTCGGGCAAATGGAAAAAATACTCAGAACATTGGGATAACGAACAAACGGCAGGAATAGAATGGATGAGGTGCTTTATGAAAAGGCATCCTGATCTATCTATTCGGAAACCGCAAGCTACAAGTTTGAGTAGAGCAACCAGTTTCAATAAAACAAACGTTGGGGCTTTTTTGACAACCTTGAAAGTGTTCATCAGCGTTTTGGGCCAATAACTCCAGATCGTATTTGGAATCTAGACGAGACTGGACTGTCTACAGTCCAAGTTCCAGGAAAAATTGTAGCACCCAAAGGAATGAGACAGATAGGAAGTGCAACATCAGCAGAACGAGGCAACCTTGTAACATTGATAACTGCTGTAAGTGCAACCGGGATATCCATTCCACCTATGTTTGTGTTTCCCAGGGTCCATTTTAAGGATCGAATGATGACCGGAGCTCCACCTGGATCTATCGGAGCTGCTACACAAACTGGATGGTCAAATGAATCAACATTTTTACAGTTTTTAAGGCATTTTATTAAAATGACAAAACCTTCCAGAGAAGAGCGTATTTTATTATTGATGGACAATCATGAGACTCACCTCAGTGTTGAGGCCGTTGAGTTAGCGTCAAGTTCTGGTGTTGTTATCGTCACCTTCCCCACACACTTCACATAAACTACAACCCCTAGACCTGGCTTTGTATGGTCCTTTAAAAGCATATTACAATACCTGTGTAGATTCTTGGTTGGTAAATCATCCAGGCTGCACCTTTGACATATATGGAGTTTCAGAAGTAGTGGGGAAAGCATATCCTCGGGCTTTTACACCATCGAACATCATAAAGGGGTTTAGAGTCCCAGGAATATTCCCACTGGATCGAGATATATTTTCTGATGACGACTACCTGCCATCCTACGTGACGGATAGACCTAATCCGAATGTTGAACCCTGTGCACCTGATGTCACTTACAGTCAGGATGAGTTATTGTCAGCTGAATCATCTTTGAATTCTGAAACGTTTGGCAGTGATGTGCCTGGTCCGAGTTCTATGCCGTCTACGTCTACAGTGGTGTCTCCAGAGGAGGTGCAACCTTTCCCCAAGGCTAAGCCAAGGGTAAATAATGCCAAAAAAGGCAGGAAGCCTGGGAAAACAAGAATAATTACAGACACCCCTGAAAAGGAGAACTTGAAACTAGCAAAAATAAAAAAAGAGACGACGAAGCGAAAGCTAAATTTTAAAACAAAAAAGACGTTCTTGAAGAAAATAACCAAAAGAATAAACCTGCAAAAATGGGTAAGAAAATAAGAAAAGCTAAACCGAAGAGCCCAGCAACATCCTCTGATGAAGAGAATGACGTTGTCCCCCTAATCGACACTGATGATGACGACAGCAATGATGAAGAGTGTCTCTTATGCCGTGAACCATATAAAAATGATGTGGGTGGAGAAGAATGGATTCGCTGTATACAGTGTCAGAGATGGGCTCACGAGATGTGTGCAGACGCTGAACAAGGGTGGAAGAATTACGTTTGTGATTTTTGTAAAAGGAGAAATAATAACAATTAAACATGAGTCACAATATTTTTGAATATAGAGTTTGAGCTTAAATGTTACTTGTTTGTATTTCAACACATTCTGATTTTTAATACAACCTTTGATATATTAATTGTGTGATTTAACTGCATTATTCCTAAATATTAAATCGCGTTTCAAGGTACAACATGGCCCGTTCCAAGGTACATGCCTATGTTGTACCTTGGATCATTAAACATGTACACAGAAATTATTTTTTTTGAAAACGAAAAACAATGCTTATAAGAATTATAAATTCATAGGATACATTAAGAGGGTTAAAACAATATTTATAGAATTTATTTACAAGAAAATCGAACTATTCAGAGGCCACAAAAAAAAAAGAGTGAAAAGTGTTTCAGGGTACAACACTCTACCCTACATACACATACAAAATTGCTCTGAAGGTCAGTATCGGCGATAACAGACGATTTATTCAACTTTCTTTTTGCTTCGATTTAATCTAAAACCGTAAATTTGTTTATAATACAAACTGTACACGTTTGAGTTACGGATTTTGATACATGAGTAAACTTTGGATCCAAATATAATGAATGTTTGTGAAGTTAGGCGTTTTACAATTTTTTGTAGACAGCTCCGCAATCGGATTTATTGAGGACATAATTTAATTATAAAAATTGTGTAGCGTTTATGCACCAATTACGAATTTGCAGGAACAATACCAGATAAAGGCAAGTGAGAATGCAAGACACACCATCGCCGTCTCCCAAACATACGCAAACATTTAAATCCGAAACAGAAGAACAAAGTTGACCTATCAGTATTGACATCGAATATAAACGTACCCGAAAAGAACCCTTATGAGAGATATGTGAGCGCGTGCTGCTGATAGCATCTTGCGGCACAGTGTTCAATTACATTTAAATAGATAATAGTACTGCCTATTTTCTCAAACGTCTCCATCCGCTGTTCTTGCAGCTGCAGCGTTCGTAACGGAAGATAGTCAAATTACTTTGACTTTAGCACTAATATCGAGCACGCTTTTTATAATGATGGTTGTACTTCTGGTCCATTTATATTCAATGCTATCGAGCAGTTGACTTCAATCTCCAAATGCGAGTAACCAGTGGGCTATCATCCATCAAAATGTGAAAAGTGTAAGTGAAGCTGCTAAATGAGCTAAGCTCAGTTGTAACAAACTAAAGTATTCATTTATTGGTCTGGTACTAAAAACGTTTTGTGGTCAACGGCACCGCGCTAAATCAAACGACTGCGCCTTAGAAAGCTTGTTATGTTTCGTCTACGGATTATTGAACAAAAACGGCCGTCTTGTTAGGATTGTTATTGCAATAACTTCACACTGTTATGATACTGTTTGTGAAGCAACCAAACAACCATGCGTGTTATTCAACAAAGATCAATAGAGAAGATAAAGTTACGTAAGGTTTCCGTTGAGGTTAAACAGAACTAAACTGACCCGACATAACCTTAACGCTTGACTGTAAATACGGGAATTGTTCTTTACAACAAAAGTACATCATTCAACAGCCAACAGAACAGTAACTCAGTACTGAATCCGTCAAGGAAACATACGTAGCGTCTTTCTGAAGACAACAGACCAAACTGGACGTCTTTATTCTAAGAAAATTGTTTGTAACAATTACAACTTTATCTGGGCAAATTGGATATGTAACTGAACCTGTTGTAATGATTTTACACAATTATTTTACATGAATAGTAAAATAAAAGTACAGTATTCTTGCAAGATTTGTGAAACTACAGAAGCCATGCTCAATGGTAAAGTCAGCCAAACTTACTAATGAAATAAAGAACACCATTTTTCAGTCAATTTAATCGGGAAACGAGTACTGAGCTGATATTACCACAAACTTCAGACCCGTGTCCCGACCATGGTATCCAAAATACGTTATTCTTCTTCTTCTTCTACGTTTCACCCACTTTGGGGGACGATTGATCAATCAATGTTCAGTGTGTCGTGCTTTCCTGTCCGCCCAGTATTTCTTCATCCTTTCAGATCTTGCCGTCCTCTCTGCCTCAGAAATCCTATATGGTATTTTGGTCTTGACCCTGTCCTGGAACCTCTTCATTTTACCTTCGATTATACTCTTTGCGGATCTATCTGCAAGCATCTCTTCTGTAATTTGAAACTCTCGTAGGTCCCTCTCTATCTCCTTAAACCAGTTCAGTTTGGTTTTCTTATTGCGGAAAAAGTCGAAGATCCTTTTTGTTATCCTTTTCGGGTCCATTCGTAGGATGTGACCATAGAAGTCAATCCTCCTTTTCTTTATTGTATGGGACATCTTTTCGGTCCTCCTATACAGGGTCTCATTACTAATGTGCACAAGTTTATTATTATAGAATTTGGGACCTAGAATTTTCCGTAGAATTTTTCTTTCTTTGATCTCCAACTTTTCCATTGGTCCATAAGTCGTTATGGACAACGTTTCCGCAGCGTAAAGGGCTTCAGGCTTGACTACAGTATTATAATGTCTTATCTTGGCATTCCAGGAGAGTTTAATGAATGCGTTATTCATTAAAATGTTTTATTTTTTTCTTTTCTTTTTTTTTGTGTGTTTAACGTCCGACTATTGTGCACACTTGGGCTAATGAAGACGATGGGGTGATTTATAGCGTATGAAAATGCCAAGCCCTGGCCGGGAATCGAACCCGGGTCCTCGGGGTGAAAGCCTAGTACGCTACCAACTAGGCAACCAAGGCAGCCTATCTGATACGCTGTCAACTAGGCCATTATCAAAATGTTTTCGTATATGTTCTCCATCACACGTAATTTTTATCAGATTTTATTCAAACCAGATACAAAAATTGACTCTAGCAATAACTTAGCCGTGTTTTGATGCACAGAAAATATCGTTCAACTATTTTAAAATCTTAATAATCGCGGCACGCAGCTGTATCGCTAACGTGATGGAAGCAAATTTCCGAAAGGATTTTTCTTTATATTACCCTTTTTAAAATTCTAATTTCACCACTATAATCGGCACAAAAATCTGCACGTAATAACATTTTAGGCCTTAAAATTACATTTAAAAAAACCAAAATATTAAACCGCTGTTAAATTAAATTTCGTAATTTCGGCTGATTTCGAAAATTCAAAACAATAATTTACGCAATTTTTAACGCTGATTACAAGGTAAAATCAGGTTACATGAATCTGCAAAACAAGTTAAGGCAAAAAAAGTTATGAATTTTCAAAGATTTTAAATGAAAAATATTTAAAGACTGATTTTTTTTAAAGATTTTGAAATCGTTGTATGAATTTTGCTGGTTAACGAACCTGTCCTAGCTAGTCCCAAAATCGAATTTTGTGCCAAGTTTGAATAAAATTGGACTACAATTGCGAACGTGAGCGTGCTAATATAAGTATTTAGGTACTAAATATATATATATATATATATATATATATATATATATATATTTATTTATATTTGTATATTGGAGGTTGGAAGGTCCCAGAGAATGAAATCCCAAAGAGAGCAGGGGTAAAATGGACAGAGGAGCGGAAGAGGATCCATGGGGACAAAATGAGGAGGTGTGGATGATTAGGAGGAGCAAGACATGAGTCGGAGTGCTTTCATGCTCCAACAGGGTCTATACGCAGATAATAATAATAATATATAAATTTAACGACCCCTCAAAAAGTGATCTAAAGGTCAGGATCCGTCCTCATTATCAGGTCCCGTGTGCTGGAATTTCTTACCACGATGGTTCCTTATATAGTAAACTTTCCATCGGAAATCGTAACGTTTTACTTTTTTCAAGTCAACAACGTAATTACCTTTACAATCTACTCTATCAAATATAACAAAAACTCTATATTAAAATGTAAAATAGAACAAGTGCAACGTTAGAACACCTGATTTCGTAGGACAGCTGTTCCTTCAATATTATTTCAACTGGAAAACTGAATATTACAATTATTTATTGTCATTGCTTACGACGAAAATGAATATCACAATCTTGCATATATTACGCTAATCATTCCGACCGGTTTTGTACCAAAAAATAAAGAACTCCAATATTGAAACTACATATATGGGATACCTACAGGTTCGTCAAAACACCAGAGAACTCTCACGCCTCAAATGTTTCCACTTTAAGGCTTTACAGTAAAATAAAACTGATTTAAAACCGATAAATAGTTTGTTAACAAAATTCCAGGAGCAGTATTAGTGACCCCGTATGAATGCAGCACAATGCAGGCATAGGTGACAAATAATTAATTGTGTACCAAAACAGTTAATTGCTAAAAACAATTATTACAGTAGTTTCAATAATTATTGACCGAATTCGTTTTGAAAATAGAATCGGGAAGGCAATCTACGACAGTTATATGTAATGTTACTAAATAAAAGACTGCTTTTAGTAAACGGTAAAGACTAATTTGGGTATGTAATGTAAAATCCGGTTGTAGCAGGTTTCATTTGTAAATATTTCAGTAAGGTACAATGTTAGAATTCAGTCATTAGTTTTAGTTACAGTTTTAAATATGAAAGTAAAACAAAGTAAGGCCTATTGTATTAAATAACCTCATTAACATGTCATACAAATATAAAATATAGGCCTAACTAGGCTATAACTTTTATATTAACATAAGTTCATACTGACAAGAAACAGTAGGCCTACATGGTTTTGAAACGATTTTACTTAGGAAGATATGTACAGTAATCTTAAAATACAATTATTTAATTAAAGATTAGGGTATTATAGTAATTAAATACAATATTACTTGAATTATTTTATTTACAGATTCAGGTTTTTTAAGTTCAGTTACGGATACCATTTCATAAAAAAAGGCCTAACCTCATTTCCCTTTCGTTCATGTACCAACAAGGAAAATTACGATTGCCACATAAATCACTTCGAACATTGTTTACAAAGAGGTGCTACAACACTGTTCATATTCTTGTTGTACACTGTTGTATATTATTTGTTACTTGTTTACATTAACTATGATAGGAAACATAGTTTACATTAACATTAAGAAATTATTAATTAAGTTTATACAACATTACAGATGACGATTACAGATGCTGATTACAGATAACGAAATCCCATTTTCAAAAATTTAACTATGGAAAATTTAATATTATGAATATTTAAGTTACGCTAAATGTTCACGAAATTATGGTACTTACAAATAACATTAGGATTAAGGCTGTTTTCCGAACTGCGCACATCAAGGACGTAGGTTCGAGACTGCGGTTACTACCGTAAATTTTCCCCTATCTCCTTTACGTCGATCCCTCTTCCTTATTTGCGTAGTATGAACAATGAATACAGAATCTATATTTTTTGTAATCATTGGTAACAATGTCAAGAAAAAATGAAATCATGTTGGAACTGTTGTACGACATAAAGTTAAACAACGCTAATCTAAACACCCCTACCTCTCACTTCTTCTTCTGCTTCTTGTTTTATTTACTTAATTCAAGCCACATGGCCTGAACTATAACGACAAACCACGTGCCTTGCGATACGTTAGTGGTTTGCTTCAACTTTGCATAAACCCAATTTTATTCAATCGTTTTTGCAGTCAATCGTTCGACATAAAAACCTTTGCCATTTTATCTATGCGGAATTTGTTATTGTACAACCGACAATACAATGTTGCTTCACTGTTGTCAACCGAAATTATTTAATGTGAAACACCCTCTACAGTGTAAATGTATACCTTTTTTCTGAATTCCTTAAGTTTTCGTACTCACGTCTATATGTAACTTACCTCTGATCCTAAACGGTCAGATATTAAATTATTAAATTGCTAACCGGACTACACTACAATTACATTTTCAATTTTTAAAAATTGAGGAATGAAAATTAAACAGGGTTCAAAACATTCTAGAAGTGTTTTGGATAAAACACCGTATTCTCGTTATTGTATATCAAAGACCGCGATATTTAAACTGGTCTTAAATGGGGAAATATCTTAAAAATATTTCGTTCAGGCTTTATACAAGGTACCTCCGTACCAACTTACAAAACAATCGTCCAATGCGTTAGATACAATACAAACACGCAAACTAAATGCCGAACGGTCGAGTTGAAAGAGACCTCGCTTCGCTCGATCAATAAAACCTAAGATCTCGTCGCTGCTATGTTTATATTGTTATAATTTGTTCGTAAAAAGTTCGCAGTATAGAAAATTTGCATTCACTTACGTTATTTATACATAAATTTACTTCCGCTCAGTGGAAAATAAATTAAAACGTACAACGCATGGAATATTTATTGTTCAGGTTTTTCAAAATCCGCTTTTTCGGAATTACATAGCTACGCCGATACAGTCTGGTAAGCAACAAACGTGAGTGCAGGCTTCACTGCTGGCTGATCTGCTTAGCATAGCTGAGTAGCGTCGCAGAGATTTGTACACATTTTATGGTTCATCGAGTGTACGTTATTTCTTAAAAAAGTGTTTAAAAAAACACTGAACTTGCATTGTAACGGTAACTCATTTTAAAGTTTGGTACAGGTTTTTATGCGTAAGATACTTTTAAAAAAAACCAAATGCTAAATAAATTATTACTTTTAGATACCTTTGTGATACGAAACTTATGTTTAATTGAATAGTATTTATTTCAATAGTCAGCTGTGGTTTGAGGAATAACACAACATTCGTCGTCGAACACAACATTAGAGATTTATATAAAGCACTTTTTAATAACTCATTTGAATGTAAGAAAGTTTTGTAATGCTTCTCTACAGTTATTTTATTGACAACTCAGTATATATTCCATAATTGATTACACTGATGTAAAACTATTGAATACTGTGTTAAAATTGCAAGAAAATTTGTACAATATCATTGTGGAATATAAGGGCCTACTTAATACTATTGAATACTGTGTTAAAATTACGAGAAAATTTGTACAATATCATTGTGAAATATATAAGGGCCTACTTAATACTATTGAATACTGTGTTAAAATTGCGAGAAAATTTGTACAATATCATTGTGAAATGTAGGGGTCTACTTAATACTATTGAATACTGTGTTTAAATTGCGAGAAAATGTGTACAATATCATTGTGAAATGTAGGGGTCTACTTAAAATTATTGAATACTGTATTAAAATTGCGATAAAATTTGTACAATATCATTGTGAAATGTAGGGGTCTACTTAATACTATTGAATACTGTGTTAAAATTGCGAGAAAATTTGTACAATATCATTGTGAAATGTAGGGGTCTACTTAAAATTATTGAATACTGTATTAAAATTGCGATAAAATTTGTACAATATTATTGTGAAATGTAGGGGTCTACTTAAAATTATTGTACACTGTATTAAAACTGCGATAAAATTTGTACAATATCATTGTGAAATATAAGGGCCTACTTACTACTATTGAATACTGTATTAAAATTGCAAGAAAGTTTGTACAATATAATTGTAAAATGTAGGGGTTTACTTAAAATTATTGAATACTGTATTAAAACTGCGATAAAATGTGTACAATATCATTGTGAAATATAATGGCCTACTTACCACTATTGAATACTGTATTAAAAATGCGTGAAAATTTGTAAAATATCATTGTGAAATATAAGGGCCTACTTAACACTATTGAATACTGTATTAAAAATGCGTGAAAATTTGTACAATATCATTGTGAAATGTAGGGGCCTATTGAAAACTAAATATTTTGTGTCTTACTAGCTGAATACCCGTGTTTCGACTAATTATTTTATGTCGTTAATGTCAATGGAAAATATTGAGGTTATGTTAAATACAAAAAGGATACATGAATGATTCTACGAATACCATAGCACGATCAATAACATAGTAATACCTTGCCACCCACTCATATACAGCTGCACTGACTTAATTAATACGATAATAAAGCAATTATTCTTCGATTTGACAACTGAAACTGCAAAAAAAATCCTGACCTAAAGTGTATGTAGGCAAAATTCATAATAATCCAAGCTGCAGTTTAGATTTCTACAACTTTTAATTTTTATATGTATAGATTTTACGGTAAAGCAAAACTTTACATATTTTAAAACGAAAATCCTTTTATTTGAAAACAAACCTAATCGTTCAACTGTTTAAATTCCTATCGATGAAATTTCAACATCAAAATATTTACTAATATCTTTTACTTGCGAAATATTAATTTCGTAAAGAAACAGATTCTAAGCCAAAGAACCTTTGTATTCTTACCGATAGGTCCTTCACGAATCGTATACTTTGTCGAATAAAATAAAGAATTTAATTTAATTTTAATAATTCCTGTTAAATACTACAATTCAGATTTTATTATTTTATTGAATACCGGAAGTAACATTAAACAGCGGAAACAAAAGTCGGTATAATGTTACCAGTTCCGTTAGCCGGAACCACGGCAACAGAAGGGCTTGAACACGAGCGCCAAAAAGTCGTAAAAAAAGGAAATTGGCGCCGCCGCGACTTGGCACGCATTCAGTTCAATCACGTGTGAACGCGGGAGGGCCGGTACGTGCGCGATGGAAAGTCCATATGATTTGCGTTTTATCATCTGTAGGCACTGTGGCATTCACCCTCAAACCTTCATTGCTAGAGTAAAATATTCAACCGCTGTACGCCTCATGCTGTCAAAGAAAAGCAGTTTGTACTGATATATTTTCAAATTTTTAGACTAAAACTATTTTTATTTTCCTTACAAATACCATTTATTTTGATAACGTATTTTCGATCTTAAGAAAACAAACACACATGAAGTAACAATAAGTTATTCTTAATTGTTTAAGGAAAACATACATTGTTTATTTAAAGTATTTCGTGCTTTGTCGCAGCCTAATTAAAACCTGTTAAAACAAAATCGCAATCAGCAATATGGAGCAAACCTTTAAAACACAGCTTGTAATATAAGCCTATTTTATTATAGCTCATGAAAAGTATATATTCGGGCTATAGTTCGTTATTGAAACTTGACTTACAAAGTGTTTATTAAAATAAGTCACATAAAACTTTCAATATTATTGAATATTGAAATAATAATTTAATATTACTACCAATTAAGTGTTCATAAGAAAATGGCAAAACTATTACCATTGTTGCATTTAATGGAAATACTCAGAGCTTGTTAACCACATTACAGATACAAGATACAGTATACAAGTTCTGCATATGACTGATAAAATAAATGCGCGAACAAGTGAATACAATGGCTACTAGAGAACGCCACCATACGATCAAGTTTGTGCTAGCATAAATAGCGCCTGTAGTCACAAAATGGCCGATCTTTCATCGCCGATTCATTAAAATAAATAGAATGTGATAGCCACAATCAACAAACGCCATCGAGTAGAGGGTAGAGAGAACGATGCCACATTTTTTCCAAAATTCTCTTTCGCGTGCGAGATACTTTGGAAAAATTACTTTCGCCAGGCACCATTTTATTTACGTTTCAAAATAAAACTACATTCGAAACCGCCCAGAATTTGGCTTGGACACTTAACAAAAATGTTAAGTTTAATTATTATTCGACTTACCGTTTGTGTAAGACGTTGACAAATAAAAAACAAAAAAATATGGATAAAAAGACAGCATAACGTCTCACATTATTTTACATATATTGTGTTCCGTTAAAACTTGGAAAGGATGTATTACATTAAATTAGATTGGATTCAAACTAGTTGGTGACCTTAGTTAATTCCAACAATCCACTGACTAGCTCATTCTGCTGAAGATCCCTAGGGTACTGGAAACCCCTAGCCTCCTACTAGCAAGAGCCTGACAATCAAGGATTGTGTCCTGCAGTTTCGTCCTCTTTCCTGCACAACATACACACGGTTTCTCTATTGTATATAACTATCCCGTTTATGTGCACCCTCAGATCAAAGTGCCCAGTAATCAGCACCATGATCCTTCTGAGTTGTGCTCTGCCACGAGTTGTGCTGCAACTTTGAGTCCTTCAAAAGGAACTTTGCTTAATAGACGTTTACTATGGGAATGCCCATGAAGGTTACCCCATCTTACCTGGTGTTGATTAGTAATCCACCTATTAATAGCAGACCTAGCCAACGATAGATAAATCCCTAAAGCCGGCTCAGGTCCGATAAACTCAGATGCAGATCCAAGTCCAGCCAGTCGGTCTGCCTCCTCATTACCCTCAACTCCCTTAAGCCCCGGATCAAAGTAAAGAGTTACCCGGTTATTCAGGGACAGAGCAATAAAGTTCTCCTGATATTCGCAGACCAGCTTGGACTGCATTGTAGAACCCGCAAGTGCTTTTTTTCTGCCTGACTATCGGTGTGAATATGAATACGATAATCATTAAGGACCATTACTTCAGCCTGGAATACTGTTGCATGCTGTTCCAGGGTAATAACTTTCTTCAACCCTAGTCTCAGGCCATAGTAGCACCAGTGCCTGTCTTCGTTTTGGAGCCATACTGTCTCCAGACTTACCTAACACACGATCACCACCGCCAAACGTCAACTTAACATCAAAGGATCTAAAGACAATGCGTTGTTTGACCATTTAATCAGACCCCCATCATTACAATTGGGTCACTGATTTTTTTCTGTGATTCTAGAATGCCCCAACGTTGAGGATAGCCAGACACCACCTACCTGCAGTCTATATGCTGCTTTACGTTCCTCCCCTTGACGTAAATGTCAATGAGGGAGTAACCCAAGAATGATCTCCATAGCCGATGTTGGTTCATATAGCCGGTAATGCACAGATAGGCCAGCCTCTGAATTTTAGTTAGAGACTCTCTGGCCACTCTCTGCTCAGCCTTAGTCCACCACAACACAGCACCATAGCACACCATAGGTCTAATGATCCCAGTATAGATGTACTTCATCATGCCTGAGTCTCCATGTTTTGCCAACCATCAATAACTTTTTGGCTTTCCCCATAATGCGCCCAAGGTGAGCATTCCAGGTTAATTTGGTTTCCAATCCTAAACCCAGGTACTTCAAGTCAAAAAAAAAAAGGATGTGTTACACTCTGTCAAAGTTTTAAGAACCAAAACGTAATAAATAAGTAAAAAATAACACATACATCACGATAACAAGGTTGTACAAGAATGTCCAGTCACTTACGAAATTTTATTAATTTTATCAATAATCAATGATAAATATATTTGTTTTTGATTACAAACCGCGATGAATGTTAAATCGATCTTCAGAGGTATTGTTAGGAATAACGCAATAATTTAATTAGCAAAGTCGAGGAAGAATTTAGCGGATGTTTGCGAATTCGTGTGGTGCGAATTAGGCTGTGGAGTTAAAAACAATTAAGGAGGGGCGGAGCATGATGAAAAAATCAACAAAATAACGGGAGATGCATTTACAGAAACCTTAAGTTCAGGAACCCTTTGTCTATCCGTCTGTCTACTCCGTGATGATTAATTGGCCGATTATATCAAGAAGCATTTTTTTTTAAACATTTTTGGGCAGTTTTTTTTATTGAAATTTCTCAAATTTGGCTCTAACGATTTCGCCTCAAATAATTTTTGTACGTAGGCTATCCAAATTAAATATGAAGAAAGTATTTCTTCGATCAATATACATACCAATATAAAACAAAGTACACGCTTGGAATTTCTATCTAAATAAACAAGTAGGACAGCTAACACAACTTTAAAAATAATAAAACAGTATAATTAACTATATACATTAGATCAGATAAGAAATGACAGGAAGGAATCCCTCTTCAAATCCAGGCACTGCGATCTTAGGTACCTCTTGGATTCAGCAGATTGATGCCGTTAGTAAGTTCCAACAATTCACTGACTAGCACATCCTGCTGGAAATCCCTATGGTCCTAGAAATTAAAAACCCTTAGCTTCCTGCATTAACTATATAAAATGCGTGTGTGTGTGTGTGTGTGTGTGTGTGCGCGCGCGTGAATTTTGGTCCAATTTGACAAGACATGATAGTTAACTAGCAAAATTCGTTCAACAGTTTAAAATGGCGTTCATTTCATATCTTTAAACATGCATAACGTTTTTGTTTTAATTTTTTCCAAAATCTGAGTTCATTATCTTAATCAGCGTGAAAAACTGCATAAATCAATATTTTCAATTTTCAAAATCCGATGAAATTAAGAAATTGTTTTAACGGCGGTCATGATACAATGCAATTTGAATGTTTATAATACTAATACATGCAGATTTTATTGCTGATTATAATGATGAAATCAGATTTTCAGAAAGTGTTAAGTTAGACAAATATATTTGGAAATTCGTTCCTATCACGTCAGCAAGACAACTGCGATCCGTGATTATTTCATTTTATTGGCCTACTATTATTATTATTTTGTTAACATAAATTGCATTACTTGTACAACTAAAAATTTGCAATCTAAAGTCATTATAAATTTTTCTTACTTCTCTATTTGTTTCAGAGAAGTAACTTTGGGGTACACTAAATCAATCACTTTTTAATGTTCTGTGCCTTCCTCGTAGCCCAGTAGTGTTTCATTCGTTGTGATCTTGCTTTTCTTTCTTCGTCAGAGATTTGGATCGTTCGCTTAGATTTGACTTTGCCTTGGAACCGTTGCTTCTTGTCCTTGGTTACTGTTTTGGCTGTTCTGTCCATGAGCATAGTGTCAGTGATTTGTAGTTCAGTTATGTCTTTCTCTGTTTCTCTAAACCAAAGTGGTTTGGCTCTTCTATTGCGAAAGTAGTCAAATATTTTTTTGGTTAATCTATTTTTGTCCATTCAGAGGATATGCCCATAAAAATCAATTCTCCTTTCTCTTATTGTGCCTGATAGTGTTTCAGTTTTTTGGTAAAGAGTTTCATTTCTGATGTGGAGTAATTGGTTGTTACGGAATTTGGGGCCTAAGATTTTTCGTAATATCTTTCTTTCCTTACAAGTGGGCCCTGGGTTGTGAGAGATAATGTTTCAGCTGCATATAAGACTTCTGGTTTAATTACCGCATGATGCCTTATCTTTTTATTCCAGGAGAGGGACAAGAAGTTGTATGTGTCCTTGGTAAGTTGGAAGGCTAATTCAACTTTATTTCTCCTAGATTCCATAGCTTTTTTCTCTAGGGCGTTCCAGATGATCCATTCCCCAAGATATTTGAATTCTTTGACTATCTCAATGTATTGTTCTCCCACTTGATTCTTACTTCTTTATTATTAGGTATTTAGTAAAAAAAATAATACAACAATAAATAAAAGTGTCGTAAATAATAAGAAAAGAACTATGGACGTAAACCTAGTCCAAAAAGCATTGATTGCAAAAGGAATTTTTGTTTGTGAATACACAGGCCTACGTATAGGCCTATACAAAAATGTGTAATGTAAGATTTAATATATAAGCTTTAGTAGCACCTGTCAAATCGGATTAATTTATCAAAATCGATTCGTTATATTTTGCTCAAATTGTGGTTATGCATGAAGGAACGCAAAGTCGGTTACTAAATTTGAAATAAAAAATTTGTTTCTGTTCGTTTGGCCCCCGAAGCTGATCATTAGCCTACATACTACTGTACACTGTTATTTCCTGACATAAAATAGTGTCTATTTTTAAACACAAAAAATCCAACGATATTTAATTAGGCATAGAGTACTTATAAACGCTAAACGTAATTAATGCACTAAGTAGAGTTAAGTCTATTTGCCCCCGCCAATAAAGCGATTTGATACGTAACGGAAGTGATCCCTACAAAAACAGCCATTATCCTTTGTCGTGCACGTAATTAAAATTTATTGCAATTAAGCCTCGAGGGCTTGGCAAGACGAATTTGAACGGAGATTACCGATTGTTTCCGAACATCTAATTACGGATGTAAGACAAAGGTTTGGTACGGCTAATGAAATTATTGCCAAAAAGGCAGGTCTATGGTAATTCGCCTAGGAATTATAAAGGCTTAGAATGTGAAAGAAAGGGTAGGAGGAAGATAGCAGCTAAACTGGTTTCGGCACTGGGTTTTTGTGTTTGTTACGCAGTTTGGCCAAAAGCAATGACCGATTGTTTTGCAATTAAATACGAAGGTACCTTGTGTAAAACCCGAACATGAATGTGTATGATTTTTTCATTCGTTTCCGTCTCAAAATGGCTGCATTTGATTTAACGATGACGAGTGGAGTTGACGGATATTTTTCTTCCAATTCTGGTAATATTGGCTGAACGGTCGTCCTATCACAATGTTGGCAACTTCACGGAGAAAGATTATATAATATCCAATAAAGCTGGTCCAGTAACATTTTCCTTAAATATAATTGTTACCGGTTAAATTGGCGGAAAAGTTACAAGCGCGTCAGAGCGTTTAATTAAGAATATACCGCGACGTTACTGTTCTTTGAACTACTAGTAAATATAACGCTACAATACATTACAAGTTTTCAATGTTGTAAACGTTATCGACCGAGCGAAGAGTCCTAGTTTCACCTCGACCGTTCGGCATTTGGTTTGTGTGTTTGTTACAGTTTTGGCCAAACACATGGAGTTGTTTTGAAATTTGGTACGGAGGTGCCCTCTAGGCTATAAAGCACGAACGACGTGCACGTACGATTTTTTCCCTTTCACTTCCGTTTCACGTTGGCGGCCTCTGATTTAATGATAACTAATATACTTGGTGGCTGTTTCCTGTTATACTGGCCTATTATAATTTTGACCGCTTCACGGAGAAAGAGCATACAATTCTCAATAAAGGTGGTCCAGTAACATTTTTCCTAGATATTACCGTTACAGGTTAAATTTGCGGAGAAGGTTACGAGCGCATTTTTATGGCTCATAAAACTAACGTTACTCATTTTTATGAAACTCTTTTTTCGTTGTTATATGGACAAGGTGTTAGGCAATCTCAAACAAGGTGTATGGCGGATACTCATAACGCCTGATTTATTTTGAAACTAGATGTTTTCACGAGCTCTAGGAACCAAATGGATTGTCTGTACACTTTTTAGTTTTAGTTTTATGAACTGGAAAAGCCAAAACTGACGTAAAACAAATTTCTGTCTTGTTGGCAAATTACCGTTGCGAAACATGAATACACAGCTCTATATATTGTATGCTTATACTTACATCTAACGTACCACCATATTGTTAGAAATAGTGAATGTTCACTATCAGTGACTGACTTTTCATGTCCTATAGATTAACCACCATTTAAACCAGGGATTCTCAACGGAGTCCAAGTGGACCTCTGGGGTCTATTGAACTTACAAGGGGGTCGATTGAATTCGGGTGGTCTATTGGGGGCGATGAAATAAATTAAATTTTTAACCCCTTAAAATATCAGAACGTGGTGATTTATGATTAATATTAACAAATATTTCCCCGGATATAAGTAGGATAATCGAAGGACATCAACCGCAACCATTTCATTAAAATTTTATGTATTTATGTGATTTATATTTTATTTAAATTTCTGCTTCTATATGCATAATTATAGTCTATCTTTAATGTATATCTAATAATACAAAATCCAAATTATTTTTTTGAAAATTGTACTACTGAATTGTTCCTAATAAAAGCTTCATTAACGGTGAAATTTGTGCAACACATTCAGCCATATGTCTACGGAATAAAAAAAAAATTATTTAGGGGTCGAAGTAGAAAAAAGGTCGAGAACTCCTGGTTTAAACAGACGGATCCTTGGTAGTGATGGACTATTTAACTGTATGATTTTAAATTTGTACCAGTGAGGTGTTTAATGATTACGCAGAATACTGAATGTTACTATTTTGTATACAATTCGTGCACGTACAACAGTTTTAAGACATTCGCAGCTGACAATAACATACTTGAAGTGTTTTGTGCTGACGCAAGGCTATCTGTTACATTGTCCTGTGTAGTCAGAAGTATGACACAAATATTTATTACTAGGAAGCCAGATATCAATGCACGTTGGAGGACAATTTGCTTGAGTGTCTCTGATAAGGACATGTTGAGTGGAGAGGTGGAGAGGTGGAGAGCGCGAGGGGTAATGAGGGAGGGCACTCTCACACTGCATCTTGCATCTTCAATCGTCAATCTTCACAAGCAAGGACTTCAACTACTTACAACCTCTACAGTCCATTCCGTATAAGTGCTTCGTGAAAACAAAGCGATTGCTGTAGGGCATTTAAATTTAGCCCAGTACACTTTGAACCTGTGTTCTAGATTCACAGATAATTCTAATAGGGTACGCGATTCATTCTAAATGTATAATAAAGTGACTATTTTGTTTAGTGAGGAGGAAATCCGATTTAGAGAATATTGGCCGATTTTTGTCTGGTACTTGCGAGCCACACTTTCCAGAATGTTAGCGACCTCTGTATTTTCTTTGGTTACTTTAGGTATGAACAAAATCGTTTAGTCGATTTTGGGAAAATCTAATGTTTGTAAATTTCTTAACAGATTTTTTTAATAAAACAGTTATAAACAAAAAGTTCTGAAAAATTAAAAAATGACTGAAATTTTGGTAAATACATTGCATGCCTAATTTCATCGAAATTAGCTAGTTAAGTCCCTAGCGAAGTTTACAGAAATCCTAAAAACCGCTTTTTTAAGTAGATAGGCCTATATCCATATACAAACCCAAAACCGATTTTTTTCACGATCACCACAGTTTCTTTATACTTCATACAATGTACTCGGTGAAATCAGTCAGTTGATAGTGTCACCGCAGTAGATGAGACAATGACAGGTGGTACTAGTCCAGCGCCGCCATTTTGAATGTTAACCGTTCCGAAATTTGTTCCGGATCAGTGATTGAGTTGTAATTGGGTCAACCTTGCGACCGTATATAATTCTGATGAATGGAGCAGCGCCCAAAAGTATCTTGCGATAAGGTGGCCATAAAGTGAATATCCTCGCCAAGAATGGCCTCAAACCAAAGTTACGTAGGCTTATTATTATTTTCTCTGATTTTGAGAAATTATTAGGCCAATATTTTAATAGCTCCCGAACAGGATGTTTTGGGCAAAGCGGCCCATACTATTTTGTCTCGTGGACTATACTTGAGTAAAATTTAATAGAGCTGATTTAGCGAAATTCGGTTTTTAATACTTGTGTTTGCTAAAAAAGGTCTTTTTAAATTCTAAAATGGTCCCAGAGATGTGTTATGTGTAGGTTATACCAGACCTGTATGCTTAGTTCTTTCTTATCGAAAGTGATAATTTTGTTTAGTCCATGTCTGGGCACGTAGACATCCAAATCAAAAAGCCCATTATAGTATTCGACGGACCTGAAAATGGATTTATTAACAAAATTGGTCGATTTTTTGCACGACCACAACTCTTTCTTTTTTTTACTGAGACAGTAAGAATAAAATGATAAGAAAATTTAATAAATTATTTTCTTTTAAGTAATATGTAAGTTATTTAGAGGAAAAGGGCAATAATTTTTCAAACTGTTGCCACAATACTAGTTTTTCCCTCAAATTCAAACTACATATACTAATCAGCAATACCATTCGACATATCTTTTAAACAATAACTCACAGTCAGTGGCTTATGTTCTAGACTTGCTAATGCTAGCTGCGAAGCCCCAATATTATGACACAAAAAATGGAAGGTACCTAAAGCCCAACCACATAAAGTTACACACATTCTTCGTTATTCTGAATATAAAAAAAAAATTATGACGTTATTTTGAATGTAAAATTAATATTATTTTACAAGTTTTCCATTGCAGATGCTATTTTACAGCAACCTGCTTTACAAGTCTTCGCAGACAGAAGCGAAGACTTCCCCCACCATTAACCGACGGCACAACTACAGCAAGTGAGTTAGTAGAAGGATATGACATTCTTACGACAGCAAGTCTTCGCTTTGTGAATAGCTAGCTAGCATAAATGCGTACTTAAACTATTCATGTTTGTGTGTCTAGTTTTTCTTGCTGTTTTTCTGATGAACACGTATGTGTTACGCTGGTATAATGTTTACAATTTTTTAAATTTTATTATTACATTTAGCTAATTACTATAATTTTTATATTTTATTAAAAAAAACATTTCTTTTATTTAGGGCCCCATTTTAAATAGTTTGTGATAGTACACGTGATCAGCCTTCTGTCCTCTATTGCACTGTTCTTTTAATCAATAGACAGATAAATTAAAACGATTGAATTATAACAGTATCAGTTTTTAGACCACTTTTTAAGTTTAATTTGTAGATTGTTAAAATCTTTCAGTTGTTATTATTTTACCATCCACTTCTTGTGAAAAATTCAAGATAAAAATTCATTTATTTTAGTAAAGTTGTTTTGATTTGTAAATTTCAATATATGGGCCTACGTGTGCAGTTTAAATATAGTACTAACACTTCAAACGAAACGAGATAGCCTGCTTCATCTACTTAGAACACGTCACTGACCACAATATATACAGCCTATATATACATCACTACGAAAAACATTATTGCTGGCCCCTCTTATGTTAGGTTAGGTTAGATAATAAATAGACTACGTATTAAAGTGTACATTAATAGGTTACGCAATGTACATCAGCTGACCGGAAATAACTAAAACCTTAGCTACACTCAATACAACATCTAAGCCAAATTGTACGTAAATGATACACGGAAATTGTCTTTGACCGGGTTTACGACTTTACAACTCTGTAATCGGTACAGAAAAAAATCAGTTTTATCAAAATCAAGAATCTTTTATTAATTTTATAAAGCTACATTAATGATAATCATAAATTCTCAAATGCAAATTCTGTATTCAATACAAAATCACCGAACTTTTTACTGGTTTCCTCCGCTTGCTACTTTTAGAAGACTTTATTAATTTTTGTACTACAACAATGTTTTTGCAGACTTTATTAATTTTTATATATACGTATTTTACACAAGTATAGAGATTTTTATTGAAGGAGTAAACGTTAGAGTTTATGTAAATATATTCAACATTGTTCAGTATACAGAACTGTATTGAAGGAGTAAACGTTAAAGTTTATGTAAATCTATGCAACATTATTCAGTATATAGAATTGTATTGATAGAGTAAACGTCAGAGTTTATGTAAATCTATGCAACATTATTCAGTTTATAGAATTGTATTGAAGGAGTAAACGTTATGTTTATGTAAATCTATGCAACATTATTCAGTATATAGAATTGTACTGAAAGAGCAAACGTTATGTTTATGTAAATCTATGCAACATTATTCAGTACATAGAATTTTACTGAAAGAGTAAGCATTTAAGTTTATGTAAATCTATGCAACATTATTCAGTTTATAGAATTGTACTGAAAGAGTAACGTTAAAGTTTATGTAAATCTATGCAACATTTATCAGTATATAGAATTGTATTGAAGGAGTAAACGTTTAAGTTTATGTAAATCTATGCAACATTATTCAGTTTATAGAATTGTACTGAAAGAGTAAACGTTAAAGTTTATGTAAATCTATGCAACATTATTCAGTATATAGAATTGTACTGAAAGAGTAAACGTTAAGTTTATGTAAATCTATGTAACATTATTCAGTAAATCTGATAAATATTAAAGTAAAACATTTATCAGTATATAGAATTGTATTGAAGGAGTAAACGTTTAAGTTTATGTAAATCTATGCAACATTATTCAGTTTATAGAATTGTACTGAAAGAGTAAATATTAAAGTTTATATAAATCTATGAAACATTTATCAGTATATAGAATTGTATTGAAGGAGTAAATGTAATTGTTCAGTTTATAGAATTGTATGAAGAGTAAACGTTTAAGTTTATGTAAATCTATGCAACATTATTCAGTTTATATAGAATTGTACTGAAAGAGTAAATGTTAAAGTTTATATAAATCTATGAAACATTTAAGGAGTAAACAGTATATAGAATTGTATTGAAAAGGAGTAAACGTTAAGTTTATGTAAATCTATGCAACATTATTCAGTTTATAGAATTGTACTGAAAGAGTAAATGTTAAAGTTTATATAAAAATCTATGCAACATTATTTAGTATTTAGAATTGTATTGAAGGAGTAAACGTTCAGTTTATGTAAATCTATGCAACATTATTCAGTTTATAGAACTGTACTGAAAGAGTAAATATTAAAGCTTATATAAATCTATGAAACATTTATCAGTATATAGAATTGTATTGAAGGAGTAAACGTTTAAGTTTATGTAAATCTATGCAACATTGTTCAGTTTATAGAATTGTACTGAAAGAGTAAATGAAAGCTTATATAAATCTATGAAACATTTATCAGTATATAGAATTGTA
Organism: Callitettix versicolor; assembly: GCA_022606455.1. Classification (NCBI taxonomy): domain Eukaryota; kingdom Metazoa; phylum Arthropoda; class Insecta; order Hemiptera; family Cercopidae; genus Callitettix; species Callitettix versicolor. Next base: position 88,685,268 of record CM040186.1, read on the forward strand.
TTGAAGGAGTAAACGTTTAAGTTTATGTAAATCTATGCAACATTGTTCAGTTTATAGAATTGTACTGAAAGAGTAAATATTAAAGCTTATATAAATCTAAAACATTTATCAGTATGAAATTGAAGGAGTAAACGTTTATTTATGTAAATCATGTAGTTGTATAGAATTGTATTGAAGGAGTAAAGAATTGTATTGAAGTTTAAGTTTATGTAAATCTATGCAACATTATTCAGTTTATAGAATTGTACTGAAAGAGTAAATGTTAAAGTTTATATAAATCTATGAAACATTTATGTAAATCTATGCAGTATTTATAGAATTACTGAAAGAGTAAATTTAAAGAAGAAACATTTAGCAGTAAACGTTGAAGGAGTAAACGTTTAGTTTATGTAAATCTATGCAACATTGTTCAGTTTATAGAATTGTACTGAAAGAGTAAATGTTAAAGTTTATATAAATCTATGAAACATTTAGCAGTATTTAGAATTGTATTGAAGGAGTAAACGTTCAGTTTATGTAAATCTATGCAACATTATTCAGTTTATAGAATTGTACTGAAAGAGTTAACGTTATAGTTTATGCAAATCTATGCAACATTATTCAGTTTATAGAATTGTACTGAAAGAGTTAACGTTATAGTTTATGCAAATCTATGCAACATTATTCAGTTTATAGAATTGTACTGAAAGAGTAAATATTAAAGCGTATATAAATCTATGAAACATTTATCAGTATATAGAATTGTATTGAAGGAGTAAACGTTTAAGTTTATGTAAATCTATGCAACATTGTTCAGTTTATAGAATTGTACTGAAAGAGTAAATATTAAAGCTTATATAAATCTATGAAACATTTATCAGTATATAGAATTGTATTGAAGGAGTAAACGTTTAAGTTTATGTAAATCTATGCAACATTGTTCAGTTTATAGAATTGTACTGAAAGAGTAAATGTTAAAGTTTATATAAATCTATGAAACATTTATAGTATACAGTATTGAAGGAGTAAACGTTAAGTTTATGTAAATCTATGCAACATTGTTCAGTTTATAGAATTGTACTGAAAGAGTAAATGTTAAAGTTTATATAAATCTATGAAACATTTAGCAGTATACAGAATTGCATTGAAGGAGTAAACGTTAAGTTTATGTAAATCTATGCAACATTGTTCAGTTTATAGAATTGTACTGAAAGAGTAAATGTTAAAGTTTATATAAATCTATGAAACATTTAGCAGTATTGATTTATGAATTCTATGTATTGAGTAAACGTTTAAGTTTATGTAAATCTATGCAACATTGTTCAGTTTATAGAATTGTACTGAAAGAGTAAATGTTAAAGTTTATATAAATCTATGAAACATTTAGCAGTATATAGAATTGTATTGAAGGAGTAAACGTTTAAGTTTATGTAAATCTATGCAACATTGTTCAGTTTATAGAATTGTACTGAAAGAGTAAATGTTAAAGTTTATATAAATCTATGAAACATTTAGCAGTATATAGAATTGTATTGAAGGAGTAAACGTTAAGTTTATGTAAATCTATGTAACATTGTTCAGTTTATAGAATTGTACTGAAAGAGTAAATGTTAGAGTTTATGTAAATCTATGTAACATTATTCAGTATATAAAATTGTACTGAAAGAGTTAACGTTAGAGTTTATGTAAATCTATGTAACATTATTCAGTATATAAAATTGTACTGAAAGAGTAAACGTTAGAGTTTATGTAAGTAAACGCTACAATACTAACAATTCGAACACACTCTGTTTCCAGGTTTATTTACATATTTACAATATGACTTCCTCATTAACGACAAACATCTGCATTTAATCAAAACACTGAGCTATTTACACGCATGCTCCCCCTCAGAGCACTCGCTGTGACATCTGACGAGTGCATTACATTAATATAAACTGAATGGCGGGAATTGCTCAACCCCTACCAGAGGGGGAACACAATGGGTCCGACCCAGGGTGAGGATCCCTCGGTCATCTAAAATCAACTACATTTAACTTGATTTTCAGAATGTTTGGTGTGTTAAATACAAGGTAGCGTGAAGAACGAAGTCAAATGTAGATGTCGCGGTATTAAGTAATAAGTAACGGTAACAATAAGGGTCGTTTTATACACGGCTGCGCTTTCCAATGGCAGGCACGAAGACAAGTAGAAATAATAATCGTGGCACGCAGCTGAGATGTCTAGCTGAGATGGAAGCGACTTTCTAAAAATCTCTTACCTTTTTTCAAAATTTCAATTTCACCATCATGATCATGTGGAAGTGTGCATTTTAAACTTTCAAATTACATTTAAAATACGTACATAAACCCTAAACCGCCATCAAATTCAGTTTCTTATTTTCAACGAATAGGTTCGATTTTCGTGTCAAAAATTTGGGAAAACCCAAAGGGTAGGCAGATGTTTTATGGCAAATTGAAAGGCAAGTTCAAGAATGAAGAGCGATCACTGACCGGGTTCAAAATGATCGCCGCCTGGAAACCCCACGAACTACTATAACACTGAAATCGTTGAGAAGGGTTAAATTTTGAAAAAAATCAATTCCGAAGCTCTGATTGGTCAACGAGAAGGCGACGGGTTCGCTGCCAAGTAGGATGCGAATCTATAAAGGAGACGGAAGTCATGTGGACGAGGTTTGTTGCCACAAATTCTTCGAGGCTGCTCCACGGAAGTTCGCGAGTGCAATAATAGTTAATATTTTTATATAAAGCCAAAAGTGCTTTTTCGTTATAAATTAATATTTACAGTGTTATCAAGATACTACGTATGAATCATCAACAAACTAGCAGTTTACTGTCACAGGTTCGACTTCTTAGCATTTCCTAGAACTGTACGCGCGAAATAAGGCTTTATTGTATAACAGTGTACAAATAACAAGGAAATTCAAGTAAAAATTGAATACATTATTAAATTATAAATCAATAAAATATTATAGAAAAATTCAAAAAGCTATTTTAGAATAAAAAACCAAGACTTTAAGCGAATTTGTTGACAAATTCTCTAATAATCCACTTATACAGGCTTAAACCAAATTTTAATTGACTTAAACTTACTGTCAAGTCTTCTAAAATCCCAATTATTATTTTTTTTTTAAACTGAACATACACTTTTATTCTCTGACAACATAAAGCATACAGAGGGATGAAAAAAGGAGATGCTTCACACAAATTGATGGTCGAGTTCGTAAGCCCCGATGCGGAGATTTTTATTATGATGGGCCAAAATATGATAAGAACGTTTCGTGAATTCATCCGTTTTTAGGACAGCTGAGTCCCAAATATATGCCCGATTAAGACATTTAAAACATTTAAATGTCAATACGTTTGCTTGGATGTTTGACGGCCACTTTTGAACAGATTCAATCTAAATCCACTCAACAGCCTTTACAATACAACGAAATTACGTGTCACCATTTGTTTTAGCTCTTAGGACATACATGCATAGCAGACAATGTTTAGGCTATCAAGATTCAGTGACCAGTACCGACTCTTTGGATCTGACTGATGTAATTTTATGTTGCAATAGCTAGCCTATTTCTACCCAATAAAGCCTGGCCCAGCCTATACGATCACGTACTGTGTGTACGACCCACCTCCGGAAGCACTTTAAAATGCAATGTATTGTAGGCTTACTGCCCCTAAGTCCACAACGTACAGGATGTTTCGTAAACTCTTTACTCCAGCTATGGCCAAACATTTACATCGATTTACTTCAATTAGGCCTATGTGACGTATAACAAAACGCAGTTGCAAACGATTTATATTTTATTAGAAAATTTCTCTTGAACCGCCATCACGCTAAGTTCCAGATCGTAATCAGCGTTAAAATCCGCAAACATCAGCATTTTAAATTTTATTAAAAATACGAAAATGAACTTGACAGCTGTCGGGGTTCGTTTGTTAGAAATTCACTTCCGCTCATGTCTCTAAAATTTTTATGAGATTGTTCTTAAGGTGTATAAAGTGATTAAATTAATACGGTTCCTCTTAACATTGAATATAAACGAACTAACCCTCATTAGAGCTTTGCAAGCACTCGCTGCTGGTGGCACCTAGCGACAAAGTGTTCAACTACAGCTAAACAGATAACAGTACTGTCTATTTTCTCAAAAATGTCCACCCCTTGACCATGCAGCGTTCGTAACGGCAGTTAGATCAATTACTTGGACTTTAGACGCTAATATGGAGCACGCTTTTTATAATGGTGGTTATACATGTGTTTTTCTAACTGCAAAATTCAGTGATAAAATATAGCACTGTATAACGATGTTTTGAAACTACGAGAAATCTATTATTTTATTTTTAAATTGCAAGAAAATCTTCCGTCGATTGTTTACACGTTGAGCTCCTCAAAGGACGGAATAAACAGGGCATGACAGTTCCCTAGACACGTCAGAGCGTCAGCAGTTTAGTGTAAAAATATCCCTGTCGTTATATGATAGCAAGCTCTACATATAAAGACGAGAATAAAAAAAATGTTTGCAAGGAAATAGCGGAATGTGTTAAAAATCAGGTTAAATATCCATTGGTAGTTTATCAGAGTTATGTCATAAGCCTACATCTTTAATACATTATGCAGCTAGCCTTACGTGTTTTTGCAACGTGATGACAATAGTTTGCTAAGTTATTGTTCCAGTGTGACTATTGAAATATGCTGTGAATGTATCTTTCACAAATACTCCCCAAACATTCGTCTCAAAGGACCTGAAAATGTCTAGAAACGTAGAAACGGGTATTCATTAAAATCCCTGGATCAATTATTATCTACATATCACTATACTTTCTGTTAGGTCTATTATACAGGCTGATTTTTCCGAAAAGCATGCAGAAACACTTAATTTTCTGGTATTCAGGAAGTTAGTAGTTATCTGAGGTCCAAGATGTGGTAAAAATTCTTAATTCAAAATTCTTAATGAGAAAACAGACACAAGACACATCGTTCAATACAATTGTTTTTTTTTAAACAATTGTGCAATTAAAACTCGAAATGGTTTTACTGTGTTCAAGAAATCAGTAGGTTTAAAAATTAAGAATCCACTTCTTATAGTAACTTTCAAACCTACTCCTAATTCCTTTTTTCGGCTTAAAACTTCACGGACGTCTTCCGATTCCTAGCTTCCATTTTCCCAGTAATTCTACAGATCTTGACCCAATCCTTCTCTTTCACTTCCTTATCAATCCCTTCTCTCCAACTAAGTCCCGGTCTTCCACTTTTTTCGACCATGTGGTTTCCACTTTAAATATCTGTTCGGGAAGTCGATTTTCGTCCATCCTTTAGACATAACCAAACCATCGAAATTGTTCTGTCTTGATATCAACTACAATGATGGAAATCCATGATTGGACCGACCTGCGGCATCCTAATTCCTAAGCCTCTTAATTTCTTGAAAACTTTAAAACCTTTTTGAATTTTGATTCGCCACTCTTTTCAGGAAAAAAAGACAATATTATATGTTACATGACTGTCTTAACACCTTTAAGTCTATTCCTAATTCTTAAAGCTACTAATTTCTTAAAGAGTATACAACGTTTTTTTTGAGTTTAACGTCCGACTATTGTGCACACTTGAGCTAATGCAGACGATGGGATGATTTATAGCGTATGAAAATGCAAGCCTTGGCCGGGAATCGAACCCGAGTCCTCGGGGTGAAAGCCTAGTACGCTATCAACTAGGCCACAATCCTTCTGAGTTTTGATTGCACCTTTGTTTTCAGAAGAAAAAAACAATATTAAACAAAATGCAGCTTGACCACTTTCTCATTAAGAATTTTGAAGTTGGCTACTGCATCTTGGATCTCACGACTCCCAAACGTTTTTAATACTACACATGTAAGGGTTTCTACGTGCAAATGAATGATATAGTTGGGTAAAACATTTAATATAAAATGTAGGGAAAATAGGGGAGAAAGGACTTAAAATACGTTCTGTATATCCCGTTGTATATCCAGCGAAAGCAGTTGAGATGAGCAGCTGATGGGTTCGCGATCCCACTGTGCCTGCATACTGGACTCTGTATGGGCGGACATAATTTCCCTAGCTGCTCATGTTTCAATGATTAAGAATGCAAATAGAATGAACGGGAACTCATCGCATAACAAAAAGCTGGCCAAATGAGGCACTACCTCCGTCATAGGGGTCAAGAGAAAAGGGGATAAACTGAAAGGCATTTGGCAAAGCAAGCATCTGTAAGGACCTCAATAATAAACTGGAATGTCACCAATTAGAAGTGGGGGGGGAGTTACCCACCTTTAATTCTCTCTAAATTCTGTATAAAGAGAAGGCGCCGTAACTGAGCATCTTAGGAAACAAAAAAGGGTCACAATGGATCTACAAGGTCACAGTGCAATAATAGTAACTCTAGAAAGTCTTTCTTTCCGTTGCACAGCGAGAATAAACTTTTGACCACCGTTCGGTTCATTTTCAATAAAATTTTAAATTAAACCGTTAAGTTTCACACATTTTCAGGCTGATTACGAGTTCAAGTGTAAGATAAACGTTGCGATTTGAAACATAATTCTAAATTGTTATAATTTTAAACGGACTAACGAATTTCGCTGTATAAAAAAATTGTCCAATCTTTGTAGCATTGTGAAAAGTTTAAAAACCGTAGAGAACACAAATTTATAACAAACTTTGAACGACAATTCAAGGTCTACAGGTCAAAATCAGTGTAATATAATGTAATCAGTGTAAGGTCAATTTGATGATGCTTTGCTGTAACGTTTGTTCAAATAAATAGTTAACCTGGTGACTAGGAGTTCGGCCGTATTATTCGCGAATTCCTGTTAAAAACAGTTTTTCCAAAGATGAGACCGACTAAAATCTTTTGATTTGTTTTGTTTTGGTTTTTTTTTTGAGCCCGAAAATGTTATTCCAAAGTTATATCATAATCGTTAGAGCCGTTTGTTTTTGTTTCACTGCATAATATATAAATCGAACAAATCTGATTGTATATAAAACTGTTGTACATAAATTGACTGTGTATATTTTGACACTTATTATTTACATCTTATTAATTAAACAAATAAATATTCTTTAATAATACGAATTCAATGTTGAAAACAATAATTGTTATTCAACATTATTATATCAGCTGATTAAACACAAACAATAGTTAAGTATCAGCTGATTGAGCAGTATTTAATCGCTTACGTTTTATCACTATCGTTATATTTTTAGATAGATACTCAAATGGCCCTTTTAATGAGTTTTTCTAATTAAAATTTTCTCAAAAATGAGACCCAACTAGATCGATTTTTTGAGGCCGAAAATGATGCATTCCAACATTTAATAAAAATCCTTATTTAGAGCCGTTTATGAGGGGAAAAGGACAAACATATATAAATACATTCAAAGACTGCCCTTTTAATGTTATTAGATTTACCAATATAAATTGCACATTGCAAGTACTGAACGTTACTACTGTATTATCAAAGTAAGCTACAATCTCCTTGAAACTTCTTGTATCCTGATCCAATACAAATGTCTGCATCAAGTTAAGCTGGCAATTTCCACGTTCTGCCAAGTGTCAATGTGACAGCACTGCATAGCACAGCACAAGACAGGACAGGACACTTTGCGTGTTGCTCGGCTCAATCCTTGTCTATCCGAGAAAATGATTTTCTAACAGTTACCGAAAAATAACGGAAAATGTCTACTTCACTTATTACACTGACGTTATTTATACGTTAGCCAATGTATATGGTTATATTGACGATTTTACGGACTACTGATTGTGTATGTAATTACGGAACGTACGAGATCCACAACCATAAAATGAGCACGGAATATGACCTCAAGAGCAACCTATCGGATTTTTTATATTTTATTACAGACCCTTGACTTCGATTCGTTGTAGCAAACGAAAAATAATGTGATAAATATAATTACACTGTTCGGGGATAAAAAATTCTTTCGCAGCTGTAATGACCTATATAACTGAAGTTCCGAAAACTTTTTTTTATTTTATAAAGACTTAATTCGCTTTTAATAATATTAATCATAATATGATTAATATAAATATGTCACAAAAGAAAATACTGAACAATTATTTAAATTACTATTGGCAATTGATAATTATAAAAGATACGCGGTGAAGGTACAGTCTGAGCCGAACAATAATGGATACGCACCTAGTCTTGGACTTGTAAAACGATTGCAGGTCGGACTTGTACAGTCTTGGAGCAGAATGTTTTTCATTTTCAAAATATAACCTAGCAATAAATATATTTAAAACTGTTTCGGAGATTTACGAATATAAGGGGATGTTTGCATGTTTTCGTAAAATACAGTCTAACAAGTACAGAATTACTTGAATTTAATACACTGGGGATTCACAACTGACATATCAAACAAGGAAACTTTAAGGACTTGTCACAATTCACAAAGAAAAATGTTTACAACATCGACACGCACGAATAAGCATTAAAGAATAACTAAAACTAACACTGACAAGCCTAAATAGTACATGAAAAGTGGAAGGCCTTAGTTGTTTACAAACAAAAATCTCTTACTCTTACAGAAGTGCACTGAGGAATCCATTTTGCCTTCCATTCTTGGAAATATGAATGTTTCACAGAACGTCGATTTCTCATTTAACAGAAAGTTTCATTGCACACAAACATAAATACACATAAATCCCTGATCAGAAATAGACTGATCAATAAGAAACGTTTAGGCTACAACTGTTATTTCCTACTGATAGGATGGTAATCAAAAATTTTTATAGTAAAAAATTATACCTAATTTAGGCTAATTATAAGGCCTCTATTTCTTACTAATACAATTTTTTTGCATATAGAATCATATACTTCTATTATTAAAAAGTATACAACATGGTAAGATCCAGGCCCGCTTGAAATGAGCACCGATCCTCATTTCAGGATCACTTTTTGATGAGACCGTTAATTTTTTTTTTTTTTTAACGTTCGACTATTGTGCACACTTGGGCTAATGCAGACGATGGGATGATTTATAGCGTACGAAAATGTCAAGCCCTGGCCGGGAATCGAACCCGGGTCCTCGGAGTGAAAGCCAAGTACGCTATCAAGTAGGCCACCGAGGAGGGTTTTTATATGTAGGTAAGTCTCATAAGTGCACGCGAGCGCGCCTTCGCAAGCTCACATTCACAATTTTGGTTCAACATGATTCGCACATGGTACACAAAAATCGACTACGGTAATAGCATAAACAATTTCGTTAATTATCAAAATTCGTTCAACGGTTTCAAAACGGCGGTCATTTCAAATCTTTATAAAAATTCAATGATTTTTGACTTTTTTTGTAAAATCTTGTTTATCATCGTAATCAGCGTTAAAAACTGCATTAATTAGTATTTTGAATGCAGACAGGTTGAAATCACGAAGTATTTTTGGCAGCGATCAGGGTTCATTTTTTATTTTCAGTGTAGGCCTAATTTATAAAATCTAAATATAAACATATTTTAATGCTGACTATTATAGTAAAGTCCGATTTCAAAAAGAGTAATATAAAGAAAAATACTATTGGAAATTCGCTTCTATCATGCCAGCAAGGCACCTGTGTGAAGTGGTTATTTAATTTACAAACCAATAGGCTACTAATTAAAAGTTTCGAAGAAAGGCGAATAAGTTTAACAAAAATGAGACTATTTAAAATTATCTTCTGAAGATAATTTAGTTCCGAAGTACATTTTTAGATCAGCTAAGCTACATATAAGATGATAAAGTAGCCTACACTATCTATTTAACTTAGCCTGTAACTAAAAGTTGATCCCGCAAGTCGAGGCAAATTTATTGACTTTGATCATTAGATTAATTAAGTGCAGCTAGCAACTGATCAACTCGGGCCTGAATATATTACCGCACACTTGCGTAGAAAACTTTTAAAATGAGAAAACTTTGTGAAACGCGGTAATTCGGGTTATAAAGCACAAAGCTTCACTAATCAACCTAGCAAACTTTGTTCCACATGTTAATGAAGTTACAATTTTATGTTATTGATTGCTATAGGGTATACAGTATAGGTCGGAATGAAATCAACACAGGTTATCCAAGGGTTTCTAATTTAACCGCTTGTTGATTTACTGTATTGTGAAATAATTAAGGATGAGCAGAAACTACATTTAAAAAATAACCAAATGATTGAGAACTTTGCACCCTTATTATTGTTATTATTGTCGCTACCATTATTATTTTTTTTTTTTAATTCAAAGTACATAATCAGTGTACTAGCACCAAACATATCACTTCAAAAATTTTATAAAGTTAAAATGTGTTTGTAATATCTCTACTAGTTTTGGGTTCGGGCGATTTTAGGAAAACTTTAACAAAGTACAAATACTAATTTCAAAATTTGTGGGATTAGATTTATTAAGTTCTTACTTTTGTAAACAGTAATCGGCAAAAAAAAGGTTAACAGTGATTCTCCATAATTGTATTAGTATTTTTATTAATTAGACATATGTAGTTTATATTTCTCAATCATCAGATTAGCTTAGACTATTATTTACGGATGATTGTAGCCTACACTTCTTAATTCGAGTATAACATGGACCACATATTAAAGAAATATAAAATATAATATAAAAATAGTGTGTGCCTATATTCATCATTTTCGCTGTTATTTTATACGAAATTATTTTTAACACAAGAACATTACACATGTTTATTAAGGTATGCTTGACGTAAATAAATCTAGAACTGAGGTTACAGGCTAACAATTAAGCCTAATAAACCTAGGATATAATACTCAATCATGAATTATATATGTTATAATAATATTTACAGTACATGTGAGTGAACAATATCACTACAAATGATGGTAATTATATAGCAGAGTAGCCTCACTTCGAAATTAATTTTTATGGATTTTATTAGTCAAGTAAATGTGAGAAAAATATTTTATCATCAAAAATATGTGTCGGAAAGATGATTACATAATATAAAGAGTACTCCATAACTTAACTAACACGGTGGTGTGTTAAAAACCTTTATTTTAATAAAGAAATGCTTTTTCCCTGCATCACCGTATTAGGCCCAACAACCGTGTCAGTTAGGTTCTGGAGTACTCTTTTTTAAAAAATAAATAAAGGTTTTTTTAATACATCACCGTGTTAGGCCTAACAACCATGTTAGTTAACTTATGGAGTATTCTAAATTGAATTTAAATGTATTTCACTCGTAATTCGCCACAAATGATGGAAACGAGTATTATACTCGTTGTATTTTCTTTTGAACATAAATTCAGCTGGAATATCGATATTTCTGCAATTTCCTGCAATACCGATATTTCTGCGATTTCCTACTCTTTAAAAAAAATTAAGGCTTTTTCCTGCATCACCGTATTAGGCCCAACAACCGTGTCAGTTAGGTTCTGGAGTACTCTTTTTTAAAAATAAATAAAGGTTTTTTTAATACATCACCGTGTTAGGCCTAACAACCATGTTAGTTAACTTATGGAGTATTCTAAATTGAATTTAAATGTATTTCACTCGTAATTCGCCACAAATGATGGAAACGAGTATTATACTCGTTGTATTTTCTTTTGAACATAAATTCAGCTGGAATATCGATATTTCTGCAATTTCCTGCAATACCGATATTTCTGCGATTTCCTACTCTTTAAAAAAATTAAGGCTTTTTCCTGCATCACCGTATTAGGCCCAACAACCGTGTCAGTTAGGTTCTGGAGTACTCTTTTTAAAAAATAAATAAAGGTTTTTTAATACATCACCGTGTTAGGCCTAACAACCATGTTAGTTAACTTATGGAGTATTCTAAATTGAATTTAAATGTATTTCACTCGTAATTCGCCACAAATGATGGAAACGAGTATTATACTCGTTGTATTTTCTTTTGAACATAAATTCAGCTGGAATATCGATATTTCTGCAATTTCCTGCAATACCGATATTTCTGCGATTTCCTGCGATACCGATACACGATATATATTTTTTGTCTTGAAATAGTATTTCCGACACTTGTTTTTGATGTTACAATAAGTTTTCAACAAATATTCGACGAATAAGATCCATAAAAATTAATTTCGAAGTGAGGCTACTCTGCTATATAATTACCCAAATGATAACATTCTTGCAATCAAGTTAAATTAAAATGTCCTAACCTAAAAAAAAAACAATATAAACTCACCTCAAAACATTGTGTTCCTACTTAATCAACACACGTAAACAAACTAGCTACAATCAATACAAACGCACTAATAACAAAACAACACAAATTCCTTACGATTGTCACATGGACATGGACAAAATAAATGAATTTTGGCCAATACAAAAAAACCACAGGTCCAACCGATATGCGCAGGTAGGCTATAACCTCAAATTAAATCACTAATTTATTAAAGAATAAATCTAGGTAGTAAAGCTTGTGTGAAAACTTTGTAAGTTTAGAAAAACTTTACTTTGTTAAGCAGGTTTTGAGATACAAAAACAGAAAATCGGACACAGTTAAAAACACATCGAAATTAAGAAAGAATAATTTGAAAATTATACGTGTGATAACCAAAGCTAAGCACCGATGCACGAAACGAAACTAAACTGACGAGGGGAAATGTTTTGAATGATTCCCCCACCCTATGGCTACAGACAGTAGTATTTCATGCCAGACATGAGTAATCAATAGTGTTTTAGTTCCGGCGATCTTTACTAGAATGCGACACGTCACGGGCGACAAAATACTTTTTGCAAAGCAGTTTTTCTATTTCATTTTACGTTCTTGTACTATTAAATGGGAAAACAAAACCAAAATTCAAATAATATTTTAATTCTTTTATTAATATTTTACTGTACAAAAATATCAATATTTAATGTTTTTTAAACTGCCTTTGTAAGTAAATTATCACGTTTTATAACAAATGGAATGCATTCTCTTGGATGTTATGTTTATATAAATTATTTGAACACGACTTTAATAAACATAAATAAAAAACTATATTCTGTACTGTATTTTTAAAAATTTTGTACATACTATTAATATTAATGTAACTGAAAAATGTTAGATATGTACATTATAACTATATTATCTAGGGTTATGAACCTTCCTATTGCTATATAACAAAAATTTGGGGGAAAATAATCAAAAGAACAGCTTTTAATAAAATTTTAAAAAATTCTTCATACCAGCTAGACGTGAACTCTTAAGTTTATTAATTGTAACGTGGTAATATGAAACAAAACGTTTCAAGTTTTTTTTATTCTTGGGAGTTCTTGTTGAGGAACTCAAATCGAATAGGCTACAGAATAGATTTTTTTTTAAATAACATCTCTTCTGACACTACTTTGGTCTACAGTGAAAAATAAAAATGATTAAATTAAAACACATTTTAAGATCCCAAAACTTTACAAAACTGTTCTTCCTAAGACACGATCCTGCGAATAAACAAAGCCCTCCCATTTTGTACAAGAATATCATTAAAATCGATGCACGCAGCTGGTTTTCTGAGGTCACGGTAAGGAATTTACAAATGTAAAAATAATATCACTTCATCGACACGCGAAAAATTGTACCTTCTAAGGCGTAATTTAGAACCCAGCAAAACCGGTTCACTTCCTTTCACAAAGGTAATGATAAAAATATTGACTTTTTTTTATTAAAACGAAATTTAACGTTTTTGCAGATTTCAACACAGATTACGATGATGAAATGAATTTTAGTATTTCTGACTTTACTGGACTTTCACAAAAGTAATGATTTTAACAGTTTTTTTGATTTATTATGTGCTATATTATTTCATTGAGAGGTATTAACTCTCGGATGATTTAGTTAATTACGATAAATTTACAATAAGTTACGATTTTTAGCCGTTTACTACGGAACTATATTCTAACGTCCACTTCTACATAGCAGCGGCAGCTTTATATCCACCGCAATGTCACTCGTTACAAAGTGTTATATAGGCCTACTACGGAATAACAAAAAACTGAGTTAAAACACCCAACAACCAAGTAGAGTTAAGTATAAATCTTTTTTTACAAAAATGTATTCTAAGTTATTTCTTAATACATATATATATATATATATATATATATATATATATATATATATATATATATATATATATTCTTTTCATTATTAATAACACACATTTAATTAATCGTTTTCGCAATGAAAAACACGTTTCATACTTTCGCGCGGTTATCATTTTGAGGTTATGTTTGTAATTAATTTTGTGCAACTTCGCGTTGTTTTTCGCACTTTTATATTTTGGATTAGTCTATTAATCTATTAGTCTATTGGGCGTGTAATAAAACGTTTTCGTGCAAAAATTTTCAAAACTAACAAGAGTTCCGAAAACTCAGTTTTACCAAAAAATTTTGAAAAGGGATGATTTTTTTTTAACCGCCATTTTGAAACGAACCAGCTGATTTTATTTGGTAACAGTTCAAGCTATTACTTAAAGCGTTTTTTGTGACTCGTTTCGGAAATCAAGTGGTCTGAAATTTCCATAGCAAAAGCAGACACATACAACATATTTAAAAAGCCGTGGAAGTCGGAACGACTGTTTGACAGAAGTGAAAACTCAAAAAAAATTGAAGTAATCCGTGTTCATTGTTGATGTGGATTGCTCTAATTGTACTAATGATCTTACTGCTAAACTGAAATTATACACAACTAATTTTTAAAAACATTGGACACTTATCTACATCATCTTGTATACCAACATCAATCTTATACAATATACCCAACAGTTAATGCTATAATAATTGTGATAGCTGTGCTGGGCAATGGTTAGTTAATAACATAACTGTCAATTTACAAGATATAGTAAATATAGTAGCTTTTAATTTAAAAGCTCAAAACAATTTTGAGCTAAACTTATTTGCGTACATAATTTTAAACAAATAAATTTTAAATAAAATAACAATAAATTTGACACGGATGTTTACCATCTTCAGTTTTATAAGAACTCATATCTCTGAGCCACAATATACGCAGTAATAATTAGGCTTACTGGTAGACTTTGATTAAATTCAACAATAAAAATACAATATGTACACGAAAAGCGTAATGTTTTTGTAGTTATTCATACTATCGTGAGTTTCTATTTCCTTTTCTCAAAAAAAGTGCTTCACCCCCCCCTCAACAACCCATCAAAACGTGCTTTAGTGATCAGGATTGATGCTTAAGATTACCCAACAGTAATGCAAAACATCTGACAAACAAAATAACAGCAATGACGACAAATATGTGGCTTATCACTATCAGATAGTTCGATGGAAACAATCCAGTTTTATAGTTTGCATTAGCGATAATCAGGCAAACAGCAAACACTTCCACAGTCAATGCAATTTCCGTTGAAATAAAATAAAAATACAATCCATGAGGAAGCAATGAAAGCGTGTTTATGTGTCTCTGGGCAATAAATGCACTATGTTCCAGAGACTAGGAGACTAGTACAGTGCACTACTTTAGCGGAAATGGCACAACTTGCACTCAAAGCAACTTCTATATGTAACAATTTTCTTTCTGAACTAAACGCGTTGTAGATTAGAAATGCATTTTTAAAATCGTAAAGTGTGTTTGTGAAACACGTAATTGTGACTTGATAGTCATTTAGGCCTAAATAAGCTGTGTACTTATGCATGTCTTTTACAAATAAAAGATTCCGTTCTGAAAAATGAAAGTTTAAAATTTTATTTTAAAAAAATCAAAGTAAGTGTTGGAATTAATACAAAAACACTGAAAAGTCACATTGCAGTAAAACATTCCTTAACTTTCAATATAATTAAATCTTAAGAATTACAAATAACCCTAGCTAGCGGGAGTTTCACTCAATGTTACAAAGAATAAAAAAAATTAATGTGAATTTTTGACGCGTAAAATATTTTTTAAGTAATTTACAAATGTATTTATTATTTGTTACAAGTAACTAACAATGTTAATTACTATGTAGAGTAACGTGAAACATTCACCTGGTGGCAAGACTTACAGTTACTGTTGCAAGTTATATTGTGCAGTTAGTGTTTGAAGTGACCGTTAGATCTCGCCACAATTACTTTTAATTACGCCATATCTAACCACGGGGATTAAAATTGCAGGAAACCAAAGCTATATTGGACACTTAACCGCCGATATGCACTTGTGGTTTTCTCACAGCAGACAAAAGGCAAGTTTTAAATAAATTAAAAGTTTAATTAAATGTATTGTTAGAAATCACTGCTCGAACTTTCTAATACTGAACTTAATTGAACAAAACGTACACGGAATTTTTATTTGGATTTTGTTAACTTTAAAAATACAGTGCTTCCAAACAGTAGATTTATTTTTTCATTTTTTTTTTTGTGTTTAACGTCCGACTATTGTGCACACTTGGGCTAATGCAAACGATGGGATGATTTATAGCGTATGAAAATGCCAAGCCCTGGCCAGAAATCGAACCCGGGTCCTCGGGGTGAAAAGCCAGTACGCTATCAACTAGGCCACCGAGGCGGCCTTTATTTTTTTCAAACCTGAACGCTGACTTCAGTTATATTACTAGTAGTTCAAAAGTAGACCTCTTTGCGATTTTAATTAACGCACAAAACACTCGTTCCACGACAGCGCTCGTAACTTTTTCCGCCAATTCCAACGATTAATCGTAATATTTTCAAAAATGTTACCGAACCAACTTTATTATAAATTTTATACTCGTTCTCCATGAAAAGTTCAAAATTACAATAGCTTTGGCCATTCATCTAGTATTACAGGAAATAACCAGCAACTACACTCTCAACGTTGGATACGTCCGCCATTTTGAATCGAAAACGAATTGGGGAAAATCTTACACATACGTCTTTCGTGCTTTATACAACGTACCGTCGTAACAAATTTCAAAACAATAGGTCAATGCGTTTGGTCCAAACTGTAAAACAAAAATACAAAACCAAACTACGAACGGTCGAATTGAATCGCGTCACTCGGTCAGCTAACCAAAATTTGAGCCAAATCTGATAAACTGATTATGAAAATTTAGGTTGGTTTTTGTCAATAGCTCCAGACTATGAACTAGATTGTTTGGGTGATTGCTAATAAAATGTTTTGTTCAGCTACTTAAGGGTTATTACATTTGAGCTGCAATTATCAAATTCTTCAAATTGATCGGATTTCTTAGGGCGGGTTTTAAGAAATTTTTATTAATGATCGAACGCGTACTGATTAAAAGAGGTACTGAAAATGTAATTACTAGGAAAAAATGAAGCAATAACCAAGTACGTGACGAATTTCTTGAAATATTCGCTTCGTATTCAACGCTGAGCAAACAAACGTACAACTAATTAATACATTAGGACAATCTGAAAAATATGAACTACAAAATGTAAAGAATTACTAAAACGAAGAGTTTAAATGTAACTACATACTTTAAGTAGGCTAAACATTACGATAGAACGGCCATTGGAGTTGTCTTTAAGTTTTCATAAGTATGTGCATATGTAAATGTGGCTCTGTTTGATTTTGTTTTGTATATTTTAAAAGTTTTTTTATTTATAACAGCAGGTAAACCATGCACAACACTTTGACAACACACAATATTTGAAATTAATGTGTATAAATTATTTGGAATGGCATAGAATTGTCAAAAAAATATTCTGTAATAGAACTTTAAATCGATGGCAAGGAAGTTGAGAAAACGCCCGCTAGAGTTCAGCTATATCTAGACAGGCAAAAATCGCGTACTGCATGAAACACAGTATAACACACGTTGGTAGCAAACATTTGTAGTTAGTTACGTGTGATGAAATGCGTTTACAATTAGTGTAAGTGGAAAGCAGATGGAATATTAAAAATGTGCAAAGCAAGAATGACATTTGATTGTGAGTGTGCTATTGTATGGTACGAGCAGAAAATGTTCCGTCCAGATGACTTTCTTAGACAAGTTTTTATGTTTTAGGTAAATACAGAATTTTGTTTTATTTTCACACGGCGGAGACTTTTTTAAACAATAATAGTCTGACAAAGTAAATCTATTTCTGTTAATGAATAGAAAGCTGGTATAATTATTATGGTATTACCATAGTAAAACGTACTATACCATACAACCATACCAATGGTAAAGCAGGAAATTATTGTGTAGCTCGTTTTTCAAAGGAAATAGTTTTAAAAAAATGAAACGTGCATATGCACTAAAGGTACATGAAAATAATAGAATTAAAAACTGAGTTCAAGTTAGTCGTTTGCTTACTTACCTATCTGAAAAAAAATGTTTGTGAAAATATAGAACCGCAGACAAGAATTATGGCCGAAATAAGGACCATAATCAAAGCAGAAGATTTACGTTAGGGTAAATTAAATTATTGCCTTATTTGTTGAGTAGAGAATATTATATATATATATATATAAGTTATATAGGCAATAAGTGTAGACTTTGTAAGATTTAGTGGTGACAATGTAGTTTTTAGCATGGTAAGCATTTTTATTGTATGTGGAGAGGGAGGAGCTCAGTGAAATTTCAAAAAGGATAAGATAAAGAAAACCACTTTTGGAAATTGGCTTCTATCACGTCAGCATAACAGCTGCGTGCCGTGATTATTTTTAAAATAGCTCCACGTTAAAATGTTTAATGTCAAATATCTCAAAAATGGGTAATTTAAAAAATATACAATGAGGCATAAAAAATACGTTACTTCTTTTACATAAAAATTAAAATTTTTTCTATAAATCAAAAAAATAATTGAGTTATTAACAACAAAACTGAAATTATAACCTAATAACAAGTATTGAAGATGACTAACAAGAAATTAAATTTTCAGTAAAACTAGGTACTGAAAAGTTATACCGACAAGTTTTGATAGAAAAACTAGTTTTTACAGTTTTATCTTAATAATGAAATATTACCTTAAAACTGTGCACATTTTGACAAAAGTTTTTAGATTGAGTTTTACATCCTGCTGGGAACACTAAACGTTTACATGTAGACAAGGAAAAATAGCATTCATTGGTGAGTTCTACACTTTTTGAGAGAAACGTTTAATCTTAGACTACAAAAAAATTCTAAGAGAGTATTCAAGCATCGTTCCAGAATAACGCCTGACTAGAATAAAGCAGGCAAAATTCGTACGGATACGTATTGCTTCCCACTTGATTGTATCTACAACATTTGAAGGGGCCATTAGACTACTTCAACCGACATTAAAATTAATAATAAAATTAATTGTTTGAAACATAATTTATACATATACATATCCGACGTCGAGTATAATGTCGTTTTTATAAACACGTTGCCTACAATATTACACAACTAGTTTAGCAACAGTTATAATTAAGTTGGTTTTATAATTTTTTTATCAGTCTCTTTTAATAAATTTATGAGTACGCTATTCATTTATTACTTCTATTTATTTAATAGAATATAAAACCGTTAACAAAGATAATAAAATATTTTCTCACTCGGTTAATTTCAAACGTTTTGTTACCGAACTAATTGTTTTTAAAAATTATTGTGTGTGTGTGTGTGTGTGTGTGTGTGTGTGTGTTGTTGGTTTGGACAAACTTGTTACCTAGCAAAATCTGTTTAACCTTTTCAAAACGGTGGTTTTTCAAATTTCTAAACATTATAGCTTTTTTTCTTAAAAAAAAGAATAATAATCTGACCACTACAATCGACGTTACCCATGAAATAAAATTTCAAAATAAATCGTAAAATAAACTCGACATTCACTAAAGAAAAAAATATGGCAGCCATTTTGTTGAATTCAACGAACGTATTTTGCAGCGTAACAAAATTTTCAAGTGTTTTACAAAAAAACAATTTTTATGCAAGGTTTGACTACAGCGTAGCCCTACCTAAATATTATAGAAATATATTATTCTTTTTTCGATTTGTGAACCAAAACTGCTGACTTGTTAATATACTGACGAAGTGAGTTCCTCTTTTGAGCTCAGGTAAAAATATAACGAGATAAAGAACTTTACCTCTTGCATTGAACGAACATAGACCTATGCAGCAGTAAGCCTACATCTGTCGTTAATAATCATTAAAAATAATTAAATTAATACAATCAGCCATAATATAGCCTCATTAAAAATGTACATTGCTTTCGTTACATGTAGCCTACAACGTACAATTACACAAGGCTGGTTACACTTCATCGAGTGGCTAATGGGGTGCAATCTTAATTAATTATTTCACCGGTCGTAGAACCCTCCACCAAGTCAGTGTCATTAATTAATTTGATGTCTGCAATTAATTAACAGCGCCTGATAAAATACCGAGGGTAAACGTGTTTTTATTTACCAAACGTTTACCTTTTTAATATTGTTGCTTGGTCTTTGTTTTGTATTCAATGAGTGTGCAATTTATTTTTAAAATTACTACCTGACTTTATTTTACACTGAATTCTGCTGTTTGCCTTCACGCGGAATGTAAGATATTCATATTGCAAGCACTGGTTGTAACTTTAAACAACGGCAGCACTCAGCACTATCGCCGACGGGAACGAATTTTACAAAGTAATGCCATTTATAGCATTACAAAACTAACATTTTAATATGTGAACATTTTTTTTATTTTACAACGAAAATCTGAAAACGAACCCTGACCGACATAAAATTCATAAGCGCTGTGTTGTTCTTTTTAAACAGTTATATTTGCAAACAGCTGCAATTATAACCGTAGCAACAAATTTTCGTTGCAAATGCGCTAAACTTACCATTCGTTATGCATACCATGCATAATCACGGTATGCAGCAGCTGTCTTTACAAAAAAAAAGGAAACAAGTCCTTACTAGTTGGAAAACCGGATGCCAACATCTTAATGAGCGTAAATTGGCATGATTATATTATCGTTTATGTATTATTACGCTAAACATTCCATTGGGTAAAAAAAAAAACATTCCCAGGTTCGTCAGAACACACGGGAACTATCAAGTTTCCATTTTAAGGCTTTACAATAAAATAAAACCGACTTAAAACCGATAAAACGTCTGTAAACAAAATTCCAGGAGCAGTAGTATAAAGTGCCCCCGTGAGAGTGCAGCACAATGCAGACAGGTGACAAAATAACTGTCACCTGAAAAAAATACTGTTTGCAGTATTATTAAAATTATTACTGTATCCAAGACTTAAATAATTACTGACCGAATCAGTTTTGAAAGTACAATCGGTAAGACAATCTAGGACAGGCCTAAAATGTAAAATGTTATGAAATAAAACACCCTGCTTTTAGTAAACAGTTGAATTACCGATTTCATAACAAGACGTCCTAAAGTCTTTTCCTTTTCAATTATGTAATAATTAGTGATCGATTTTGAAAGTGGAATCTGTAATACAATCTAGGCCAGTTCTAATATGTAAACGTTATTAAATAAAAGACTCTGCTTTTAGTAAACAATAAATACTGTAGCCTAATTTAGGTACGTAATGTAAAATCCTGTTATAGCATGTTTCATTTGCAAATATTTCATTAAGGAATAATGTTACAATTCGGTCATTAATTTTTCAGTGTATAGTCTTAAATACGAATGTAGATTATAGCCTAAATTGCATTAAATAACCTAAATGTAATGAATGGCATTGCTTTATTAACAGGTCTTACATGCATTCAATATAACTACAACGTCTACTTTAACAGAAGTTCATATTGACAAGAAATAATAGGACTACATGGTTTTGCAACGATTTTACTTAGGAAGATATGTATAGTAATCCTAAAATACAAGTATTGAATTAAATATTAGTGTATTATAGTAATTAAATACCACCGCTAATGGTATTATTTGAATTATTTTATTTACAGAATTCATTTTTTTCAGGATAGCGTGTTCATAAAAAAAGTCCTAACCTCTTTTCCTCTTCGTTCCTGCAACATTAAGATTCATAGGTCACTTATATAAACAGACGCTATGACAATGTTTAAGTTCTAGCTGTTAATTGTTGTATATTATTCGTTTCTTTTTCCCACTAACAGCAAAAGGTCGCGCTGGTTCACTAGTTATTATTATTTTGTTCTGAAAATGAAATAATAGTGTCATTGTAATTCATTGTTGTTAATTTATCGATATTTGTTTTAACTGCGTCAGCGATACAGCTCCGTTATACTATCCTGTTATTTTATTACGTTCACAGTTTTAATATTAATCGAAAACGTTCACTAACGAATTTATTATCCATCTGTGTTTTCATATTTTTAATCAACTGCGTTTGTGCAATATTTAAGTGTAAATTTGCCTAAGTAACACCAGCTGTCAATAAAAATAGAATTGCTTTAAAGTGAGGATACTGCATAAATTCGCCTTGTCAATCCAGCGCAACGTCTGGTATAAAAAGCTAATTAAACTTTACGCAAAAGGAACGAAGTTTCCGAAGATAAACTCGACAAACGAAAGAGTTTTTGAGCCGAACAGTCGGTGCAATCGCAGTTTTTGCCCCGGGAGCCGTTTTGAATAGCAAATAGTTGAACCGGTGTTTCAATAGAAGCGTAATTCCAACGAGAAGTTTGTAATTGGAAAATTTAACTCGGGATCAATAGACGACGAATCGTAGCACGTAAGGAAAAGTCTGCGATAACGGATTATTGGAATCTATTATCTGAATGCTTTAAATAGTGCAATATTATTATAAATTTATAGAGCCTATTTATTCTATATAGAATACAGAGAACATCGTTATTACGTTATTGCAACTATTATAACAAAATGTACAATGGAATTCGGTTTTATGCAACAATCAACTGATGCACAACAATGGGACTTTAATAATAATTTTTCAAACAAAATTAATAGTACTTATGGTACGAAATTATTTGAAGAAGAATTGCAATCAGCTGTTAACAGAAAAACTGAATCTTTGAAAAATACAAACAATTATTGTTAGCCAAATATTGAAAAATATGTAACAATTTATTCGTTTCTCGTTACGTTTGAGATAATGTTTTATAACGTTTTTTAGGACTGTATCGCACTGTAACGTCGATGCCGTAGCGTACAGGATTGTCCCACCGAACGGGCAGGTCTCCTAGTATTTATGTATGCGCCTGTGTCTACAATACAACAAAGATATTTGTATATTCAATTTAGTAATTACTTTACTAAATGTATTAACAAAATTACTAACGGGTTTTAAAGAAGTAATGGTTTCATGCTGACGTTATAGAAGTGGGTTTCCAAAAGTATTTTTTCTTTATCTTACTTTTTCTGAAATTATCATTTCACTATCATAAAAAACGAATATGAACCTTGACCACCGTCAAATAAATTCTTAATTTCAAATGACATTTTTTAATTTAAAAGGCTAATATATTGCCGTTTTTAAAGCTCATTACGACGGTGAAATTAAATTTAAAAAAAAACAAGACAAACGTTATGTGAATTTCACGCAGTTTGTTCATTTCAAGATTCCAGTGGTCTGGCTTTTATCACGATGGTTGTTCCAATAGTTCGTATTTTTAAAGGACATTTACTAATGAAAACAAAAATTGAAAAAGTTGTTTGTTAAAGTAGTAATCGTTTCTATATAGAGTTCTTTAGAAAAAGGTTATTTTTCAATTTTCGGAGACAAACTACAACCATTTTAATGCGTTTCTGAGTAATTACATAATCAAATACTACCGAAGTATTGTTAACACAGTGGCAAGTAATTACAACAGTTCATGTTTTATCTTCTTCTGGGTCCTGATTAGTCTTCTTCTTCTTCTGGTGGTGATTTATTTCTTCCGTTCCGTTTGGACCATCCGTACTTTACCCACAGTTACGGAACTGTTGGATGGAATTAACTCCAAATTATTTGCAAAAAAAAAAAAAAAAAAAACACCTGCCACAAAGTTCTTCCTCTACCATAATTTTATTATCTTTTTCTCGATTCGAAGGCCTCAATTTTATTTTCAGTCACTGTACTGCTTTCAACACTATAATAGATTGGAGTAAACATAGCAACGTATGATTGTTATCTTCTAATCTAAACTGAGGCCTCTATATAATAAATTCATATCGACTAAGACATGTCTGGCTCGATACAGAATAAAAAGAATCATAATCTACGAAAATAGATGCAAATTCCGAACATAAAAAAAAGGAAAAGTGAAATACAACAATCGTCCGGAATGTAACGACAACACGTTGCAAGTAGCGTTTGGCCAAACCAAATTTTATCGTGTGTACTTTAATCGTGTAATTGTGTTTAGTATTTGCGGCGCGTGTTTTCAATGTTTTGTTTAACTTTGTGACGACCTCGACCGAGGGAATTGACATTTTGTATTACGACCTGAAGATGAAACAGTTAGGTTTCGAAACCGCGAGATCTATTTACGAGGTGAGTAAATAGACCACTAGACAAAACAATAGGTCATAATTCTAATTATTTAAATATGTGGTTCGGTGGATATGTTGCAATAATGAAATACAATTGGACTGAAAGAAATATGTGTTAATAATAAATATATGTCTTAGCAATATTTAACTATATAAATTTCTACATCTATATTCAAGTTTCATTAAAAGCTGTCATTGTTTATTCCCCAGATATGTTCACACAAATACAAACGCACACGCACGCGCACGTTAAACATTTTTTTTAGAAATTCTGAAAACGAATACACCAATTAATATCTTGATTTAAATTTTCAAATTTAATATTAAATTTTAATTTAAAAAAGTTCTGCAGTGCTTACTGACCCTCAATGTTTGTCAACACATTTTTGACAGATTTATTAGTTTTGTTACAGCGTCAAAACACCGCTACACGTTACAAAACACATTAATGTCAGCTAATTGCAAAAATGACAAAACTAGTGTCAACTCTCCGAGAGTGCAATGATTTATCAAAGTTTATCAAATTACCTGATTGCTCTGTGCCCGAACCTCCTCGGCCGCTTTTTCCGTCCGCAGCCCATTCTTCTTCTGCAAAACAAAAAAATAAAATTAACTTCCAAGCAGCATGACAGCCTAAACAAAGCAGAGATAATTAATGAACCCGTCACAACAGGCAATTTGTGTAAGTCGAAGTCGTTTGCAATATGGTGAATTTAAGTCCCATTTGAATCGACCAAGAGATTATTGCTCAGGTGTAGTTATTTTGTTCTGATTTTATAAACTCAAGTTGTCTTAGTGTTTGTGTTGTTACTTGTATTAAAGAACGACGATAGTGACATTTTCAGACTCATAAAAGTATTGAATAAACAGTATAATGCAGTTTTCGTAACAATATGAAAATTAAAGATTATTAGGTTATGTTAGATTAGGTTAGGTTACGTTACGTTATGGTTAGGTTAGGTTACGTTATTTTATTGTTAGGTTAGGATACGTTATGGCTAAGTTAGGTTATGTTAGGTTAGGTTACGTTATGGTTAGGTTAGATTGTGGTTAGGTTAGGTTGTGGTTAGGTTAGGATTGAATAAAATAAAGGTTTAAGTATCCACGACTTGCCCCTTTTTTATTTTTATTTCATACTCACGTGTTTCGTACTTAGGTCACATCATCAAGAATAAAACATTAGGCTAATCGCATACCATTATATGTTGTGTATCGGTCGGTGAATAAATGTTTTGTGTTTTACAGTTGGCAATATTGAACTTAATGCAGTGAAATATGATTTATATAATGTTAGAATTAAACACAATTTCCGAAACGCGTCAATCTATATCTATAAAATCAACAGTATGTATGTTGTACTGCTTAGATTGCCACAATATTTTGTGTACATACACTTTAGAACTGATTTAGGTTTTTTTCTCGCAATTACAATCGCTAAATCGAAGTCATAATTGCTTAATTAGCGTGTTAATTATTGCACTGCAGCTGATTGTGGGCGGCTTACGTGCTCTGTTGCATTACTACATTTTCTATCAGTCTATGCTACTCATAAAACATTTAATTATGCATTGTTTTTTCAACTCAACAAAAATTCAACATTTTTGAAGCGTGCGAATCACGTGCATTCAGTTATTATAAAACAACAACAACAACAAAAAAAATCCGGAAAATATATTTCTAAACAATACTCTGAAAAAACTTCAATTTGTTGTTAACTTCATGAAGTAAAAAAAGTTAATAAGGCGAGTAAACAGAAGTTATTAGTGTATTAGAGTAATCGTGTTACAGTATCTCAATAATATATCAGTTAATTAAAATACATTTGTTTTAACTGTAAACGTTATTTTGTTACATCACTTTATTATTATAAGTCTACTTGGTGAACTACAAACGAAAAATTCTTAATATAAATACTTCAAAAAGTGATTCACACATTATCCTTACATCTGTAAAATATTTATAAAATTATAAAAAAACTACTTCAATTTATATTTGCTTGATTTATAACAGACTCCTCTAGGAGAGTTTGCTTACAAAACTATTGCATCCTACAACCATTGTTTAGGTTTTCATATGTATTCATTGTATTCATGTATTCATTTACATGTATTTTCGCCTATTTCATATTTTTCATTCCAGATTGAGCATTTTACTTTCCAAATAAATGCTAAATATGGTTTCAGAAATACACATTTTTAAAATGCATTAATTCTTTTAAAATACCGAAACAAGAACATCTGTAACCGACGCTAGCGTTATACATTGGGAAACAAATGTTTGCCAGCTCTACGTTCATTCTGAGTACAGACACCAGTATTAGGGTTGCTTATTGTGAAACGAAAATAAGACGAAAGTGCGCTACCGGGACAAATCCAATATAGTCGGGCTCCTAACCTGACAGAGCCGCATGTACATGCTCATGCATAATGAAGTGGTTTGTCTGCAGCAAAACATTCAGGTAAGTGCATTCTGCACTACGCAGTTGATTGTGAAGATAACCAGCTCTATTGATCTCGTTTCGTACAAGATTATTTTTTCACAGCTAATCGAGAAGGCTGTGAAATCAGCCTTTTATTACGCAAATCACTTTTATTAATTTCGTCAAGTACAAGATACATTCTGTACAATAAACGCTGCCTGAGAAATGATTACCTACATCGATCTCATTTCGTTCAAGGTAATATTTCCACAGCTGATCGAGAAGGCTGTGAAATCAGCCTTTTATTACGCAAATCACTTTTATTAATATCGTCAAGTACAACATGCAGTCTATACAACATAGCTGATTGTGAATACAACCACCTACATCGATCTCGCTTCGTTCAATATGATGTTTCCACAGCTGATTGAGAAGGCTGTGAAAACAGCATTATAGTACTCAATCACTTTTATTAATCTCTTCAAATACACGAAATATTCTGTAATAAACACCTAAACATGAATGTAACCATTAACCAATTGATCTCACAAAGTGCAAGATACAAGGTAAGTTATACACCGCTGGTTGAGGAGAAAATTACTTCTACTGATCTCATTAAGTAAGTACATTTTACAAAGCTGATTGGTGAAACTCAACTACAGCCTGCCTTCTCTATTGATCTCGATTGGGTTAAGATACATTTTTTACAGCCTGACTGGTACGTTATTGTTAAATTTTAATTTATTTTTATATCTGATAAAGAACTATTTTTTAAATCAAAATATTACAGTTTGATTTGTTTGCTTCAACTATTTTATTTGTTTTAATCGTTGTATTTATATTTTTTTAAAATTAACAGAAGTAATTAGTAACTTTTCATTTTGATTTATCGATCTTATAGCAAAACTTAATATCGGCAACGTTGCACTGATCAGCTGATAGGATAAACAGAACAGCTGATACCATTCAAAGAAACAGCTGTGTAAGAACATGATACTATACTATAAACAGAATCAATATATTCTACAGAATTAAAAAATAAAAATTGTTTTTGTAAGCTATTACTATTCTGGTCAATATGAATTTTAAATAGAAAATATCAGGAGAAATTGATTATTAAGGAACAAATTGTAAATTTAAATTTTATACAGGATTAAAAGTCGCTAGTTATGACTCAAAGCCATGAGTGAGGTCCAATATAGGTCGTAAACAATCCAAATAAAACTGTAGTGTTATCATTTTGCGGTGTTAAATGCGCCAAATGTTACTTGCGCAAGATAATAAACTGTATTGTCTTTTTAATGACCTACGTTGATATATATGGGTCAAATATCACATGAAGTTACAGCTGTCCGGTTGAGTTAAATACTTATGATTTCCAAATCCCCCCAAAAAAGTTTTAAATGACTTCAAAACAATACGCGAAATCACAGATCATTTATAACGAACTACATTACTAGATAAGATAATCTTGACGGGTTATGTTAGGCGTAAGGCTTTCTAATTTAAACACTAAATGAAATTTTGAAATTTATATTATATATCAAATGTGTTAGTAGGAGCTAATAGGCAGATAGCAGGTGTGTGGAACAAATTTCTTCAAGGATCAGCTGTTAAAAGTATTATGCACTCTGCGGCACAAGTACCACTAGGACACTCCCTCGCAATGTACGAGACGTCACAACCCCCCACATTTTTTAATAATAAATATTACAGCCGTCGAAGAAAAAACGTTTACTGTTATAAACATTAAACAAAAGCTACATTATGTTTTATAAAATGCATGTGTACGATCGTAAAACTGTACTGTGTTTAGCACTTCAGTTACGGCAAGCTTCCAGTGATTATTTGCATCAGGATGTTTATAGCTCCTTCATCTCTAGGGATGAGTTATCCCTAGGGTTGGGAGATGCATATTCACAAAGTAACGACTAGTATTTGTCAAGAGAAAATAAACGGCAACACGTAAAACTGTACTGTGTTTAGCACTTCAGTTACGGCAAGCTTCCAGTGATTATTTGCATCAGGATGTTTATAGCTCCTTCATCTCTAGGGCTGAGTTATCCCTAGGGTTGGGAGATGCATATTCACAAAGTAACGACTAGTATTTGTTAAGAGAAAATAAACGGCAACACGTAAAACTGTACTGTGTTTAGCACTTCAGTTACGGCAAGCTTCCAGTGATTATTTGCATCAGCATGTTTATAGCTCCTTCATCTCTAGGGCTGAGTTATCCCTAGGGTTGGGAGATGCATATTCACAAAGTAACGACTAGTATTTGTCAAGAGAAAATAAACGGCAACACGTAAAACTGTACTGTGTTTAGCACTTCAGTTACGGCAAGCTTCCAGTGATTATTTGCATCAGGATGTTTATAGCTCCTTCATCTCTAGGGCTGAGTTATCCCTAGGGTTGGGAGATGCATATTCACAAAGTAACGACTAGTATTTGTCAAGAGAAAATAAACGGCAACACGTAAAACTGTACTGTGTTTAGCACTTCAGTTACGGCAAGCTTCCAGTGATTATTTGCATCAGGATGTTTATAGCTCCTTCATCTCTAGGGCTGAGTTATCCTAGGGTTGGGAGATGCATATTCACAAAGTAACGACTAGTATTTGTCAAGAGAAAATAAACGGCAACACGTAAAACTGTACTGTGTTTAGCACTTCAGTTACGGCAAGCTTCCTGTGATTATTTGCATCAGGATGTTTATAGCTCCTTCATCTCTAGGGCTGAGTTATCCCTAGGGTTGGGAGATGCATATTCACAAAGTAACGACTAGTATTTGTCAAGAGAAAATAAACGGCAACACGTAAAACTGTACTGTGTTTAGCACTTCAGTTACGGCAAGCTTCCAGTGATTATTTGCATCAGGATGTTTATAGCTCCTTCATCTCTAGGGCTGAGTTATCCTAGGGTTGGGAGATGCATATTCACAAAGTAACGACTAGTATTTGTTAAGAGAAAATAAACGGCAACACGTAAAACTGTACTGTGTTTAGCACTTCAGTTACGGCAAGCTTCCAGTGATTATTTGCATCAGCATGTTTATAGCTCCTTCATCTCTAGGGCTGAGTTATCCCTAGGGTTGGGAGATGCATATTCACAAAGTAACGACTAGTATTTGTCAAGAGAAAATAAACGGCAACACGTAAAACTGTACTGTGTTTAGCACTTCAGTTACGGCAAGCTTCCAGTGATTATTTGCATCAGGATGTTTATAGCTCCTTCATCTCTAGGGCTGAGTTATCCCTAGGGTTGGGAGATGCATATTCACAAAGTAACGACTAGTATTTGTCAAGAGAAAATAAACGGCAACACGTAAAACTGTACTGTGTTTAGCACTTCAGTTACGGCAAGCTTCCAGTGATTATTTGCATCAGGATGTTTATAGCTCCTTCATCTCTAGGGCTGAGTTATCCCTAGGGTTGGGAGATGCATATTCACAAAGTAACGACTAGTATTTGTCAAGAGAAAATAAACGGCAACACGTAAAACTGTACTGTGTTTAGCACTTCAGTTACGGCAAGCTTCCAGTGATTATTTGCATCAGGATGTTTATAGCTCCTTCATCTCTAGGGCTGAGTTATCCCTAGGGTTGGGAGATGCATATTCACAAAGTAACGACTAGTATTTGTCAAGAGAAAATAAACGGCAACACTAGAACGGAATTTTACAGCATCGACTGACTAATGTTTGAAATTTTAAATTTTATTTAGTGTGTGTGTGTGTGTGTGTGTGTAAATTTAATCGTTTTTTTAAAAATGTAATTTAATTTTTAAAGAGAAATATGCTTACGTAAAACTATAAAGGCCGGCTGTTAACTAATTTCTCAGTTTAACAAACACATAATAAGATTAAACACATAGTTTCCGGTTTGTAATTTTAATTACATTTAAACGTTTAATGTCTGGTTCCAAGAACGTTCATTTAATTGTTTATTTATCCATTAAACATGAACCGTTAAACATTAACGTCTATTAAAACACATCCAATAATCGCCCATTAAAAAATACAAAATAACGAATATTTAAATTAAATACGTAACAAATACGGTCTTATCATCATTAAATAATACTTTTGAGGTTATAATTAAAGGTATAGTGATATTTATAACTTAGTTTCTGGAGGCCTAGTTTTCACAAAGGCCGTTTTTACATTTCTATTATAAAAGTGTTAATTTTTAATGTAAGATTATATATATATATATATATATATATATACGCATCACATTTAAAAAGGTTGTCTCTTTACTTCGATTTGAGACTTAGGCCGACAATAACCTCCAAGATGCCACATACAATTAC
Source organism: Callitettix versicolor (assembly GCA_022606455.1). Taxonomy (NCBI): domain Eukaryota; kingdom Metazoa; phylum Arthropoda; class Insecta; order Hemiptera; family Cercopidae; genus Callitettix; species Callitettix versicolor. The sequence continues at coordinate 88,716,231 of CM040186.1, forward strand.
GATGAACCTTCAATATTTCTTATATATATATATATATATATATATATATATATATAAAATCAACAACGTCGTGGATCGCACAAGTCAGAATAGACCTACATGACGCAGAAATAGACTCAACAGACGTTGAAGACAGGAACGCATACAGGAGAAAGATGCTCGGTTGGAAGATCCCAGAGAATGAAATCCCAAAGAGAGCAGGGGTAAAATGGACGGAGGAGCGGAAGAGGATCCATGGGGACAGGATGAGGAAGGTGTGGAGGATTAGAAGTAGCAAGACATGAGTCGGAGTGCTTTGCGTAATCCAACAGGGTCTATACAGGGTAATAATAATAATATATATATATATATATATATATATATATATATATATATATATATATTACAAAAAATACAGTAATTTCCCAAATGTCATCGGGTATGTATAATGTTCACATATAAGGATCCTATCTCCCTTTGGTGGAGATGATGCTGAACTTTATCGGAAAAAAAGGATTTTTTGGTCAAAGTTATAAGGAATTTGTAATGCAAGCCTAGAGTTTTTGGAAATCATTGCGCGTTGGAGAGGATCAGTACACGACAGCACTATTTTTTATTCATCTCGGATATTTTCACAATTTTAAATTGGCAAGTACCAAAACAGTTACTTGCGTGATGACAGTAGATATACATGTTTAAAGTACTTGCGCACACCCTTGCTGAATCTCACCAACAGAGGTAAACCAAATATAACAAATCACGTAAAAACAAGAAATACTGTTAAAAGAAGGTTCGAGGTGTATGAAAGAAGATTTATTATCTATCAACTAAATAGGAGGATTGTTGGGAAAATAAAGAACGTTTTGATTTGACGAGCCGCTCAGTTCGCAAGTCATGGCGTTACCCTTCCCGCTCTTCGCGCCGCTCAGTTCGGAAGTCATGGCGTTGCCCTTCCCGCTTTTCGCGCCGCTCAGTTCGCACGTCATGGCGTTCCCCTTCCCGCTCTTCGCGCCGCTCAGTTCGCACGTCATAGCGTTGCCCTTCCCGCTCTTCGCGCCGCTCAGTTCGCAAGTCATGGCGTTGCCCTTCCCGCTTTTCGCGCCGCTCAGTTCGCAAGTCATGGCGTTGCCCTTCCCGCTTTTCGCGCCGCTCAGTTCGCATGTTATGGCGTTGCCCTTCCCGCTCTTCGCGCCGCTCAGTTCGCAAGTCATGGCGTTACCCTTCCCGCTTTTTGCGCCGCTCAGTTCGTAAGTCATGGCGTTGCCCTTCCCGCTCTTCGCGCCGCTCAGTTCGCATGTCATGGCATTGCCCTTCCCGCCGCTCAGTTCGCATGTCATGGCGTTGCCCTTCCCGCTCTTCGCGCCGCTCAGTTCGCAAGTCATGGCCTTGCCCTTCCCGCTCTTCGCGCCGCTCAGTTCGCAAGCCATGGCGTTACCCTTTCCGATTTTCGCGCCGCTCAGTTCGCAAGTCATGGCGTTGCCCTTCCCGCTTTTCGCGCCGCTCAGTTCGCATGTCATGGCGTTGCCCTTCCCGCTCTTCGCGCCGCTCAGTTCGCAAGTCATGGCGTTACCCTTCCCGCTTTTTGCGCCGCTCAGTTCGTAAGTCATGGCGTTGCCCTTCCCGCTCTTCGCGCCGCTCAGTTCGCACGTCATGGCGTTGCCCTTCCCGCTCTTCGCGCCGCTCAGTTCGCATGTCATGGCGTTGCCCTTCCCGCTCTTCTCGCCGCTCAGTTCGCAAGTCATGGCGTTGCTCTTCCCGCCAGTCTGACACTAACAATGTGCCATATCAGTCATTTATCACTTATTTGCGCAAATTTAAATGTTATGTTTTTTGGACGCGAGAAACGTCCGCCCTATCGAAATTTAAAGACAGATAACCGATGCGTATGGTAACGTAAATGCCAGTCAACAGAATGGCATCCTCATAACCATCAAAATCAAACAAATTCGGAGCGCAAGAAGGTTATGGTGTCAGTGTTTTGAGTTCGAAATGGTGTCCTACTCATCGACTACACGCCTCAAGGAGAGGCAATGAATGCAACCGCCAGAGGTCAGGCCTTCCACCGACTATGCCGCAACATTCAAAACAAACGGCGTGGAGGCGTGCTTCCTCACGTAACGCAAGTCCGCATGGGACGCTGACGACGAACTTGCTCCAGTAGTTTACGTGGGACGTTTTTGAACATCCGCCTTACAGCCCGGACTTGGCTCCGCGTGATTACCATCTTTTCCCCAAATTAAAAGATTTTGCGGGCGGCAATCATTATAGAAGTGAAAACGAACTAAAAGAGAGCATTAGTGTGGTTCAAGAACTTAGTAGCAACAAAAAGCAAAGAAAAGCTGGTGAAACGCTGCGACAGATGTTCAAATCTGAACGGCAATTATGTAGTAAAATAGCTAAGTTATCAAGTGTATTGTCAAATAAGTTTTCATTATCTTAATAAAAACTGTCAACAGAAAAAACGTTCTTTACTTTCCAAACAAACCTCGTACATCGCAATCAATAACTGTTGCGAAAGAATGATGTATGTGGTATGAAAGAGATAAAGTCTCAGAAGAACAATTTGAATTACTTCAGCCAAATAATGGGGAAACTCTTAACTAATATGTCTGCGAGAAACAGTGTTACTTTAACTAACTTCAAATAGCCTAGGTCTAGAACGTGACAGGTAGATTCATAAACATAGAGTTTAACTTAATTTTAAAAATGTTTTTATAAAAGTCGCATTCGTTGTTTTTAAATACATTTAAACAGTAACTGTATAAGTTAACAAGGCTTAAAGTTAAATAAACACCTATTCACCTATTCAGAATGTTATAATAATAATACATTTTATGTTAAAGTTACAACTTTGTGTTTTTTTCCTTCCAGTTTCTGCAATAAAAATTTATTTTCAATAATTTCATTATTAAACTGTATGTTTAATATTTCCTTTTTTTACAGCATTTTTCCATTTTTCATTCGTTTTAAATGCTTCTTTTGGCGAAGTTTAATTTTGAATCGGATCGTTAGTTTTTTCCGAGAAAAAATAAAAACACCTTTATAGATATCACTAATTTTGACCTTTTGAAAGTTTAATTTCAGGTGAAGGAGTTAAGTTTTGTAATTTACATGCCAAGACTGTCTGTTAAAAATTGGTAGCTGTGGATTGGGTTCTGTTCTTGTTTCGTAAATTTCATTTCAAGTAAAACCTGTATCAGTAGTAAGCTGTTAAATTTCGTTATTTGTATCGGAAATATTTCGCATAATTTGGGTTTTTTCCTCAAATTAAGCGGCACTGCTGCCGTATTGATTTTTAAGGAATTCAAACTGATCAGCGAACTCACCAATCATTATCTCACTGAGGACACTGGTTCCAGATTCGCATTGTCAGTTTACTGTCTTAAATTTTCTATCTTATCTTCACTTTCTTTTCAAGCTCGAATTTTCAAATTAACACACATATTTTTTAAATTTTAAACCTCACGAGAGTCAGACGTTTGTGCTTACAATAATTGTTCAACAACGTTAACTCTCACACTGCTTTTCCCATAAACTGAATTCGTCTGTTTCTTTTATTTTTACTTACTACTTTTTATTTGAAAACAACTTTAATAAATCTGTTCTTTCCCAAGTTTCTACTTCTGAATCGTTTTTCTTGTCCTCTAATTCCATTGTAGGCTTCACATTGACAGAATTCACATAAAGAACAATGTATTTGTAAACATAACCTCCAAGTTGCAACTAAAAACATATGGTAGTAAGTCAGACATTTTTTCTCTTATTAAGTTTAATGATTCTACAATCGTCCATTACGTAATGAACAGAAAAACACTTCTTGCAACCCATATAATTTTCAAAATCATTATTTTAATCTCCAATAACATAATGCAGCTTTAACCAATGGTTTCTACAACCGGGTATAAGAAACATATATTAATTAGATGAAATAACTTGCATGCAAATTTACCTTACTTCATTAAATCTGAAAAAAATAAACCTACGTTGGTTTTAGAATAATTTCTTTAAATGGGTTCATCAGATTTTGTTCAAACTTTAAGTCATATACGAATGATCAATTAACTCGCCAGTATATTAAATTTTAAATAAAAGAGATTCATGTTACATTTTGAGAGTTTTTTTACAAACGAAATTCAATAAAAACCTTATCATCATCGGATGTGTTTTGTTCGTTTCGGTTAACTCTTGAAAGTAAATTTTAAATTTACTTATAAATCTTCATACGTGATCAAATATGCTAAACCGATTTTGATGAATTTAGGCGGATGTTCAGCATTTTTGTTAATAGCTTCCGAACAGAATATTTAGATTAAATTTTAATGTCAGAGTTGTGTAATGTGTTTAGCGCCATTTATCATACATTTATGACAGTTTACAAAAACACTAAAAGGTTTTCATGTAAAATCGATCGTACAGTGTGTTTATTGGCTACATACGCGAGATAACAAGACAAGCGTAAAATATATATTTTACGTTCAGCAAGAGTGAGTGCGTTATTTTACAGAACCGTTGCTCCTGGAAAACTTAATGGAGTTTGTTCACTTTAAAGTATCACGTAGGGGTAGATATGTGGATACAGCACGTTGCGGGGTGGGTTGAGGGTGCAGCATAGAGTCGTTCGCTAGATTCGCTTAATTTGTGTTCAAGAAGCAGCCTAACAACTACTCTATTATAAATGTTATGTACAGCATGTCTACAGAAGTTCTCTGATTCATTAAAAGTTTTGAACTACTTGAAACATCCCAAGCCAAGATACAACAGCGTTCACTGCAGACTGCATGGCTAAGGGTGAGTTTAGCTTAAAGTAAACGAGCTCTGGATACCACACAAACTTCCAGTTTGGGGGCTTTGTATCGGTGAATTTTCGTTTCTCTAGCTACTTGTGGGATTTTTGAAACAAAACTGCAAAACTTCTGAGAACCGGCAAACGTGGACCTGGGGATTGAAATTGGATATCTAACTCAAGGAACTCAGGAGTTGTAGCAGATTGTGGGGTCGCTAGGCAGACATGGAAGAAGTGGGAGGTGGGGTCGAACATTTCAAATCAGAAAGGCCTACAGATGTTTGTAGACATACAAACTTCTATCAGGAGCTCATAAGCGCAGAAAAGAGAGGTTTAAACTGAGAAGCAGACGTGCTTCTAATTAAATCTAGAAGACCTCCAATAGATTAACCTTTGGTGTGAGAAACACAACTCCTATAGGACTACGATGATAGGGCAGACGGAAAACCGTACTCCAAGGCTATCAGCCAGGAACATATAAATAGACTCCGAAGGATAGAAGAGGCAATTCAGAAGGACCATGGAACTCACTAAGGGGTAATGTGGTTTGCTGGTTCAACTGAGCAGGATAAGAGATTTTTACATCAAATAAACCATGCGTAAGAAAAGGTAAGATTATACAGTCAGATAATCTATTACTGACCAGCTCTTACCACGAGAAGGCGCTAGGTGTTTGTCTTCCAGCACAATGTGGACCTCCAGCTGCATTAGGTAATCAGTGGACTACTCAAACTATTGGGGGAACCAGTGCCTAGCGGATTTAATTGTAGCGTAGACACTTTGGCCGAGGTACCAGGAGCTGCATAATCTCTAAATACCTAACTGCTTAAAGTAAACTCGTTATGAGACATAATATGTTTTGTCTACTTTGTAACAGTTGGGTTGTTTTTCTGAACAACAAATTAATTAGGTTATGTTTATTTGTAAAGTGCCTGATTTATAACAAATGATTTAATGAGATATTTATACATTTAAAAATATTACCCTAGACAATTCTCACTGCATTGTACGAAATTAAAAGTAACAGAAGTTTAATTACAAGAACATAAACACTATTATAACCTACAGATTTTCATTTATTTTATAATAACTAAACATAATTTAAGTTTGTTAAACAATACCTAACTTATCACGTAAGTTCATCTTTCATTACAAGCTCATTTAAGTAATATAACTAAAAAGTATATTCAATTTTAACCACATCTTATTCAACACAGTATAGCAGGGGAGTATATTTACTTTTGGTTACCAGGTAGCAACACGAGTTTCACACATTCCGAGTGGCTAGTATATAAGTTGTCATTAAATCTGTCCTCGAACACGATACTATATTTACAAAATTTGGGCTTGTTTCAAAAATATTTGAAAATTTTAAAAAATCTGACGTCACCGTTTATAAGAAAAAACTTTTCTCGATATACAATCACAAGCGATCACCCAGAACAAACAAACTTGGAATAATACCACAGAGAGAATGAATTCTGCAATGTTAGTCATTTATTACCTCCGCATTTCTGCAAACAACTGCAATATAATTATTTGTACATCTTGAACAAAGCAGAAAACTTTAACAAATATTGAAAAAGTACGAATAAAAGATTTAAACCTAATGAAACTTTAGATTTAACAGGTGGATAGAACAGCTCTTTTTTGTAAAGAGCGTTTTTATGACGCCAGAATGAACAATAACAAGGAAATAAGTGAAGTATTATTACTGACGATAATCGATTACTGCTTTGTATTACTTGAGTACTGAAATCTACACTTATCGTTTTATTCTAAATACCAACTTTCTTAAAATAGTGTAACTTGAAGAAAATATATTATCGAAGATTTGTGGGAAGAGACTTCCGTCAATCTTGGAAAACAAAACTAAAACGAGAGTTTCAAGACGTATTTGAACAAACGCCGCCATATTGCCAACGCGCTCACAATACAAACACAAAACTGGCAAGAAGAGTAAATACAAGACTGCCGAAATAATCCTCCGCGGACGAAAAAAGATCAAAGAAAAATAATATTTATTCGACAAACATAATGTCGAATAAAGTTTAAAAATATAAACTGTTTGTGCTGGTTAGTATGTAAATAACAAGATAAAAAGATAAAAATGTCATTTATTTCTTGGAATCTTCCTCGTAACTTTAAAAAGTGTTTTTTTAGCAAGTAAATGTATTATTCCGTTAAATGTTTAAATTATTTAACTAGGTTTCAGAATTAAACTATATTGTTAGTTCAAATTACTGTATTTAGCTCGATAAGAAGAAATATTGCAATTTCTTTATATAACGCATTCATAAACAATGATTAGACAAAATTGTTCATAACGTTTTACAGAAAACGTCTTTGTAATCTATTATATTTTAATGCAAAGTAGGTTAGAAAAGTAAACTCGAACCTTCGTCACTCAACGTTTACGTCTGAAGCTTATAAAACACGATCGTATGATTTTTTTAAATTCATATCACTGGACAGCATTTGTTAATGGACTTCGGACAGTGCTCACTTTCTTTGTAATAATATCAAGTTTATGCTACAATAATTTCAGATATAACATTTAGACGGGACAAAGTTATAGCGAGTTTAACACTAAAAAAACAGGAATCGTCTTTCTCAATTTTTAGGTTAGAAATTCACTTTTGACAATGTCCCACCATTTAAAAATTAAAAATAACACTGAATTCAGATTCAACACCCTCGAAAACATAAAGTATGACCAATTTTAGACATTCCCCAAATTGTGGTCAGTACCCTGTAATTTTAGGGGTGGCTGTCACTCGCCTATAAGGGCGTTCCTAGAAATGACGTTTTCTCATCCACAGAGCCAAACTTTGTGACGCTGAAAAATGCAGACAAATTGCTAAAAGATTAATTTAATCTTTAAATCAATTTAAATTGCTAATTGATTTAAAAGAGACGCCAGAGAAACTGAAACACAAGGCGAATAACAGAGGAAAACAGGAGATGCCTTCATTTTATCTGCTAACTGTTGCTATCAGAACGACTGCCCTTAATTACGGTCGATCCTTGGTCAATCAAACACTGTCTACTATTGAAATTCTCTCCTCCGAACATATTTATATAAATTTAGATTTTTTTTTAATAAACTTACATTTATGTTTGGTTACACATTAAAGACCCAGTCTCTTTGTATTTTTCAGAAATGCTTTAATTTTTGATAATATTTTTGAAATAAAAATAAGTTACACAATTTACACAAGGAAGGAATTCACACAAAACCAAATAAATTTCTTCTCTGTATTACCTAACTATGTAATGTTTGCATCTAGACAAGATGGGTAACTTTAACAAAGTATGAGCAGAGTACACATTAAAGTTAGTTTGTAACTTGTTACTGTAAGTATAGAGTGAAACAGGTGGGTAGGAAATGTTGTCAGTAAACAAACTTTTAATGTTTAACGCATCGAGGTAAATTTAATATGAAAACAAGAAGAGTAAATTTAATTTAAGGTACTTTCTGCCGGTAATTATTACAAATATAATAAAGTAAATAAATATTGTTTGACAGTTATCCAACAGTTTTTACATTTAGAATCCGTAATCTGTATATATCCGTTTATATTGTTATACAAAAATCGATCTTTTGAAAGATAAATACATGTCGAGCATTGTTTGTAGGACCTTAATCCGCCTCTAACGACATGCCATGAGTGATTTCTAATTAGATCTGGGGCCAGTAATGATGTAGCGCGCAACGGAAATAATTCAATAACTTACAAGGGTTGTGGCCTCTGGCTATTGGTGATTTGAACTCGCGGTCAACATAGAAGCTCTGCAATAATTTACAAGCTTGTCGACGTGACATGGCTGCAAAACAGGGACTTTACTCGGCTCACTGTAATGTATAGGTGTAATAAATGACGTTTTCGTTTGAACCTTTAAATTATTCGGGTTTATTTAACTCCCTCGCTTCTTAGAAATAAGGGCAGGAAAACAGAATCATCCACCTAATTATGATAACTGTTAACTAAGTATATTTTATTCCCACGTTTGTTTCAATGAAAAGTACACGTGTGTAACTCGGAGAGTTATCGACATAAGCAAAGCTTTTGTTAATACCTTTGCAGAGAACATAATTAGTTTGAAGATATGTTTACAAATATCTTGTTCTGTTTAAAGAAATAAATACGTGAACCTAGCCTAGATATTATTTACTGTAGTTATAAGTAAAAGATCAGTTGTTTTATATTAGTTTGTAACGATCAGCTGATTTTATTGAAGAGCTGATGAACTTTAGGTTTCAGGTTATGTTGCTAAAAACAAGCAATATTAACAATAATTATTATAAACGTTTATATTAATTTGGAATGTATTATAAACGGTTACAATATGCAAGTGTTCTTTGACTAAAGAAAAATACCGAAACCAAAGCAACAAGTTTTCATACTATACGCGTGTACAGTTATTGAAAAGGAGAAAGAAAAAGAAAGAGACAGAAACAAAGGCAAAATTCGTTTGCTCTTTCATCCATATTTCCGTTACATTCTTCCGTTCGGCAAACTTTTTTTCTATCCACTCCTCTCGCCAAAGCTAATATTAAATCTTTGCTTCATAATACGTGAATTTATTTTTTAAAGTATTACAAATTTACAGATCAACATGAAAAAAATAAGATTAAATTAAAATCTGTCAGTTCAACGTCGAGTAAAAATGTGTGACAGACTATATGTACCTAGGGCTCCTTGTTTCGGACAAACAACAGGTTCTATTATTATACAACCGAGTGTTCCCCCTAGAAAGAAACAAATAATTTAAAACAAAACAGTTTTTCTGTAAATACACACTTTATCCAGTAACATATGTTTCACAGTTAGATATCATCAGGGGCTGATTTCAGCCCGGCAAATCGGAAACAAATTTTGAGTCACAATTGAATTTGAAATTCACAATTACACTTCACGCTTGGGTAAACAGGTCAAAAATATCAGTGTAATATAAAAGCAGATTAAATTTCCCAAGAACGTATTTCTCTAAAACTAGGTTTGTAATTTTCCAAGGTAAAACCAGACTCGGCGAGAAATTATCGTACTTTTTGCAAAGTCGCCCGCTTATCCTCGAAATTACACTTCCTGCGTCCTTATACAAGTGCTGCAGCCGTCTCAGAATAAACAAGTGAATTTATTGCTTCGTTTATTTCAGCGTTACTCGTTCTATTTAGAGAGGGAGAGAGAGAGAGAGAGAGAATGATTGACCTACTTTAAAAACATTGTTTATGTAGTATTGCGGATGACAACATTATGTTCACGGTAAATTACAATTAAACAAGTTATAGTTTGGTACACGGTGCATTAATACTGCACAACCTTTCTAATTTGTACAACCGTTATGTATTGGTAATCATTACCACTAGTGTGACTAAAACTTCAATCCCACAAAAATTTACGATTTTCAAATTGAAGCAAATATTTTTTGAAGGATAAACTAAAAACAAATACAATTTTTACAGTAAAAATACAATACAATACACTCTAAATACAAATATAAACAATACAATTTTTCTTTTGACGAACGAGTCCATTTCCACTAACTTGTAAAAGACCGGCATAAATTAAAATTTTAATGATAATAAATATTCTCACAAAAATTATATGTAACAATAAATGCATTTAATAATTCCAAGCAAAATGGCGGGTGAAAATGCGACTTGCATAATACCCGTTTAAAATACACAATACCGATTTAGTTTGGTAAAGAACGTTTATAATGAACATAACAAAAGCTGAAGTAAAAATATAATTGAATGCATTTTATTTAAGTATTAACAAAAATCAAAATATTAATAAATAAAAATTATTCTTTCAGGATAGTAACTGACCGTCTAACACTAAAACAACGTAAGGGGTGTAATTTTATTAAAACGTGCATCAGCCAAACGCCTCCAAAATGCCACTTAGTTCTTTGGCTAGGGACAATCTTGTGCGTTTTTGACACAATCTTTTCTTATCATACTGTCTTACAAATGTTGTTACTTTTACGGGTTTGATTTGAAAATTATTTGGTTCTGAAGAATTTTGTTTTGGCAGCACCAACATAAAAATAACTAAACTAAAACACCAAATAATTAAATTTTACACAATAATTTATTTAAACTCTTCGAAACATTGTTACAGATCCCAAAACACCACTTTGATACGTGTCAAGGAACGGAACCGTTTGCACTTCATTTACTTAGGTTAAGTTACTTGGAACCGCATAATGGGTAAATGCAATCAAGTTTATGTCTCCGCTTCACCGGGGGAGTTAGCTACCAGTTTGCGGTGCAGAGACGAGCTCATCAGCTGGGGATAACCGTTCCCGCGCTGGCGGCAAATTACTCCTGCACTTAATCAATCCCGGACCCGTGTCACTGTCACACCTTGCTGTTTATGACTCTGTGACTACGCGAGATGTTTTCGTATCAGCTGCAACAATGTTTGTACTCGCGGATAACAAATACACAGACACGTCCACGAACAAATTAATTAATTTTAATTTCTATCAGCGGTTTGTGCATGGACAATTATCTTTTTCTGCAACTTGAACATTTCTATATTAGGTAAGTATTGACAACGACAAGTATATTTTTGACATTCCTAGCGTTGAAGTTATTTCGTTCGTACACTTCAAGAGCAAATCGTCAGAACTTTTAACGACTTCCGGTGTATATAAGAAGTTTTAATGCATGTCCAAAATGCATGACATAATTTGAAGTAACAAAGACAGAAACTATCCAAAATGCATAACCAGAGATGAAGTAACGAAAATAGGAACTATCCAAAATGCTTAACCAGAGATGAAGGAACAGAGATAGGAACTATCCAAAATACATAGCCAGAGATGAAGTAACAAAGACAGGAAGTGTCCAAAATGCTTAACCAGAGATGAAGCAACAAAGATAAGAACTACCCAAAATGCATGACCAGATATGAAGCAACAAAGATAGGAACTATTCAAAATGCATGACCAGAGATTAAGCAACAAAGATAGACGCTATTCAAAATGTATAAGCAGAGTTGAAGTTCTAACAAAGATGGAAACTATCCAAAGCGCATGACCAGAGATGAAGCAACAAAGATAGGAATTATCCAAAGTGCATGACCAGAGATGAAGCAACAATCAGAAAAACTATTCAAAATGCGCAACCAGAGTTAAAGTTCTAACAAATATACGAACTATACAAAAAGCTTACCGAATAAAGCGTGGTGCTAATCCGGAGGCGGCATGATAATACAAAGTTTGGTCTCGCGAACTTCTATCACTAGGTCTAACGCGCCCTATCACTAGTAACCTGATTCATCAGAAGAACCCCAGGAAAATTACTCTGGTTTTTTTCACTAGAAAGAGGATCACTCCGTGTATAGGAGGGCTGAAGCTCTTTGAGGAAACAATCCCTTTTACAAAAGAGGTGAAATATCTAGGCTTGTTGCTGGACACCAAATTAACCCGGAATGCTCATCATGGGGAAAGTCCTGTGCATAACTGGCTACACAAACGTTCTGTTCGGGTAAAATTCATATATCCATCAAAATAATTAAAGCAGATATGTTGACCAAAATGACTGGACAAATTTTAAAAGATGATTAAGAGAAACCAGACCTACAAGCAAGGTTTTTCGATGCGTCAATTCGTTAGTCTGAAGCGATGAACACTGAAACACAAACGGACAGACAGACATTCAAGTTTTACACTCACCTAAAAGCTGACGTAGATTTTTCACGAATAAAGTACGTTTTTTACAGCGTTAATTTTTAAAGCGTAAAAATAAATTATCCCCTGTGGTATTAAATTAAAACATTTACAGTTACAAAAAACAGGCCATTGTTGAAGGTATAATTTCTTTATTAGCTCGTTAAGGATTGCGAATCCACAACCAGGCAAGTTGTAGATTGAAACAGGTCTCACGTATTTGTATATCGTTATTAATAAAGGCGCTTAGAACCCTTTGATTTATAATTTTACGTCATGGCTACTACTAAATATACGATATAATTTTAATTAGACCATAGAAAAATTGCCCGCTAGACAAAGCAAAAAACCTGAATCGCTCTCATGGTAATAGCTTAAGTCATTTAAACCCACTTGCAGTAACTCAACGTTTAAAATGAGAAAGATGTCATAAATAGAAACAACAGTCGTCGGACTTACAGGCGCACATCTTGTCTGAATAGAGTAGGGTAATTTACCGCCACTGCGGGAACGGTTCCCTCAGCTGATGTAATGAACTCGTTCAATTCTGAGTCCAGTGACGCATCGCTATTCGTTTAATGAAGCATTAACTTTGTAATGCAGTAGTTATGAGTCTAACCGTAGTTGCAAGTTATAGGTCAAACTCTGCCAGCAAATGGTCAATTTAAATTCATACTTGGCGATTTATTCGACCTGACTTTGATCGCATTAATCGTTTTACACATGATGTTATCGAATCGAAAAAAATATTCTTTGCACAACGATCTCATATAACGAATCCAGGTAGAACTGTTTCGGTTTAATACAGGAACGGTGAAAATGTATTCTTTTAAACGATGTGTTTTGCTGGTGAGATATTTTTTAAATTGCGGATGTTGTTTAATAGGTCTCACCCGCCTTAATTTCGTATGTCCGTCACTTCGTAACACTCATTTATAAAGTATGCTAATTAAAAATAGTTAAAGCAATTTTCATCATCAATAAATTAAAAACACAACACATACAAAGTTATTAAGAAAATATTACAAAAATATTGTCGAGAGAAAAAAACACTTAGGACGACGTTTCGTGAAGTTCAGAAACTCTTCACTTCTTCAGGTCTTCATGTATGGTCGAAGACGTTTAGGTGGCCGTAGGGCGTCTGAGTTTGACTGAAGTACTGTCATCCACAGCTGGAGGTTCTTCAAGTGTATTGTTTACACTGTCTATTTTATAAATAAGTGTTAAAACTGACACACCAAAAAGAAGAAAGTAGATGTTGACATTAAATATATAGAATATATTGGCTCCTCGGCAGAAGAATTACACACTTACAATAAGCTACTTTTGTATAAACAAATCCTAAGACCTGTGTGGACGTAAAGTTTACAGTTGTGGGGCTGCACAAAAAAAATCCAACTTATAAAAACGTTCCAGAATAAGGTATTGCGAACACCATGGTGCGTCAGGAACGACAATATCCACAGAGATCTTCGTGTGGAAAGTGTCGAAGAGGTAAAAAGGTCTGTTACAGTTAGACACGGGACGAGGCTACGGAACCTTGTCAACACAAGAGATGCTGGAACAACAGCAGTGACGCTGTGAGGAGGTAAGTTATTCAGTGGAATATGTTTTTGTAATGTTAGTGAAATTAATACTACTAGATAACTTCATTCTTAGTTGTAGTTGTTATAATAAAAAAAAGGGGGGAAAGAATTGACCAGTGGAGAGTCATATACACTTAAGATGTAAACTACCTTAAGATACTATTAAACAATTTAGGCGTAAATATAATATACTACAACAATAATCAATTCAAGGATTTTTTGTTTTTCTGATTTACATATATATCAACAATTTTGATTTCGAATTTTGTATATTATAAAAAGAATTTGAAAAACTGTACTAGGCAAATAACGAAATGTTTTGTATGAAAAACATACTTCCCATCTGTCGGTACAGAATGAATAAGAATTAAATTACAACTCACCTTAAAGAATTATATTAGTTAAACAAATGTAGAATAATCGAAGAAGTAATAGAGTGTTTAGCTTCTACTCTATACTCTATTCCATATGAGTTGAGAATGCTCTATAAATCTGTATTATAAATTTAAAGATAATACAGTATATTATATAATTACACGTTTTAAATTATATTTTTAGAATATAGTGACAATTTTTTCAAAAACCGATGACTAAGAATACATATAACATAAACAGTTCTTTATAAGCCCAGTATATAGGCTCGAATATTGTTAGATAAACTGAACGAAATGTGCCAGCCGCACGACACTTATCTGTGTTCATGTAAATTCTCAACTTAAACAAAATGAAGCCGCCTCGGTGGGCTAGTTGATAGCGTAACCCGGGTTCAATTCCCGGCCAGGGCTTGGCATTTTCATACGCTATAAATCATCCCATCGTCTGAATTAGCCCAAGTGTGCACAATAGTCGGACATTAAAAAAAAAAATAAAATAAATAAACAACAGAATGAACACTTTACCAGATATAAATGGATCTCGAGCCTCTTATAAAAAAAATAAAACAAGAAGGAGAAGAATTAAGATGAGAAGAAATATGAGAAAGGAACGGGGACGAAGAAAGATAAGCAAAAAAAGAAGAGGGGAAAGGTGGAATATGAGAAAGAGGAGGAAAAAATAAGAAATGGGTCTAGGAAGAAAAAGAAGGATAGAGAGGCTGAGTAAAAATAAATATTTATCTAATTTTAACCCAATTAATGGCACTGATCTTCAGAATCTAATGATCAGCTGTAGGTTTAATAACAGGAAATAAAAGCAAACCGAACTGCATTATCATAAATAATTGTTATTTAATGAAATGGAGGTTATTTTTAGGTCTTATTTATACATTTTAAAATTTACATTTACAAGTCTATTCTGTAGTGTAGCTTATTTTTGTAAGTGTATTTTTGTAAGACTTACCTGCTAATAAGAAAATGGGAGAACAATTGATTAGGTTAGGTTATGTAAAGTTTTACATCTTAGAATTCTTATAGCAAAACAAATTTCTTCAACCAAATAAATTTTTATCGCTACAGTAATTTGTCAAACGTTCCAAATCAAGATATTTGAGCTTTCATTTTTCCAAACTTATTTTGCAAATTTACATTATGAACCCCTTTAAATCAGTGCAGAGTTCTATACTACGTCTCACGTAACTTGATAACAGTTGACGCTATATTGATGAGCAGACTATTGGTTCTTTAAATTTAGCGGAAGCCATGCTAGACTATAATTCGCATTCCAACATTTTCTCTCGCTTTTTGTACGGAACGTTTGATTTGAAATATATGGTAAATAAATATATTTTATCGTAAATATTAAAATCTAATGTTCAAAAATTAACAGTAATTTCTGCTACATGTATGTTAAAATTTTCAACGACCTATGGCTGTTGAAACTTTGTAGGCTTTTTTTTAATATGCGTTAAGTCAGTTTTATTAATGTTAGCTAAAAAAAATTAATGAACAAAATTTGTTATTTTACCTTACAGTGCTTCTATACCAGATGCGATGTCATCTAAAGGGAAATAATCCGAACAAGTGTTACCACTGATAGAGTCATCATCTAGGTTAACTATAATATTTCCTAAAACTTCTTCACATTGGTAATTGTCATTCTACATGCCTCTTTCCGTTCGGACATGTTTTACGAAGTTTCCCCACATTCACACAGTAACTCGCGAAATACCTTTTTCTTAAAGCTCCCGAATCAATTTAAATGTTTTATTATTCAAAGCCACGAAACCTTTAACCCGACACCATGCTAATTATATTGGGTTTAAATTACACTGATAAAGAATATTAACGGAGCTTTTGTACAATCATGCAACTTGGATATTTCGTCTACTGACTATATTTAGTGTTTTCTTTATATACCTGACACAAACTCTAAAAATTGGACCTTTAACTTACTAATGTCACAAGAAATATTTTTACTCAGCAACCATTTCATTATTTCTGATTTCCTGGTAGAACCACTGGGATGTTTTGCCACACTGTTTATAACAATTATTAAGTAGTACACTTCTGTGCTAAATAAGTTTTCAATTTTTTGGAACCATTCTTCAAATTCCACTCCCTTTGGTGATATTAAAGACTGGACTTTGACTTAAAACCCATAAACACCTGTATCACTTCCTATATGAGTTACTCATTAATTAATCATACTCGTTAGCCTTTACAAGTATGATTTTTTTTAAAACCTATGTTAACCCCCCTTAAAAATGCACCTGTTTGTGATTTTACCTCCTTACCAACCCAAACTTACATATCAAATGCCCAGCATTTACCCACGTTTCATCCAAATAACATGTTTGCCGTTTTTCTTTTCAAAACTGTCTAATTTGACTGAGATTATTATGAAGCCACACAATAATATCTTTTCGAAAAAACTGTTACTTCCCCTCAAAACAAACTTAAGTTTCATAGATTTTAGTAATCTGTGAAACGTGACGCGCGAAAAATTCTGCAAGTCACTGTCGGAGTTCAAAGTTTTCGATATTTTATTAAGTGAAGGAATCTTATTTCTACAACAGAATTCATGAACTTTTAGTCTCAACGACAGTTTTATCCAAAATCGCCCACTTTATCAGCCACTTTACTTTTGTCGATATTTCCGCGGGGATAAATGGTTTCCTTTCTCTTTAAATTTTTTACTGTCCGAAAAACAGAAGCCTATTTCCGTATTTCACGTCACACCCAAATCAATTTCGCGCACAGAAAGTTCATTTTTTTCTTCCTTTAACGAATTGTTAATGTCTCGCACTACGTAATGCTTTACCACGCTTGTGTTTAAAAACATAATGCAAACATCACGTATTGCATTATGGACATGGCCTTATTATATTCAAAATACTGAAATATTTTTAAAATAAAACTTAACCGCAACACTACTAAAAAACATACTGTCTTCACACCTTAAAACACTGTCAACAAGCCAACAACTTCAAACTGTTACCGTAAAGAACTAAATATAACGAAGAAATACAAGGGAAAACACTCGTGACGGCTGGAATAAACGAGGCGAGACTGGAGCTGGTAAAGGCATCAAACTACCATAAACACAACGTGTCAGCATCACGTCAGGAGAATACTGTGTCAAGTTACGTGAGACTTTTTTATCGGTGGAGTTTTAATTACAAAAACAGTGTACGGTTATTAATTACCTATGTTTCTGTCTGATTTCAGTTTTTATCAATCAAATTAAATATAATTTCAATTTTTCACTGTACCTTTTGGTATATCATATAATTTATAATTAAACGTATTTAACACCTGAACAGCAGCGTTTTCGGACGGAAATAGTTTTGTTCTGCCCTCCGCCCCGCCTCGCCCCAAGCACCGTTGAAACCCAAAGTTTAAATTTAAATTAATGGGAACAATTTCAGGACACTGAACCTCCAATGTTAGACAGTAATTATGTTTCCGTCCCGAGAGGCTGTGTTTAAACCCACAATATCATTTGTGTGGTGTTAGTTTAAATAAATATTAATTCGGGCAGTCGCCTCTGCCCTTATTCGGGGAACATAACATTGGCTTTTGTTTATAATTTATTGCGGTTAACATTTATGTGCGCCTGAGCACGTTTATTTGCTTGTACAAGCGCAAGCGCGCGCACACACACGCAGAGAGAGAGAGAGAGAGAGAGAGAGAGAGAGAGAGAGAGAGAGAGAGAGAGAGAGAGAGAGAGAGAGAGAGAGAGAGAGAGAGAGAGAGAGAGAGAGAGAGAGAGAGAGAGAGAGAGAGAGAGAGAGAGAGAGAGAGAGAGAGAGAGAGAGAGAGAGAGAGAGAGAGAGAGAGAGAGAGAGAGAGAGAGAGAGAGAGAGAGAGGTACTATTTCAAGGTCCCGGGTCGGAATTTTACCACAATGGCTGCTCTAGTAGCCCATTTTTCCAGTGGGAAATCGCTAATAATCCAGAAAATATTTCTTATTCAATATTCAGACGGTGACTACAATGTTTATTTTGTATACAGAGGAAGAAGTTAAAGTCTGACTGGCAAAGTATACAATTAGGATACACTTAAGCAAGCACTACAAGACCGAGTAGAACTAATAAGAAAATTATAGCCAAGCAGAGCACGCGAGCTGAGAGGAAATTGCATTTACTGAGGACACGACTAAAAGGACTGTCTCTGTAGTCGTAGTGCGCCCAAACCAGACACAAACATTTTGATACAAGCTAAACAAACAAACACACACACACACACACACACACACACAACGGGAAAATAAGCACTTTTGTTTCTGCGGTAAAGAATTACTTTTTACTGACGATAAGAAAAATTTTTATCATAAAGGTGTTCATTCAAAATATTACTGAGATATTTAAAAACACTGATAAAGATTTTAATACTGCTTCTTACAACGTAATTTTTACAATTATTGTCTACCTCTAATAAGTTAATAAAATATACTAAAACCTTACAGAAGAAATATTAAAGCACAAATTTTGAGATATTTAAGTTCAAGTTAGGTATGAAAATATCAACAGATGGCATACGAAAGAAAGAGAAGAGGATACCGCAAGTAAATCGCATTAGCGGATATGCCACAGGAAGCCGCAATTTGTAACAAGCGCCCGAATCTGTAACCACGTACTACCTTTACTTAGGAAGGCTTACAGTGATAAAATACAACTAGAAATCTGGTCAGAGCAATAATAATGAAAAACACGTGAAAGAGATAAAAAAAATAGGAACTTATGTTTTCCCTTAAAGTTCTAATAGGCCAGCTGAAAAACGGTAAAAAACTGTACTGAATTTATTACAGCTGACAAACATCACAACCTATGTTACGCCAGCTGATAAACAATAAGAAATTTTACTGAGTATATGACAGCTGACAAACATCACACTTATATTACGCCAGCTGATAAACTGAAGAAATTGTACTGAGTATATTACAGCTGACAAACATCACAACCTATATCATGCTTGCTGATAAACTGTAAGAAATTTTACTGAGTATATGACAGCTGACAAACATCACACTTATATTACGCAAACTGATAAACAATAAGAAATTTTATTGAGTATATGACAGCTGACAAACATCACACTTATATTCCGCCTGCTGATAAACTATAAGAAATTTTACTGAGTATATGACAGCTGACAAACATCATACTTATATTACGCCAGCTGATAAACTGAAGAAATTGTACTCAGTATATTACTGCTGACAAACATCACAACCTATATTACGCCAGGTGATAAATAGTAAGAAATTGTACTCAGTATATTACTGCTGACAAACATCACAACCTATATTACGCCAGCTGATTAACAGTAAGACATTGTACTGAGTATATGACAGCTGACAAACATCAAAACCTATATTACGCCTGTTGATAAACAGTACGAAATTGTACTGAGTATATTACAGCTGACAAACATCAAAACCTATATTACGCCTGTTGATAAACAGTACGAAATTGTACTGAGTATATTACAGCTGACAAACATCAAAACCAGTATACTACGCCAGCTGATCAACTGTAAGAAATTATATTGAGTATATTACAGCTCACAAACATCAAAACCTATATTACGCCTGCTGATAAACTGTAAGAAATTGTATTGAGTATATTACAGCTGACAAACATCACATCTATATTAAGCCTGCTGATAAACTGTAAGAAATTGTATTGAGTATATTACAGCTGACAAACATCACATCTATATTAAGCCTGCTGATAAACTGTAAGAAATTGTATTGAGTATATTACAGCTCACAAACATCAAAACCTATATTACACCTGCAGATAAACTGTAAGAAATTGTATTGAGTATATTACAGCTGACAAACATCACACCTATATTACGCCTGCTGATAAACTGTAAGAAATTGTATTGAGTATATTACAGCTGATAAACATCAAAACCTATATTACTCCTGCTGATAAACAATAAGAAATTGTACTGAGTATATGACAGCTGACAAACATCACTCCTATATTACGCCAGCTGATAAACAATAAGAAATTGTACTGAGTATATTACAGCTGACAAACATCACACCTATATCACGCCAGCTGATAAACTGTAAGAAATTGTACTGAGTATATTACAGCTGAAAAACATCATAACCTACATTAAATATTGAATTAGCCTGCCAATAAAAATATTTGTTTCAATATACATAATATAACCTTACTTGAAGAATATAATATATAAGTTTTCGACGACCATTAGAACTATGACGCTGAGAATGTGTTGTGCAAGAAGATTGCAGCAGAAAAGGGTGCACGAATATATTTTCTCCAAAAAGTATGTTACGACGTCTATAATAAGGTTACTTAAAACAAAATATTTCATTGTACTCTCACAATGACCGTACAAGATAAGAAGCTGAAACAAGTAGGCATGGGGGCCACATTTCAAAGCAAGCACAAACATATTTCCCTCGAAAATGAGATATACAAAATGTTGAGCTCTTCACAGTCTTACAGATACCTACAAACTTTCGTAAGTCTGAATTTGTTATAGCTTCTGGAAAAAAAAGGTACAATAATTTTTGTTCCTTAATTTAGATTCGGGGGAGGGGCGAAATGCGCTTTTCGGAAACCATTATAAGGTGATATCTCAAAGACCATAAGAGATAGAAAATAGAAATTAGCATGCAGGAAGACCTTAGCTCAAAATCTAAAAACTCTATTTTCGTTCCAAAATTTTAATTACAAACCGAAACGAATTTATTTTTAAAGTAATATATTATTATTACTATACATATTTTTATGACAATTATACTCGATAAAAAGCGGATTTCAAGAGCAATAAAGTGAATGAGACAAGAGTTTTTGCCAAAAAATATCACTGAATGGTTTTAAAACTGTTGGAATTGTTGTTAAATTTTACTCTAAAGATAAATTTGAAAAAAGTAGAATCAAATTCATTGAAGAAACATTCATTCAGGGTAGCCTAACAAAGAATTACGTGTCCCAAGGTTATGCTCATCATCATAGGTCTAAGTTGCAGGACCGGACGTGGTCGAGGTGTCATCAGCCAGTCTCAAGGTCATTGGTTCAAGTCTGTGGTTACTGCCGTAAGATTTACTCTTTGTTAACGCCGATCCCTTGACCTTATTAGTCTAACTGGCACAAAATACAAACGTGAAGCAAAAATAAATGTACAAAAATCTTAGTGCTCAAACCAGTTAAGTTGCGATCCTTAACAAAATCTTAAGATAAAATCACTCTCACATGGACAATTAAATTATTTAAAATAATTAATTACAAAATAAACACTAACACTCTACCTGAACAAGTGTCTCCTTGAATCGAAGAATCAGAATCTCCGTTGACACTGGTGTCCGATCTACTGTGCGCACGACAACACTCGCTACAATTGCTGCACATTGTTGCCAAATTTCACAAACCACTAATGTCGAGTTAATAGTACACACTTATCTAAAAACTGTTTTATATATTGTAAATATATATTTTATATTAATGAACACTTTAATAGGTTTAAACGTTTATTTATTGGTGTTTGGAAAGAAAAGTTTCCTTCAGGCAGTGGGGACTGTATAGTTAAATGCGATGATGGCAATGAGAGTTCTATAAATAGGAAAAAACTTATTGGAAAGTTGTGATAAAAACTTCATAAAAATGTTCATAAAAAATCACAAATTTCATAAGTGATAAAATATTATAAAAAGGTAAGCATACAAGTATCATCTACACTTGAATAATTAGGAACTTGTAATACAAGAATATGGAAATCAGGTGACGTTACTTTATTAAAGTTAAATAATCAAAAGCATTGCACAAACTTTCTCACATTCAATTAAATTATTTATTATCATTATCATTATTATTATTATAAATGATACACCCATACATCCAGAAACATAACTTACTGAAAATTTCCAAAAAATATCTGACAGTTATGGGAAAAATCCCATAAATCAACCTAATGTTTATTAAAAAAGTTTTTTTAATGTTTATGGTGTTTTTTACAGAAAAAAGGCTTGAATAATTTTTTTTTTTAATGTCCCGATGATATTACTAAGCTACATTACACGCCAAACTTCATAGAAATCGCTTAATACGTTTATTCTCAGGCGATGAGCGCGTCTACACCCACAGGCGGAAAAATGTCCGAGTAAAAACCACTTCTTTGGACTCGTGTGATATACCCACGAAAATAGCAAGAATGATTTTCTTCATGATCATTACAAAATTCAACATATTCAATTTTAATCTCATTATCCGATGAACCTGAAAGTATCATCTAAAATATTCATTATGAATGTTAAAATGTTTTCACTCTTTTAACAAACAAACAGAAATTATTCAAACATGAATAGAAAACAAAATGACTTGAGGAATTTAATATTCGCGGCAGACTGTAACTAGAGGTCGAAGGAAGGAAATAACTGTGTGTCAAAAAGCAAACATAATCTGCCGAGAATCCGGCGTGAACACAGTCAGCTATTGCATTCCGAAATGTAGTCGATGACGCTCACATTATTAATTTCACACTGTTGACTTCGGCGCCCCTTCCCTTTCGGCATTCGATAACATTGGACGTGTCTGAAAATATCCAAGGTTGGAGGGTCGTTACATCGACTGGGTGTTGTAGCAAGTGAGTTAACAGCAAATAGGTAGATATAATTTGCATTAAAAGTTTTATATTAATGAGTAGAAATAAACATTTCTCTAATTACGACCAAATTTTACAAATCACAGTCGATCACAGTTTTGGTTTTGATTCTTCAAATACGATCAAAGTGTTAAACTATAATGTAGGCCCAAGTGTTAATCTATAGTTTTCTAATTTTTTAAAATTTTTATTTTTATATTCACTGTCCGAGTATTGACAACAATTCTACAAACGCATCCTGTTCCAATTATTCGACTGATATGAAATTAATACCGTATTTGTAATTACAGTTAACGGCCTCATAAAACGTTTCATTACAAAAAACGTTTTTCATTACAAAAACGTTTCATTATTGAAAAATACACCACGTTTACATTATCCAACTGTTATGAATTTACAGTTCACAGTATAATTGGTTACATATTCATACGAAATTAATCGCAGTGACTGTACTGTTGTGAAACTTGTATTGGTCACATATTTATACAAAATTAATCGTTGTGACTGTACTATTGTGAAACTTGTATTGGTCACATATTCATACTGAATTAATCGCAGTGACTGTACTGTTGTCCAACTTGTATTAGTCACATATTTATACCAAATTAATCGTTGTGACTGTACTGTTGTGAAACTTGTATTGGTCACATATTCATACTAAATTAATCGTTGTGACTGTACTGTTGTGAAACTTGTATTGGCCACATATTTATCGCAATGACTGTACTGTTGTGAAATTTGTATTGGTCACATATTCATTCGAAATTAATCGCAGTGACTGTACTGTTGTGAAACTTGTATTGGTTACATATTCATACAAAATTAATCGCAGCGACTGTACTGTTGTCAAACTTGTATTGGTCACATATTCATACGAAAATAATCGCAGTGACTGTACTGTTGTGAACCTTGTATTGGTCACATATTCATACAAAATTAATCGCAGTGACTGTACTGTTATGAAACTTGTATTGGTCACATATTCATACAAAATTAATCGCAGTGACTGTACTGTTATGAAACTTGTATTTCATTTCCTGTTTCATAGTATCGATACCGTTTCAACTAAGTTGTTTTCTTTATTCAATCATAAAATTTATAGGGCGTACATGTGATATAAAAAAATGAATGTATTTTTCACGAGAAATTAAAATTTGTCACAATTTCTGATAAAACGTTCTTAGTTAAATTAAAGCATTTTTGTCAAATCAGACTTATTTCGTTCTACGAATAACTGTTTTCGGCAACGAAATACTATTGTCGGTTCAAAAAGTAAAGACAAAATATGTTTCTTTCCGACAACAAAAAATAAAAACTATTTTTCATTTACACTGCTTTAAATTTTACAGAAAAAGATTCTAAGCATACCGAATTAAGTTTAAGCGGTTAAAGATAATTAAAAAGTAAATATTTTTGTCAAACAATGGGGAAAATATATTACGTAAAGAAAGATAAACACATTTCTGAATAAAACAGAAAAAGAGACCCCTTGTGAAAAGGTACATCATTATGCATAGGAAAAGTTGATAAAATTGGAGGATCAGCTTTACTTGTAGGAGAGGACTTTAAGCCAACCAACAAATTATAAAAAGTTTAGACGTCAATAAAAGTAAGTGAACAAATTCATCACTGAAGGTAAATTTTACTATAATCCCTATTTTTTAAAATAAAAATAAAAACTAGAACACCTGATTGTAACTAGTCCCTAAGAAAGGACAAACGGTGAGAGGAAAGGGTAAACAAATTGAAGTCTTCATCGAAATTCCTGATCTTTTTGATATGCTAAACCTCTCTCTAGGTGATTGAAAATTACTATTCAAAGCAACCAGCTATGCTCCTATTGAATAGAACGACTTTCTCAACTGAATTGCTTATGTTATTACTATTGCTTCAATTCTTTCAGTATGGCCGTAGTTCTCAAAAGAAAAAAATTACAAAAACGGTGAACTGCTTGCATTTAATTAATAAGACATAAAAAGGGCTGAAATTTAATTCTAATCTCCCAAAAAACTATGGAGGAAGTAACACAACAAATCTGAGCAAATTAGTCCGTCAGATCACAAAATATCTGTGCAATATTATAGTAGCGGTTCAAAGAACATTGCAACTCGCAGTATATTCCTAATTCATACACAGAACACTCCACGACAGCGCTCGTAACGTTTTCACTCAATCTAACCATAACCGTAATATTCACTTAAAATGCTACCTACCAAACTCTACTAGAAATTGTATGCTCTTTTTCCACGAAGCGGTCAAAATTATGATACGTGTTGCCGTCCAGCCAGTATTACATGAAACAACCAGCAACTACATTCTCAATGTTGGATCAGAGCACGCCATCTTGAAACGGAAGTGAATGGGAAAAAACCTTACACATAAATCTTTCTGGCTTTATAAAAGGTATTTTCGTACCAAATTTCAAAACAATCGACCATATTCATTGATTAAAATTGTGTATACTCATCATCGTTAAATCGGAAGCCGCCATCTTGAAACGGAAATAAATAGGAAAAAATGATGAACATACGTCATTTGGGGGAGGTTTTTCATACAAAATATCTCCGTACCAAATTTAAAAATAATCGGTCAATGCGTTTGACTAAAACTGCATACACTCGTTATTGTTAATCAAAAACCGCCATCTTGAAAAGGAAGCGAAAGGGAAACATTTATTCATACGTTGTTCGGGCTTTATACAAGTACCTTCGCACCAAATTTCAGAACAATCGGTCAATACGTTTGGCCAAAACTGCGTAACAAACACACAAACACACAAACCGAACTGTATCGTTTTGCTCGGTCAGTGATATTCCTTCGTACTTCTGGAAGTTAAAACCGTTCGATAGGAAATGTAAAGGACAATAAAAAAGGTATTTTGATTGTTAATAGTTTTGGTTGAAAACTTTTAAACGCCCATTAAGTTGGTTATTGTTTTCCAATTAGGCCTGTAGCAGGTAAACAAGCAAGCTAACCTTCAATTTTATTGATCGAACCGATTCAGAGATATAACATACTTTGCTAAAAAAAAAACTGCCGAGAGATTTCCGAGTAGTTTTGAGTCATCCTGTAAAATAAAGCAAAATGTCTAATGCACAAAATCTACACTAAATAATTTAATTTAAAAATATCTATGGAAGTAACTAAATTACTTTACCCTGAAATGGTTAAATAATACAATAACCAACAGCCGAAGCACTATATTATTGAAAAACTGTAGTAAAGCATTCCTTTCAAAGTGTAATTGATACAGTTATGTTAAATCAGGGTAAATTTATCTTTACTTTGTTTTGCACAAGTTTTATATTAATTTAATAAGTTTTTATTTTTTCCGTTTAACGGTTTTCATTGATCTAGGCTTGATGTTTTCCAAATTCCTGAGCCCAACAAAGAAATACTTTACTTTTACTTGGATGTCCCCGAAGGGGGTGCAGACTAACTGGTGCAGCTATAGACCAGTCTCAATAGGTGCTATTGAGAGTATTTAGACGTCCCTCGCGGTACCCGAGTCTAACACACACTTACACTTACAACACTACACTTATGACTTTAACACGTTATACTCACACTTACATTTAGCCTCAATGTGTTTTTCGCCTTAAAATAACAAAAAACAAAAAAATATATATTTCGATATTCTGCAAAAATCGTTGAAGACTAATCTAAGTGAAAATATTTAATGAATTTAATGACATTTGTAATAAATGTATATTGAAAACGGTATTTTTAAGGCCTCTTTTCTGGACAAAAGAATTTAAAAATTCGCATTTTTCTCAAAATCGGTTCTAACAAAATATATAAAACTCTGTAAATTCTCCCTAAAAAACACATTTCAGGATTTGTTGAAAAACTAAAAGATTGGCCTTTTTTGAAAACAGTTCACCAAATTTTCGACAAATTTTGGTCATAAATGATGTAATGATGCAATTATTAAATAAAAAAAATAACCCTGACCGCGTTGAGTTAATCCTTCGATTTTTTCACAAAACCGTGTTTGTATTTATAAGAGTTGAAAAAACTCATATTTCAAATTTGGTACACTGATTTGACTGTGTTTTTTTTGACACTAAAATTTCAGAAAACTGTAATTACTCATATTTCTTTGTCCGTAGCTTCTTGACGTTTTACTACGGAAATATTTGACTGTTAGTGCAATGTTTCTCCACTAAAACGTGGGATTAACTATCTTACTGTACGCAGCTCCTAATTGGCTATAAAATATAGGCCAAGTCGTTCGCTGTTGCCTCTCACGACCAAGAATTACCCACTTAGCATCCTTTGATCGCGCAGGTAAAGTGTTAAAGTTAAGTTGGTCCTCCTTCTGCACGGCTACCCTTGGTTTTAATTATTCTTTTGACACAACAACGTTCGATCTAACCTGATTTAACGGCACTTTGCTCTACTTTGTGGGAAATGAACGCGAAAGGATAAGATTGTGTCACCAAAGGCAAGCTTCTTTTAATATAAATAACTTCCATTGTTGTCATTAAAATTTAGGAAAATCGTGCGTAACTGGCAGAAACTTTGTTTTCGGCTTCTGTTTGTCAGCAACATATCCCTAGGGCGTTAACGTTAAGTTAGAAACTAACAGTTTCGCTAAAAAAATACGAAAAATTTCACAATGAAAAAATAATCATTTTTATACCATAATTTATTTTTAGAATGTAATAGTTGGTGCCTTTATTCTAATGGTGAAGTATTTGGGTTATATAATTGTATTTTTAATTTAAACTGTAGGCTATAATTTAATTATATGGGTGCCATAATTTTAAACAGGACTGTACACAACACAATCATGGTTGCCTTTGAGTACTGTTTTTTTTCAAACGACGTTCGTGTTATGTTATGAATTAAAAATAATTTTCAAAACACAAGTAAAAAAGGCACTATTTTGTAACCATCAAACCATTCATTTTTTAATTACTTTCTCGCTATATAAGTAAAGTGTAAAAAGTATTATAATAGTTTAAAAAAAGTTCTTTAATTATTGAAAAATACATCCTCAATTTAGTTTCCATTCCCATACGCAGGAGCGCGTGTGATTCTGTTCGCGCACAGATCAGTAGATGTCGATTGTACTAAGGCAAAACGTATTTGTTAAACGCCTAACGCTTCAGATTTTTCTGTAATTTTGGTCATATTTGAGACATTTCTCAAGTTAGTGTACCAAATTCAAATTAAATAATTTGTAGTTCGAATTTATAAAAAAAAGTAAAATAAAAATAAAAACCATGGAGGTTTTTTCCAATTCAGTCTTTTGCCTTAACTGTCTTTACATCAAATTTAGCTCAATGACTACAATTAATAATAACAAATTACAAAAAAATATTGATTTTGAAAAATTTTAATAATTTTGAAGAAAATTATTATACATATATAAGTTTTGTTTCGGGGCCTCGTTTAGGCCATCTTTTAAATAACTGCATTAGATGTAAGGAAGTTCGTACAAAGTTTTGTTAATTCAGTAAATTTAAAAATGTCGTTTTATAGAACTGAGCTACAATGAAAACTTCTCGTCTCGACTCAGGTGCGCAAGTTCCCTTTTTCGCCGACAACTAATAACCAAGCAAGCCAAGTGTGAGGTGGCCCGGGTAAATATTCCGCTACATCAATTCCGAAATTGAATATTGATAACGCCTGGTGAGTGGTGAGTGAACAGCAACGCTCAGTTCCGTGTAATCTTAATGAATTTTATATGAAGCGGTGTCCCATCCGAAGGTGACACATTCTGCAAAATATTCTACGGACACTGTCGGCCATATTGAATCTATTTCCTATAAGACTAATGTTAATTAAATATACATATTACTCCGCTATTTGTTAAGGTAACATTTTGTTTAATATCTTATAATAAAGGTATTTTATATCGAAAAGTGATCAGATTTTTATATTATAATTATTATTGTGGTTTTTACTTATTTTTTTTACAAAAAAGCAAAAATGTATACAGGAATAAAACATTAAATAGAGATATTAAATATAAATGTATCCTAACAAATTGTATCGTTAATTAATATTATTCATATAGGAAATTCATTCAAAATGCCCGATAGGATCCACATTTTCTGCTCTAGTGCAGAAAATTAGAAACACAATTATACAGCAACAAAATACCGAAAATGTGTGTTAACAACCAAAGAACACAAAATATCACCAACTACGTTTACTTCTTATCAATTCATGCTGCGTTTGTATAGAGAAAGTCAAACGATATTTAAAAACCAAACGAGAGTGTTTGATGTAAAGATATATTTAGAAATTTCCTAAGTCAACAAACTGTTTTTTTTTCTTTTTCCACCTTAGAAGAAAAGATTGAACCGGTATTGCTAGCATTTGCTGTTTTAAAAATAGCTAAAAGTTGGTTTTATATTTCACACTTTAAAGAAAACTAATACAATAATGTGACAATAAAATAGGCTTTATTAAACAATGGTTCGCGGAATTTTAAAAAATTCGTGATTATTTGTAAACAAAAAAATTCTGACACTTCGCAATATAGGAATTCACGAATAAGCCAGTAAACTCGTTTTGAACAATTAAAATGTTGAGTATAGTTTGTAATATAGATTCAGCAAACTATTTCAAATTTAAAGGCAATTTTGAAATTCGTTTTTGCCAATTATTTTTGTTTTTTGTCGATATTTTTCAAATAAAAATATTTCGTGATATTTCCACGTTACCTTAAATGCTGAAGAGCTATTTTATACAATTTTATATACAGTTTGAAATTTTGAATGATAAAGATTTAAAAAATCACAGGAAAGATTCAGACAGTATTTAATGACAAAAGATGTGTCTCGTCTAAACATGAAAACAGAACGTTACAAAAAAAAATTATTCTTATTTTTACAATACAAAAATGTATAAAGCACACTACTGTATTACTAATAAAATAAACATTAGTTTAATTCATAACTACTAACATAACAAAAAACCTAAATCCCGTTTAAGGATCACGTAGGTTTTGATCATATTATAATTGGTAGAAAAAAAGATTAACGTGAGAACCAATAATCAAACGCTTATTAAATGTATAATTATTGGCGTTTAATTGCAATAAATGTTGATCTGTTATTAATGAACTCCAATTACACCCCAATTAACTAGCATCACTATTACAAATATTAAAACGTTGATTGCGTCAAACTGTCTCAAATAATTTACAAAGTAAACGAATTAAAACGACTAATAGGTAGACATTCAAATATCGATAAATACAGTTTTACACGATTATTCGTTTAAAAACATTGTTTAAAAGTATTTTCACTGATGAATGACTAACCGACGTTTGACAATGCTACATTCACACATCAAATTGTAACCCCTTCAGACTCTACGAACGCAATGCGTCACAGAGCTGTCTTGCAAAGTGTATAAGCAGCGCCGTTAGAAAATATCAAAAAATTATAACGCAGTTCTTTAATTAAAGAAATCTTTCCGTCAAAAAAAAATATTCAAAAACTCAATTCAAGCGTTACAAAACGAATATTAAAAGTTAAAACAGTATCGGAATGAAGTAAATCCGATTTCTGAGCGATAATTCAGTAAAACAATATTTTAATGGCAAAGTATTTGTTCCGTCAGTGGGAATTATGTTGCTAATCACAAAAAAAGACAAAATTTTACTGATATCACAGTTTAATCTAGTAATGAATTGTTTTAGAAGTTACCAACAGAAGTTTTTCAAGCATGGTTGTAGAAAATCAACCGTGATAGATTTTCAGAAAGAACCATTGCAAACCTTAAATTGAGAACGTATCAGAATGAAGTAAACATTTTTTTAATGGCAGCATACACACGATTTCTACTGTTAAGGTTTTTTGAATGTTTTTTGCAAAAAAATATTAATTTTTTCTACTACACCAGGACAGAGTTCCAGAAACGCTCAAGTAAAATTTAGAATTACAATAATTTACTGAATCAAAAAAAAAATTATAATAGAAACTTAGTTTAAACTTCTTAAAATAGTCAACAAATCTCTATAAATGGAAAAATCATACTTGACTCATTAAAAACATTTTTCACTGAACACAGTTACATGAAATCTGTATCAATAGACTATTACTTCTACGTATAAAATCTGGTTAAATCATCCTTCTCTCTTTTAACAAAAAACCATTTAATTTTAATAATTCTGTAAAAAATACGTTATGAAGAATTTAGAACCGTGGTTTATATTACATAGTTACAAAAAATAATGAACCATATTCATATATTTGCAATAACAAAGCAAGAATTAAAAGAGAAATTTGTATTAAACTTTGAACTAACTTTTTAAGAGTACATTTTTCAGTAAACAAACTGAAAAACGAAAATCAAAACATTAATTATTGCGTTAGATTTTTAAAAAATATGAAATCGAAAATTAGAAACGTTAAATATTTTTTTAATTGTTAAAGGACGTATTTTTCAAACTCACAAACACTTTTATTTTAAAGAGAAAACTACCAAATTAAATTGTACGACAGCTTTTATATATTTTTTTTTTTTTTTTTGAAGCAACCAATTCCAAAATCCGTCACGAACTGAACATCGCGAACTGTTATTACACTGTTTATCACTACAACACTTCTGTTAGTTTTAAAATTTCTTCCACTTCTCCATTATATATCAGTTCGGTCAATGTTATACTGAACTGCAGCGGCTGAAACTAGGACGGTCGTTTTGGGGAGGTCGATTCCGGGCCTGCGCACTGCTGCGGCGGAACTTTACTATAACCCTTACGGAATACATCGACTTGGCGCAGGAGGGGAATATAATAAAAACAGAACTACAAGCGCGATCTTACCGAGGTCCTCGTTCTTTAATAAACATTAAATAAAATATTTCGTTGATAAGGAAGTCAGGATTAACTTGGGATATTTTTGAGCAGTTATTTTTACTTTTTTCTAATTTTACTTTAGTGAAATCTAAATGTCTATCAGAATGAATGTACGTAGGCTATAATCCTGAGGTTCAGGGATTTATGGCTGTTCTTTTTTCAATTTAAACTTTTACGTTTAAAAATTTTTAACATTTAAAAAATGCGTTTACGCATTATTAACAAAACAGATACAGTAAAACAGGCTCTAAACGATTTTCAGTAGCCATTATTATTTACCTTTAACATCGAATAAAGAAAAACCATAACGAGTACTACTTGAATTTTTAAATTTTGAATTTTCTGCGATAATAATCAAACATGATTATTATTAAATACATCACTTTTTATTTTTTAATCCATTTAAAAACATACTTCCGTCTTCCTGAACTTTAAACAAGGGGATTTGTAACTTCTAAAAATTTTATATTTGTAGCTGCTACTTTCGTATAGTATTTTATTCAATACTTGCCTAGTTCGCAGGCCAAACCCGATTACGGTCTCAGGCTTTTTTACAATTTGCGTAACAATCTTTAAACAACAAAGATAACTTTAAAATTATCTATTTTTAATAAGTATACAAAATTATTGTCCAAATTATCAGCTGTTTAGTAGAATTACATAATTACATATTATTTAGTAAGATATACAGGTGTTTTATTAACAGCTGAGAAACAAAATTAAATACGATTTTGTTGGGGGGGGGTATTTACAAACATTGTAGCCAATACACTATTACTATCCCTGCGTTTATTGGGTAAACAAAATTATGAAACAAGGATAATAAATATAAAATCACTTAGCATAATATTATCGAAGTTGTAGTTAATGGATAGAAATCAGCTGTTTGGAGATTATTGTTTGGCCTCTATTGCCGTAACACCACCGTTACATTACAAAATGAAAGTTTTGCGCTTTTGATTTTATATTAAGTAGTAGATTCGAGTATCACCTAAAACTCAGTAGTTTTTAGGTAATGTAAACAATTTTTTAAAAAAATCATTGAAGTGATTGTTTTTTTATACGTTCAGAGAAGCCTTTACATTCCAATCACAATTTGTAAACTTAATAACCACTACCCCCTCCCTATAAAATTGTACTTAAAGCTGCGGTGTGGAACTTTTTCTCATATGTTTTTGAAAGTTATTTCACTATCGTAACATTAAAATCACCGTTTTTACTCTGTTTTTACGCATTGTTTTAGAATTTAGAAAATTAAAATAAATCTTTATAAAAATAAAATCATTTTCTTATTATCGTTGGAATTTTAAAACATGTTAATCTGTGCAAGTTTTAACAGTGATTACAGTAGTGATATCGGTGTTTTATATAAACGTGCAACATAAAAAAGAAGTTTTAGAATTTTAAGAAATAAACAGGCTAAGGAAGATCACGATTGGTTGCTTTGTGTTTGTACAAAACAAAGGTCAACATACAGTACACTCTAACAGGTGCGGCTGCTGACAATGCAGCGTGTAGACGCCATTTTATTAGTAAATAAATCGTACGTAACACTTTATTTTGAAAAAATCAAATTCAAGAAGTGGGCTGGTACGATGCACGTCTTTCCACGTAACAAAAACATACAGTAAGGCATTACCTTACAGGAATAGAAAAATAAACGCAGCACGCAGTTGTTTCGCTGACGTGATAGAAGCGAATTTTTAAAAATATTTATTATCTTATCCTTTTCGAAATTCTGATTTCACCATCACAGTCAGCATTAAATTCTATGTATTACTTTAAACTTTCAATTTACACTGAAAATAAGAAAACGAACCCTGATTGCCGTCAAAAAATTTCCCAATTTCGGTGGATTTTGAAAAAAAACAAAATGAGTCTTTTATGCTGATTAAGATTATGAGATCAAATTAAAAAAACATTTAAGACAAAAAGTTATACATTTTTAAAAATTTTAAATAACCGCCTTTTCGAAACTGTTACAAGAATTTTGATAGTTAACGAAATTGTCCAAGCTATTATCATAATTGATATTTGTGACAAGTTTGAATGAAATGAGAACAAAATTTCGAACGTGAACATGCTAACACAAAATATGTAGGGAAATATATAGGTGTGTGTGTGTGTGTGTGTGTGTGTGTGTGTGTGTGTGTGCGCGCGCGCGCGCGTGCACGTGTGTGTAAATTTAACTACCTCTCAAAACGTAATCTAGAGGTCAAGGTCGGTATTTCAAATGTCAAAGTTCGGTGTCTGGATTTTACCGTGACAATCGTTCCCATAACTCATTTTTCCAAAGGAAATCCTCTAAAATAATATGCAGAAACAATCTATTTGAAAAAATCATATTTGTAGAGATGAAAACAAAAATATCAGATGCTAGATTAATTAAAATATTGTTGTTTTCGAATATCGTAATCCAAGGCCCGGTTCTACATTCAGACACAGGTCCCGGTAGTTACCACCCGACGGATAAACGTACGGTAGCAATGACAGCCTATCAGTTCGGTTACTTTTATCTGGACAACTTGACACCGACTCCTTCAACTAGCCGATAATCTTATCAATAGAACAGCGAGATTATTCTCCAGACAAGAACTACCGAAAATTTGTAGAACACCTTCCTTTCATTTATCGGGAGGCTCTTTATCTGAAACTTGTCGGGCAGCTGTGGGGATATTGTAGAACTAGGCTTAAAATAGGATTTGTTGTAACTTTTAACCCAATCAGCTGTTTGGTTACGAAAAATATATCAGTGATAGGTCTAGTCAAAATAATAACTAGATTTTAACAATTAATTTGCTACTATCGTCACACTTAAAACAAAATTTTGGGAAATAAAAATACGATCCTAAAATAAATTTGTTCCAAACGGTATTTGTTGGTAAAAACCGGAGATAATAGCAAACACGGACTTTCAGTTTTACTGGAAATTCTTCTAAAAACATTAGTGATTAAATTAAATTTATAAATATTTAAAAGTTGTATCTTTGCGCTCATTTTGCGGTACAAATTTATCCGGGACGAGGTATAGTAATGAAAACAAACATTAATCAACGGAGAAGATGAGATCCACCCAAGAATAAATCAAAGTTCTAATTGAATTCGGGCACGGCGAGAAATGATTTATTGCGCTGTGCGCTGTCAACTCACTTCGGAGCAGCTTTTGTTCTTCGGCCGAACTCGAAATGTTTTTATTTCAATTTTTACGTCACGTGGTCCTATTGTTTCCTGTATTTATGTGTATATCTTGGCCTGTATCAACGCATAAGAAAGTGATTTGGCTGTGAAACAAATGCGCTGTTATGGCTTCGTTGAAACGATTTCTGTGAACCTGTTTTTATTATTCTGCTACTGTAAAGGGTGTTATAAATGTTTGTACTTTTTTTGGCGACGATGGAAATTCAACAACTACAATGATCAACAACAATTTAATATACGGACGTGAAACTGATTCCGTGGGACAAACTGCCATAGTTAATCAAGTCTCTCGTCTGACTTTTCTTAGAAATGAACAGGTAACCAGTTCCGCGAGGTTTGCACATTGTGCTAGCGGTCAAGTCAGTAACCGATCAAAATACCGGGAAAGTTAGGGGTGGGAGGATGATGGTCGGCGAGGTAGTTCTGTCATGGTTAACTTCACTTTTCAATTAGAGATGTTAGTGTTTTGTTTTTTGTTTTTTTTTTAAGATGGAACATTGAAAAGTTGCTTGGCAGTTTCAATAACTGTATTATATTCACGCAGATGTTCCACGGAAAATATAAATATATTAGCAGTAGCATATGTCCTGTTAAACGGCCTTACATACTGTCTAATCCGAAGTTTTTAAGAGTATTTTCTGCTTTAAAAAGTTACGGTTAGTCCTCGAAGAAAATCATTAAGTTGGTTTTGAATCTGCTGTGATTGAAGCAGTGAGAGAAGTGTTCTTCATGTCATAGTATCAGGATGAGCTTGAGTAACTTCAGTACCCAGCAAAATCCGTTCAACTTTTTCAAAATGGCGATTAATCTAAATCTACAAAAAATCATAACTTTTGATATTGCACTGTATTTGAAAATCTACTTTTTACCATCTTAATCAGCGTTAAAATAACCATTTACAGTGATAATTTATGCAGAATAAAACTTTATTATTATTGTGATATCAGAATTTAAAAAAAGTGAGAAAACACTATCTTGATAATGACATTGACCATTGTTTCCATCACGTCAGCGACACAGCTTTGTTTATTCTGATAATTATTTCAACGTATTTTAAAACGCAAGCTTAATACTAGATTTATAAAACGTCAGAAACATGATTTCTGCGCCGACAATTAACGTTGCGACATTGGCAACCCTGCGTTAACGTTAAGGCTACTTCCGAACAACGACTCCATAATGTTTAAGAGCCATTCAACTTTTAAAAATTAATGAGGGGAGTACAACGGTGTTTACACAGTCAAAGCGAAATGTTAAGAAAAGACAAAAACTGCCGAGCCGAGGAGACAAAGCGACATCTCGTGTAGACGCAGTAATTAATTGTGTATACTACAACCCTGAACCCCAGTCTCGTGCTTGCTCTGTATGAACTTTACAAGTACTGTACATTG
Source organism: Callitettix versicolor (assembly GCA_022606455.1). Taxonomy (NCBI): domain Eukaryota; kingdom Metazoa; phylum Arthropoda; class Insecta; order Hemiptera; family Cercopidae; genus Callitettix; species Callitettix versicolor. The sequence goes on from CM040186.1 coordinate 88,752,698, forward strand.
TTCCTAACACTGGAGACTTGTATGCAATATAAATACCACTGAAAACAGTTAACACGTTCTTTTCATAAATACACAAAATAACCGTTAAAAATATACTCAAATCTGCTCAAATATTCACAAGGACTGTACAATAGACTTGTTCTATTTAGCGTTGCTATAGTACATGTAACTTGTACTACAACTATTTGCAAGCTAGTAATAGCACAAAACGTAGAAAGTCATCTGACATAATTTAATTTCAAAATAACAGGAAGTGTTTTAAAACTTCCTGAAATATAACACCGTACAGTAACAAGCCGCCTCGGTGGCCTAGTGGATAGCGTACTAGGTTTTCACCTCGAGGACCCGGGTTCGATTCCCGGCGAGGGCTTGGCATTTTCATACGCTATAAATCATCCCATCGTCTGCATTAGCCCCCCCCAAAAAAAACGTACAGTAACATTTTAAAATACTTCTTTAAGACACTAGTAAATTGTAAAAAGATAGCTGAAGCTTATTTTAATAGTCTTTGTCTTAAATGTGAAGGAAAAATATGGATTCTTCTTAAATAAGCCTTTAAGGAGGGGTATAAAGGTTTTTTTTGTGTTTAACGTCCGACTATTGTGCACACTTGGGCTAATTCAGACGATGGGATGATTTATAGCATATGAAAATGCCAAGCCCTCGCCGGGAATCGAACCCGGGTCCTCGGGGTGAAAGCCTAGTACGCAATCCACTAGGCCACCGATGTATGTAAAGGGCGGAAGTTTCCATAATAAATGAGTAGTAATGATCAGCTGTGTTAAACGTCAATATTTTGAATAACAGCTGTTTTAGATTTTCTTTATAGTATTTTCTTATTTACTTGAGTTCAGTTTTCAAAAGATTCCGAACAAATCTATTCTAGAGTGTTTCATTTAAATATTTGTTGTTTTTGTATCCCATTTATTCTTTTTCTTTTACCTTTTTTCATATTGAAATTATCTTTACATTTTAATTGGTATTGCATGTCATTTATTTACCTTTAATAAACCAGTTTACTAATAGATCTTTAACCCCTGTCTTCTACTGCTTAAGTCCTAGCAGTTCATACCCCACTCCATCTTCTCCCTCTCCTGTATCTTACATAATATCTTTCAACTTTACCTTAGTGTATCACTTGTAAGTTGAAAAAGATACTGAGTGAAAAAACTCTATAGTAGATTAAAACTGTGTTTTTATTTATAAACCTTTATTTAACTTCTACATATTAAAGCCTTAAATTTCAAAATAGTTCTAGGCTAACTTAAAAACAGCGATACGCTTATACAAAACAAAAATGCAACCGCTCAAAATGCTTGATTTTTTTTTAAATGGAGTACTTTTTATGTCCTCTAAAAGCTAAACGGTTTGTCTGTACAATTTATATTTTAGTTTTTTTTATTTCATGCATTACAACTGCCAAATCTGGCATAAATTTCTGTCTGATCAATATCTTTTTGTTACGTTAAAATGCAAATTTCGCATTTTAAAACGAAACAACACGACAGATTTCAATGGAAACGTTTATGTTTTAAATATGTTTTTCCAAGAGTAGACTTCCATGTGATTTCTTCGTGTAAAATGTTAATTGTCTGGTTACATATTAAATATGTAATAACTTAACTTTTTTAAATATTTTAAAAATAAAATTTTATGGACGTCTGTTTTAAGGTTTTGGTTCAACAATCTTATTTATTTTGGCAGACAAAATTACTATACAAAACCCAATATCTTCTCTACAAAACATACGAACTTACTATAGTTTACACTGAAACAAAATTTTCAAGTCAGTTAACAAAATAATTAACCGTAATTTTTATTTCTAGAAAAATACTGTAGAGAAGCACGCGTAACCTGCTACTGTATATACAGACACAGTTAAACAACTCTTCTATTCTATTCTTTATTAAAATGGCTGTAGAACTATGCCTGGAGAGAGACGCAGCTTCTTGTTTGTTTACAAAGCGTCTTCCCGTCCTGTAACTACCCTATATATAGATTTATCTTTGTTCTTTCAATGACTTATTTCGAGCATTGTGTACACAAAGCATTGTTTGTCGTTACATCTGGCTTACGCCATTCTTTGCCTCTAAAAAATAAAGAACGCAGCACGCAGCTGTCTCGTCAGTGATTTATCCGAATTTCATTTAAAACTAACTGATGAGTAATAAAGTAGTTAACATCCAATATTGCTTTTGTAAATATAATACATTATTGTTAAGAAAATTATTAATTAGGGCCTACTGGAGCTGTTAATTAATTAATGAGTTGTTTTAGCAAAACTTATACATACGAAAGATAAAAAAGTTGCCACACTAAAGATAAGTGCGTCAGAATTACTATTGCTGATAAACGTCAGACGGTCAACATTTGTCATTCTGCAGAGAAGTATAGTCGTTCACAAAACTGAGTTGTGTACCGTATGTTTAGTCTATCCCACTACACGTATGCTCAGAGACGATACCGATTTTAGATAACTGTAGTTTGTGAAATCTCTATTAATCAATGTAAGCCAATTAATGTAAATACCACGACTTTCTTTTTGATACTGTATTCTTTCTCACGTTTTTAAAAACACTAAATGTTTAACATTTAAACATATAGTAACAAAAATAATGTGCAAAAAATAATCTTTTTTTACATCTCATTTCTTACTAATCTTTAAAATGATTTTTGGTAACACTTTTTTATAATACCACTCAGATATGACGTCATTTTTTCTTGGTCTTTACAGTAACGTTAAGACCAAATATTCCATTCTATAAACAGAGAACGTGAGTATATATTTACTTAAATGTGTGTAATACTCTAGTGCTTTGGTCTGATTTGATTCAAACTTAACACAAAAATCGATTTCGTTACCCACTGAAATCGATTTCTTTTCAAAATGGTGGTTACACAAAATACTATTAAAAGAAAACAAAACTGTTTCTTAGTTTCCTGTAAATCTTTTTTCACTATTATAATAAGCGTGATATTGTTTTGATAGTTCATATTTTGGAAATTAGCTTCCAACTACGTCAGCGGGACTGCTATAGTTATTATATTCCTTATTTGTCACGTGATACTAAACTAGTTTAGCAGATACCAGAAAGACGCACAGTTCAAGCTTGCGGTATCATTGAAGAGTTATATTCAAGCCTTTAATCTATGAAATGAACAAAATAAGTCCAAAAGCAAGTTCCAAACTATCACTTTACCTAAACTCATATCTTCTTGTTTATAACCTATTTATCTTTGTTTACTTCATTACAACCTTGTCTTTAACATCTCTTTTATTTCCTTTTCGTGTTCTACCCAGAGTCATTCCGATACCATAAAATTTCTGAGTGCTTATCCCTCGGGACGAGCGTTCCATCCATGCCCTGCCAGCTATTTCCGACAGTACTCCAATATCTTTCCCCAGTCAACCCTAATTTTTCTTTACCGAAAACGTCGTGTCGAGTACCATCTGTTCACTTGATAAAAGAAAATAATATATGTTATCTCTTCATTTTCATTAAAGTTCGAATATTACTACTATTTGCTAAAGTTTACTATTTAGGTTTACTACTTACATACACTAGTTGCAGTTATTTTACAAAATAGTTATATTTAAAGAGAAATGGTGACAGATAAAATAATTCACCAACTTACTCTATTTTATTAAAACTTCATTATTAAGCTAAATAATTTAAAATAGCATCAACAATACTCAACAAATTTTCTTCTTATCAAAAATTAATAGGATTACCCAATTACTCTACGTTTCCCCTCTTACCGCTCTAGTTTAGTTGCAAATTACTACTTCCGTACAAACTTTCAGTATTCTCTAGATATTACAGAGTAATGCGCTCGACGGAAGGAAATGCAATGTTGAAATTTATTGAAACTAGAAATAACATTAAAGTGAGATATAAAATACCATATCTCTTGCAATAAAAGTACGAGAGCGATGTAATATTGAATATGATATTTTTGCCTGTCGCTGTATAAAGTGAGTGGGTTCTATTAATATTTATACCAACACATGTCGTCATAGCCTGTACACCCTAGAGCGTAACGACTCTCTTTACAGTTGATATTTGTCTAGTATCAGAAATAACGTTAACAGTTTTGTTACAGTCACTAATTAACTCAGTCTGTTATTGTCTGACCTTCAGGCATTGACGGTTCAGCATTTTATTGCAGTGTAATAATTGTCATTGGTTTTCACATTGTAAGGTTTAACATTTTAGCTGATTATTACAGTTTTAGAAATACAAAAACATTTCATCAAAACGATAAATGTTCAGTTTGTTTTCTCCGATGATTTTGTGAACCGTGCATAGTTGTTATCCAAATTTCGATAATTGGCCGTTATTCTCTATCGATTGCAATCAGTAAAGGTTTAAAGCTTTATAGTTACTACAGACCGGCGCTTTGTTTTGCCGTTAAAGCACTGTACAAATTAATACTGAACAGGAGCTGGTAACGTCAATTCAATGTGGAAATCATTTTTTATAATTGTACTATACACTACTGGTTTGATACACTTTTCCGCATTCAATAACCCGACAATAAGACCGAAAAATCGGCCAAATTTATCGATAATTTTATCAGATTATACGCACATTTTGTTCATGTATGGAGAATCATAAGTTAATGTAAAATCTGAAATCGATTTTGAAAAGCGAGGCAATTCTTAGTTTTATCGGTGTCGTCTGAACCGAATTGTCTTCACGCAGTGACCCATACGTTCTGTTTGACATGGTCAAAATAGACCTACATGATTGGCCATAAAAGCTGACCAATTAGTTTAAGTCTCCATATAAGCACGACAGAAAAAGACAGATTGACGGATCAAGGCCAAGAACAAGTTTCTTTTATTAACATACGAAAAACTAAAATGAAAAATTGCAGTGAGCCTACCTGACTCAGGAATAGTAGCCAGCTGTGTCATTGACTATGAACGTACTAGAAGTACAGCTACTCGATGTCAAATATTGAAGTCCAGATAATTGGGACTATTTGCCACTAGGAACGCTGTACACACCAAGGAAGGGGAAGACGTTTGAGGGTATAAACAGTACTATTATCTATTTAAGTGTAATTGAACACTACACAACAAGATGGCACCAGCAGTGAGCGCTCACATACCTCTCTTAATGTTACCATTCCAGAACTTTTATATTCAATGCCTGAATTGACCTCAGTGACGATCGAATGCTTCCACTTTTTCTTTTATTGTATACATTTTAATTTCCTCTAATTCGATTGATATTTTTTTTGCCTTACTCTGTACTACTCGCTACTTCAAAAATGGCGCCATGGCATAAAGGTAGTTTCATTGTTCGTAAATGTATTACAATTTTATAAACAAATAACTTTCTTTTTGTAATTTTATTTTTACGGTGTTTAAAGTACATAGTTTTAAGTTTATAATTTTTGTTATTTCCATGGTGTAATTTATATCTTCATTTTCAGTTGAAAAAATCATTCATGTTTTCAAAAATTTATAAATGATCTAAATTTAATCACATTTTGTAAACCAGTTAATAAAAAAATATCGATCATAAATTCAATCAAGTCTACAGTATAAGCTCTATGAATATGCCTGCGGATCCTGAATATGTGTATTCAGCAGTATCTTGTCGGATTTATTCAGTAATGATTGTTTTAAGCTAAACATTAGACAGGAATGTATGATGGGGTTGGGAACCCTCGCGAAGCCTCGTAAATACATCGGGGTTAATCTCCTTAACTGTCCGCTAGCATTGTTGAATATAAAATTTATTCAGGGTTTGTAAGTACTGCATCTACAGTCACGTTACTTTGTAATTTCACGACAAAATGTGTTGTGTGACATGTCACCTCTTTATGTGTCGCCTGGCTACATTCTGTAACATCTCAAAGTACTTTGCAAGGACACTTTCATGTTTGTGCAGGAAACAAAACGTTTTAAAATTTAACCTTTGGGGTTTATAGACTTTTTAAAGATTAAACACGCTATAGTTTTATTATTCACCTAGTGTTGCTGACCTAGTGTTATTGCGGTATTACGGAAGACGAATATAAATAATGCAGTAAAAAGCACTAACTTTCTCATCAATCCGTAACCATGCGGGGCATGCATTAGTCACTACATAAACATTCTAATTCTGAAACTTTCGATAAAAACCAGAATTTAAAAGAATAGTAGACCTTGCAGTATATTCTTAAGCAACTGAATGGTGACAACATTACAACAGTGTTCGTAACCTTTTCTGACAAATGAACGAGTAACCGTAATATTTAAAAAATGTTACTGGACCAGCTTTATTGAAAACTCTTTCTCCATAAAGCGGTAAAAATTATGACGTCTTGGCACCCAGCCATTATTACAGGAAACAGTAGAAAACTACGCTCACCGTCTTTAAAGCAGAGATCGCCAAATTGAGGCTAAGTGAATGGGGGAAAAATCTTAAACATACGTCGTTCGGACTTTATATAAGGTACTTTTGTACCAAATTTTAAAACAATCGATCAGTGGGTTTGGCCAAAACTGCGTTCATTCGTCATTGTTAAATCATAGGCTGCCATTTTGAAATTAAAGTGAATAGAAAAAAAATCTTACACATGATTTGTTTGGACTTATATCTTCGTAGCAAATTTCGAAAAAATCGGTCAATGCGTTGGGTCAAACAAAACAGCGTAACAAACGAACACACAAACTAATTGCCAAACGTTCGAATTGAAACAGACACTTCGCTTCGGTCAGTCAATAAAGAAAATCTCAGATTCGATTTTTTAAAACGTCAGCATGCACATGTTCAAATTTTAATCCTGATCTGCTTAGGTCTATGTAGTCTCACTCGCCGATGTAAAAAACAAAGCCTCAACTAAGAGTCTCCTTAAAGTATGAAATTTAACGTACGGTACAAGTGGACGCGATAGTGAATGAAGATCACTAAAAAACTTCAAAGTTATATTTCTTCCTTTCAAACCTTTAACAAAAAACTTCAATTAACGGTAAACTTTTAAAATTGACCGAATTTAATGCAACTTGATATACTGTAATGCAATTTTTTATAGTGTTCACAAACATGATAAAAAAAATTATATAGTTTATGCTTTGAAAATGCCACGTGAATTTTATCGTACTTTATATTTATTTTTAAGATTATTTTCACATTGGTTTTACTTGTATAATTCAACATTATTAAAGAAAAAAAAATAATGTTTGTAAAACTATTCTAACGAATTAAGAGGGGGTTAAGTAACTAAAAACAAATCAAAGCAAACAAAAGATAAAATTTAATATTTGTGTTACTACATAAAAAGATTCTAAAGGATATATAATTTTTTTGTATTTTTGTATATATATTTTGATTTTGTATTTATAATCAAAAATATCTATGGTTAAGGTAGAATTTTTTCATCTTATTTTAAGACGAAAAGAACATTGAGGCTATTATCGCATTGTGAGTGTAAAGTGTTAAAGTCGTAAGTGTAATGTTGCAAGTGTAAGTGTTTGTTAGACACGGATACCGCAAAGGACGTCAAATCCTCTCAATAGATGCAGCTAGTCTGAGGGGAGGTAGAATTTAAAGAAGATTCTAACATTCTTTACATGTACCTTATGTAATGTAAATGTACCTTCTGTACATATAAATGTGCAAATATGTACATTTATTTGCACGAATTTAACAGAAGTACATACACAGTAGTATTACATTAATATTGGTTGCTATCATAAGAGAATTTTAATAGTTAAAACACTAAAAATAACAAGGGGGTTAGACCACTAAATGGGAAGAGGTATTCCTCAGTCTTAACTAAAGTCAGTGCCTACAATTTAAATAATTTATTTAAACAATTTAAAATAAAAGCAAGTTGCGATTGCTTATATATAGACACGCGCGCGTGCGCGCGCGCACACACACACACACACACACAATTGTGATCAGTATTAATTTTATTTTATGCACTTTTTCACTTCAACATTTCTTAGCCTAAATTAACTATCAATTGTAGAAAAAGTATGGATTTAGTTTATCTTCTTAAATAGTTTATAGGACGCAAACATAATGCAACTTAAACACTCTGAAGCTTTACAATTATTTTTTACAAAGGTAAAACAAAATTTATATTTAACTGCTAAGAAAATAATACAATTTACAGACACTTTACAACGATAAAAAAATGGTTACATCATTTTAAATATAATAAATTTCGTAAACTATTACTAATTATGAACTTCCGTTGCCAATCAATTATCATAACTTTTCATAACGTAAACGCTCAGCGTGTATAAATTTCCTTTTAACAATGCATGGAAACGTTCTGTTAATCAAAACTTTTGTTAAGTAACTTTTAGCATTACGATCTTCAGTGTCTTTAAATTAAATTTCTTTCCTCATCTAACAACGTGATAAAACGTTAATTAAACTTGTGTTAAATAACTTATAACTCAATGTAGGCCTATTGCTATGTACATTGCTGATGTGTAAAGACATTTAAAAGTTCATAATGACGAAAGTTATTTTTGGTGCGAGCCCAGACAGGAAATTTTATAAACCTTTTGAACGCCAAATTGTATTTCTTACGAAAAATTGAATTTATTGCATACAAAGTATTTGAACATTATCTATTAAATGTGAATATAAAAACTGAACAATTGTTTTAACTGTATGTATTAAATTATTATACAATTACATTTATATGTATATGCAAACAGATTATTATAGTTTATTCGAGCATTTACCATTATTTGTGTATATAAAGCGTATTGAGTGTATTATGTATAAAAACTGTATTGGGGCTCGGTAGTCGAAGTGGCAAAAGCATCGGTCAGTCTAATGTGTCACTAAACTGCGCACCTAAAGGTTCTTAGTTCGAGTTGCAGTTGCTCACGTTGCTTTCCCTTACTGTTAACACTGATCCCTCGTCTTTATTTATGGACGTTAAGCAAAAAAAAGGCGCTAATCTAGATATAGCCTTTAACAACAGTTATTGAAATCCAAAACTTTGTAACAAATTAATGAATATCTCTGTAAGTCTGAAAAAAAATGAAACTAGGCGTAAGCCCTACATCGAAACTACTGATTACAATACATTACCGAAATAAAAGATAAACGAAAAGTGGTTACCCAGAAAAATAGTTAGAAAACGTTTTACATTTTAAAGCATCCTGTCATATGTAGTAAATATACTTCAAACTAACTGCAGTTTAGTACAGCGATATATCTTTGATGTTTGTGTTGTCAACGGAATGCTTTGAGAATCCTGTACACCTTAGGGAACAAGCCTGTGGGAAATTCGTGACCGTTATTTCTGCAAGGATTTAGGTCAAGTATTCCTTTCTGCAGGGTGTCCCGGACAATAGTAAAACAATTTAAAAAGTAACTTTATAAAAAAAGGTTACTTTTAATACTAACAAAATGCCCGGTTTACAATAACTACTTAATTAAAAACAATAGTGTATTTTATAACTGTACCAGTAGTTATACGATAAAAGAAAATTACGGTGAAAATTTAGAAGGGAGATTAAAGTTTTGTCCTTAGCTGAACTTCCTATTACTGAATTGCTATTTTATGTTTTAAAATAGTTTGATCAATATTTCAGTTACAATTATTTTACCAGGACGATTTTTTAAAATCGTTTGTAAATGTTTCACCGATTTTTCAAAGATATAATTGTGGTTTTTTTAAGGGCGGACTGCTAAACCAAAATGTCTAGCCTAATGTTATACTACTGAAAAGTTTGTTTTGTTTAACGTCAAAAATTACTGAAATATCTTGTTGAAAGCACTGATACTTTAATACAAGCAACCTGGTCACAAAGTAAGAAATTAACAAGAAAACACTTACGTGTAAAGTTTTCTTAACTGCCTGTTTTTATTACCTGAAACAAAAAGAAATATTTCGTTAGTAACAACGAACTTTAAAGCTGATCACTAATCGATGACAGACTACAAATACAATTTCTAATAATTGCCAACACTAAGGCGATGATAACCATAGCCAAATTTGTTTTCGCCTTAAAACAAAAACAAAAAAACAGACGGGAATAAAACATTGTGAATGAAAAACTAGAACCTATCGCAGCGTGGAGTTCTTCATATTTAACGTTTCTAGTAAATTTGGAAGCACTAACAACAAAATTTGTTCATCCGTTTTCAAAACGGCCGCAGTAAAAATTAACAATTTTTTTTTAAAACCTGATTTTCCTAACATAACCAGCATTAAAATTTACAAAAAATAAAATGTTTAATTTTTAAATATTATTAAAAAAACGAAAACACTGAACACCATCGACTTCATTTTAGTATTTTCTACAAAATTTGAGATTGTAATTTATGTAAGATTTTAATACAGGTTACGAAGATAAAATTAGTTGTTTTTTTTTAATAAGAAGTGGCTTTTTATATTTTGAATGGCGGCCATTTTGAAACGGTTGAACGAATTTATAAAAGCCATTGTCAAAATACATTTTTGGGCCAGGTGTACGTTAAATGTGAATGAAACTGAGAACGATACAGTACACATAAAAAAACGCGAGCACATTTTGTTCAGTAAATTTTCGTTTCGCTTTCTAGCCTAAACTAATAACAAATTTTCACAACTTTGACAGTAGACCTGGTTTGCATAAATCGCGCACCATATTTTAATTAGAAAAAGTTGAAGCCCTTTATGTTCAAAAAGAAACTAATAAAAATTGAATTTTCTCGAAATCAGTTGGAAAGAGTTTGATAATTTTTGTCTTTAATTGTTGTCAAGAAGTATCAAAACAAAACGTACGGGTCGATTTTAATTAAAAACATTGTACAATGCGCTATCAAAAACTCTAACAATCTGCCTAATATCTCAAAATCGGTTTATCAGAATTTGCTCAAGTTTCATTCATATATGAAGTCATATACAAGTCAATTTGAAAAGTAAAGTAAAAAAATGAATTTACTATTTATTTTTTCTGAAAGTCTATGCCAGTTAAGACTAAGAGGACGAGGGATCAGCGTTAACGGTAAGGGAAAAGCAACTGGAGTAACTGCGGCTAAAAATAAGGAACTTAAGATGCGCAGTTAGAGACGCAGCAGACTGACCGGTGCTTTAGTCACATCGACCACCCAGTCCTCTATTTAGTTCGAGCAAAATCTGACTAACCAATTTTGTTGCAGATACATTTTTGGGGGAAAATTTGAAAACATTTAATGTTTTTGCACCAGTTACATAAAAAAAACATATTTTGGTAAAAAGGACTGTTTTATTTTGGAGTTTTATAAATTTTACAGCATACTGTTTTATACTTTACTATGCTATTTTAATGCACTTTAGTTGTAGATTTATAATGACGTTTCACACACAATGTTTTAAACGGTCATAAGTAGAAATAAATTTATTGATTTAATGAACCTACTTCGTCAAATTTTAAGACTTTCCTCGGATAATATAACTGCGAGTGTAAACGTAACCATTACAAAATACAACTCCTGGTCTTATATAAAGAACAATTGCATGATATTGTTACAATATTTACACTAATGTGTAGCGCTTTCAAGGCTTCTAACTCTTACAGCTCCAAAAGAAAACCAACGCCCTTACGCGCGTGCGATCGAGCGCGCGTACGTGTGTGTGTCACTTAAATTGAATAAGTAATGAATACGCAAGTTGCGTGTGTGCACATCGTAGTGTGACAGTACGGCCCCTCCCCAGCTCCTGACGTAAAACCTAATAATAACTTCCTGTTATTAATAATTACAATGACTGAAAGAACGCTGTTTTGTCATCCTACACATTAAGGTGGATAACCAAATTGTAATTATGACAAATACAAACCCAAGTAATCAACCGTTATTTGAATAACATTATAACATAACAGTTATATTTTATTGGAGAATATTGCGTAAATTTTATTAGAATGTTATATGGAATAGTTTAGAATATTCGTAAAATAACAAACAAATCACTTTATTAAGGCCACTTTAAAACGGTTTTCTCAGCAGAAAATCTGCGTAAACATAAATATAAACATCCGGGAATTGAACAGTTATATGCAATGCATTCTGTGCCAATCTCTCTGGGTCAACGGTCCTGAACTGTATGAATGAATTCGGGTGAATCACGCGCGGGAGGGCGACGCTTGGAACTTTTTTAAAATGTTTTCTCGATTGTAAAAAAATAGAAAATCGAACATATCTCAAGAAACATGTTCCATAATTCACTGCCAACTGTAAAGTTACAAACAAAGCAGATATGTTCGTAATAAAGTGAACTGGGCGACGGACAATGCAGCCGTGCTGGGCTCGCGCTACTACTGGAACTACGACATGCATTTAGCTAGGATAAATAAAATGAAATAAAAAACTCTTTATATCGCGTATACAATAATTACACTTCATCAGAAGAAAAAAGAAAAGACTAAAAAATTTTAACTCACTTGTACATCATTTTTCTCTTTTCTTCTGATAAAGTGTAATTATTAGACAAAAACAAAATATAAAGTTTTTTATTTTATTTTATTTTTTGTGGTTCTGTTTTTTACAATATAAAATAACATGGAAACTATTCCAGACTAGACTTACCGATAAACTACTTCAAATATTTCTTTAAAAAATCTACAACAATAAAGAATAAAACGACCAAAAATCTTCAGTCTATAACAAAGACCGGCTTTCAGGAAGTTATATCGTCCGAAAGAATAAGCTTCAGAATATAACTTCCTCTTTTAGCACGGCCTTTTTCCTAGCTTAGTTCAATTTCGAGGAAAGTAAACTCTATAATCGCTTGTTCCGTTACCTTGTCTCTGAATATATTAAAATGTAAATCCATTGGATGAGAGGGAGGGTGTTATAATTAACTGCTACACGACGCGACAGTGCTGGGCCCTAGCGTCGAGTAATGAAACTAAAACCACACACTACGATGAACAATTACTTCGAGCTTCGCTTAACCACGGCCACGGCCGGCGTTGGGTGGCTTGCAACTTAAAAAACAGGACGGAAAAATTATTTTAAAAAAAGGAAAGACAAAAAGTAAAATTCTCAAATGCATTTTGCAATTTATTATTTTCTTAGTTCACAATTTTATTATAATTCCTGTGAGCATTTTACAACATTGACTGCATAAGAATAGAGTTTATAAATACAGATGTTACACAGTAATACTGCATAAACTTTCTTGCATTCAATTATTTATTTTTCAGGTATATTAATATTATTAAAGTATTTAATAGGTAGACAAATGAAGTACTAATAGCTTTAAAACAAGAGTGTCTTTTTATCTCTCCATGCAAATTCTGTTAACAAACAGTACAAACAATTGCATACAAATACTGCACACAATGAAGCGTCCTAAAATTTTAATTTTAAAAACTGGTTATTGGCAAATTTGATCGAAATAGGTAAATTTGTTAGCTATTTCCCAATTGGTAAAAAACAACTTTTTTGGACTTGCAAAATTTGAAATGGATAAATCAAAATAATAAGTTCTATTTTTTGCACAACTACTTTACACTCCCTACAAAGGATCTCTAGACAAACGTCAAACAGAAGGAAATGAAAATAAAATCCTGGGAAATGTTGGTATAATATTTATATTAAAAAGACTGATGAAACAGTATAAGTCATTCGGTCGTTCTACTGACTGATTTGTTTTTTTTTTAATAAGTATTTATGCCCAGACCACTCTGCTATTTGGAAGCCATGAAGGAATTGAATACATATAGGCTATAAAAGTGATTAAGTGCTTGTACGAGAATAAGGAGGGAGGGGAGGAAATTTAAGATAGGAGGAGTGAAACAATGATGTCACCTATCATCATTACCTTGTAATTGTATTATAAATAAAATCTTCAAAGAATTACATTGTCTAAATAAAGTAAATGGGTTGTGCTTATCAAATTCATGTTTGCTGATGACATAGTGTACGTAGCGGACAGAAGTAAGAATCTTCAGGCAGTGTTAGAAGAATTGGTAAGAATGAATAAAAGTAGAAAACTGAAACTGAACTCTGACAAACATAAAGTTTGTATGTTCCCTACAATGGCGGAAAAACTGACACTGAATACGTGGAAAACTGTAAATATTTGGGTCAAATAAAATCGTTTTAGAAGAGAGGCAGTACAGTGAGCAGTAAGATAAACTGTGGATGGAGAAGATTTTGGTCCTTTAGTGAAATCTTTAAATGTAGTTTCTCAAGTTAATTGAAAGTTAAAGTACGAGTTAAGTTAATTGAAAGTTAAGTAATACGGCTCGTATTACTGAGCCGTGTGTTATTTTATACGAATGCTAAACTTGGGCCCTCACAAACATCTTTGATATAAGATTAGAAGCCAAGCAATTAAGGATGATAAAAAGTATGGTGGATGTGAATCAAAAGGAGAAAATAAGCAATAAGAAGCTAGTGAGGAAGGTGAAACTTAAAAACTTGGCGAAAGAAAATGGAAATGGGCTGGTCACGTTAGCAAAAGTGGAAGATCATCGTTGGGCGAAACTAACTATAGAATGGATTTCCTGGGACAAGCAGAAGAACAAAGGAAGACCATCGTTACGATGGAGGGATGAATTAAAGGAGAAAGTAGGTGACCAATGCAAACAAATGAGAAGAGTGCTGTAGTCAGGAGTTATAGAAAAACTATACAGACTTTAAATTTTTGAAAAAAAAATATTACAAATATGTTTTAGTTTTTCTATTTTCTATTTAGGTTTTGTACCACTCGAAGCAATTTTCATATACAAATATATGAATATATATATATATATATATATATATATATATATATATATATATTCAATTATGAACAAATATATATTCAATTATCTCCGAAAGGAATTGAATCGTTTTTATTCTTTAAAATAGAATATCAATAAGGCTTTATTTTTATTTATGCCCAAATATGTCGTCAGACATTTGGACAATCATTTCCCCCTTAGGCTTTCAAAGTCTACAGGTTATTATTATGGAAAATATTTTATTTGATCAGGTAATTACATAAACATAGTTCACTAATTTCACCACAGAATGCAGCGCATAAACTGTTTAATACCGGGTTGTTTACATGAATGTTTACACAATTTTCTGAGGCGAAGACTCACGTATAGGGGAAATAACATTATTAATGTGCTGCAAATTTTAGCAAAATGCTAGAGCAAAAATTCAAACAAAAATACTAGCAAAAAAATTCGAATAAAAATAAAGTAAAATTATTGTGCAGAGTACACAAGTGAGGCAACCAAAATACAACGGGCCGCCCTGGATACCTGACAACCTCCCAGTATACTTTAGCCTTACCAATGCTTGCGGGGCTCTGTGTGAACGCACGTAATTTCCCTAGCTACCCATGTGAACAACATGACTAAGAATGCAAACAGAATTAGCGGGAACTCATCGCACAACAAAAATGTGGCCAAATGGGGCACAATCTCCGTGAAAGGGCCAAGCATCTGCAAACACCCCAATAAGAAATTGGGAAGTTACCAATTAGAAGTTAACCACCTTCAGTTCTTTCCAAATCCTACACTTTATGAAGAGGCTAGTACTGGAGAAGGCGCTGAAATTTAGGAATGTAAACGGAAAGGAAATGGGGTACAACAGATCAACAAAAGTCGCAGTGAGTATCCCTAGAAAGTCATTCATTCATCTCCAAATCTATCTGACCTAAAACAATAATTTTAAGTTGGATCAACTGCAAATAACTGCAAAGTTTCATTAAAATCTGTCTGCACTAATGTCACAAGCAAACCAAAAGAACAAAACTGACAGAAATAATGTTTTTCTCCCTAAATGTAGGCAAATGTTTTGCTCCTACTCAATCACCGAAGTTAATTGCTTCTCAAAGTTGACGGGTCCATATAGTAACTAGTTTCTCCTCTCGGTAATTAAGTGACTGAAAGGGTGTGGGGGGAGGGTGTGGATGCAGGCGGCAGTGCAAAGTTTCAGAGTGACCTTACACCAGGCTTGCCAACTTTCCAGCATTATAAACAATTCCTAGCCACAGTCGTGATTAATTAACCAAGACGAGTTCACACTTTCATCGCCTGAAACATAGATTAGCCCGGAGTGTTGGTACGATTGGCCTGAATAAACAAAACGTACATCAATAGAGGGTGTGAACACGTATGTGTTACAAGAGAATCGCACCAGTCAGAGCAGAAAATATGGTTCGACAGCTCGCGTAAGAAATCGAAAAATTGAATTAATTTCTAAAACTTGGCTATCAGATTTGTTCAGTATTTAGTCATATACGAAGATTCATAAATCAAGTAACTGTTCCGAATTTTAAATAAAGACTTTGGAAGTAAACGCAATAAACATGAAAACACTGACACCTGTTTGTTTTAAAAGTGTCAGAAACAAAAATTTTGATTCGAGATTGGACAAACTATTTCTAACATGAAAAAAACATTCTTATTTCTGGCAATAAGATCAGTTGTCATATATCACATATATAATTCGTAAAGATCGGCTGATTTCATTGAACAGCTGATAGACAAACTTAACATAACAGCTGATAGACAAATTCAGGTTATGTTGTTAAAAACTAGCAAAGTTAATTTGTCGTGTTTTCGAATAAATTATCGTAATTAAAATGAATAAATAAGAGAAAACATGATACATGATTTTTTTAAATTCAATAAAAGAAATTGTTTTCTATAACTACACACATATTGATTTAAAAACTAGCGAGAATTGAGTTTATATATTGTGTTTGCAAAATTTATTTGCTAGAGCGCTAAGCTCGCGCGTGTGCTACTAGTCGATTAAAAACTTAATTGAACTGATTAGTACAAGTCTGCTGTGTTTATTACTGTACATACGGATTCTTGAATTTTAGCTTTAGTACATTTTTAAAGGGTTTTTCCCTCGAAGGACGCGTTAATCAAATTAGTTTTAATGTTTAAGTGTTTAAATGAACATTGTAAAATATTTTTATTTCACGCAGTAAAATAAAAATATTTTGAAGTGCGAAAGTGGTAAAACGACCTTGTGGTAAAGTGTAATGCGGTACTTGGTGAGCGTAGTCACTTTAAAACGCCATTAGTGCTCCGCCCGAGCTCGGCGCTGACACCACTTTAAGGGAGAGGGTGTGATAATGAAGTTTTCTTCTTATCTAAAATTGGAGTATTTCATATCCGAGTACATGCCTTTGGGTAAAGTCGTCGATTTATAATAATCGAGATAATGGGCAATATAATATTTTACAATCTATCCAATTTATTCTGAACATTACATCTGTCATTAGCAATTTTTTCAGTGAAAACAATAGTTACGGTGATAGCCGGAATAACATGTAAAAAGCATCACTTCTACCGCATATACATTGTTAGTATTCTCGAAGTAAATTTAAGTCTACCAGTGAGCGGATTATTTCTATATGCATTCTTGACACAGAACTATGATTTGTGTTTATGAAATTAAGGGATGCGAGTTCAAAACTAGTTACTGATTTTAACTTTTTCTTAATTTAATATTTATTGAAAAAATATACTACATAACCGATCTATCAAGCCCAAAATTGTTTATTAGATCGTTTACAGTTGTATCTTACACTTTGTTTATAAATAAGTTCATTAATAAATATTTAAATTATTATCGAACGCCGTTATAAACTTACCGTACCCTTTATATCTTCTACGTAATAAGGAATAACAAACAAACACACTACTAGTAGTTCAAAAAACAGCAGACCACGCAGTATACTGTTTTTAATTGCTTAACTATCGCTCCTAGATAGCGCTCGTAACCTTTTCCGCCGATTTAACAGGTAAACGTAATATTCAGGAAAAATGTAACTGGATCAGCTTTATTGGAAATATTATGCTCTTTTTTCATAATGTGGTCAAAATTGTGACAGGTCTTGCCGTTCAGCCAGTATTACAGTACACAGCGAACAACTACACTCGTCATTGTTAAACCAGGAACCGTAATGTTGAAATAGAAGCTAATGGGATATATCTTACTAATTACTTCGTTCTGGCTTTATCAAGGTACAGTTTTACCAAATTTCAAAACATTCGGTTAAACAGTCAAAAAGTATTGGGCCAAAACGGTCCGGACTTTGCTTCGATCGATCAACTAATACTTTCGTTAAATTTGTTTCAAAGCAATCAATAATTATTTTATTGCCGTTTTAAGAATTTCCGGCAATAAAAATTGATTCGAAATATTTTTTCATACATAAAGAATCATAATTAAAATCAAATGTAGTAGAAATTAAGATTTTAAAAAAAGATTAAAAAACAATGTCTTTTTTAAAGACGAAATAAAAAAACCGAAATACTGACTGCCAAAGTTTATCAATTTTCTAAAACAGTATTTTTTAAAATTAGTTTAAAACGTAATGCAATACAGACAACAACAAAAAAATACAAAAGCAATTGAACCCTAATAAGCTAAATAATATGCCTGAGACAATTTTTAATGTATATAAAAAAATAATAATAATAGCTCGTACATTGGCCTACGAAAGGACAAATGTAATTTGACGATGAATAATGCTTTTGATTTATTGGTTATATTCGGTTTAAGTGTCTAAGACAAATGCGTGGATGGATGTGATAGAATGGCACATTCGATAAATCGAAATGAAGATTGGATTTAAAAATAAAGAAGATAAATGTGACACTAGACAATACGAGACATCGATAATATAACTTGCAACCCATACTTCAAATGTTGTCGTTTAGTCAGTTTTAGTGGCGTCTATTTTTTTCTTTCCTTTAGAACACGCTTATACAGGGGACGTAAATTTACTTTAATGCTAGAAAATTTAGAAAAAGTAAACACGACTTTTGGGGACAAATCAAAAGTCCAATGGAGTAATATTTAAATTTAAAAGATTTGAAATAACTACTCTTAATTATAGGTTAATTTTTTGTTTCAATATTAAATAGAATCAATTAAGTTATTAAACAGATCAATTAAATTATTTAAAAAAGTCCAATTTACTTTAAAATATTAGAACATGATGACAAATTGAAACAAAAGTTAGTACTAATAATATATTTGCTCGGGTTTTTCTCCATATGAGTAGGCCATTTACCTAAAAGTATAACGATACTGATAAAACCTATGCGACGAAATATTGTTTAATCAGCTGATACAATAATCCTAAATATCAACTTACTTTTACAAACTTTAAATCGTATTATTAAAATGCATTTGTTTATTTAATACGATAGGTATACTGGCTGTCAAAGTATATTTTATACTATGGAATAGAAACAAACACTGTAGCCTACAAATCCAGTCTTTTCTTAGAAACGGCTCATTTATAACATAATTCGGCAGCGTTAATAATATAATTCTGGAATACATCGTTTTCGGTATCCAGAAAACTCACCTGCTAATAACATAACAGATACTGTTTCGTATCTGTGTGTTTATGTTTAATCATCTGGTATAATAATCCTAAATCTATATTAAAAAAATTAAAATATTCGTTTGTTCAACATCTTAAATCGCCGTAAATGCTTCATCGATTGCTTTGCAATTTTGAACAAGGTTGCATTTGAATAAGCGCATGTTTTTAACTACTATTATACAGATGTCACATCTGTGACACGTAAAAATCGGCTTTTTTTGAAAAACAGTGCCATCTGTTGGACGTAAAAGGAACACAGCTACAGCAACGCGTGGTCGTGTATAGGCGGTATCACATAAATTTCTCAAAACTTAATTTTTATTATTAAATGAGATTTGTTTGTTTATTTAATAAGTGGGAATGATGGCTGTCAAAGTAAACTTACTGTGCGATAAAATAAAAACAAGCAATCTACGTATTATGTGTAATGGTTTCTCGGGAACAGCTCTAATTATTATAATATTTTTTTGGAATGTAACAATTTCTGCTATAAACAAAATCTTAGACGGTTTTCCATATTTAGACAAATTGGTTTTGAGAATATCCTAAAAATGAACGATAAAACTTCAACAGACCGAAATTTGGTCACCAGGTGATAATTACAGTTAAACAAAGCAGAAGTTGAAATTGTTGCACGGCCAAATGAGTTACACTTTAATTTAAATTTAAAATAGAAACCTACAAAGCATAGATGTTTGCGTTTCAGTAATTCCGTTCACTCTGTGTAAAACGGTTTAATCAAACTCGACAACAATAACTTGTTTCACTCTTCTCGTGGTTATTCGATTCAGCAATAACCAGTGTTCAGCTTGATTTACTTGTGTGCTCACTTCATTATCGAATGAATTTAAAATGTCTCATTCCTACATTTTTTCCAGTACAATCACCGATCATTGTTTAGTTAAA
Organism: Callitettix versicolor; assembly: GCA_022606455.1. NCBI lineage: Eukaryota > Metazoa > Arthropoda > Insecta > Hemiptera > Cercopidae > Callitettix > Callitettix versicolor. The sequence goes on from CM040186.1 coordinate 88,772,903, forward strand.
AACAGGTTTTATAAAGCTAGTGTTTCTGGCTTTTATCCTAGATCTGCCACCTTCAAGTTGGTAGATTTTCCGTTCGAACACGAGCTATTGAAGCAACTATTCCGGTAATATACAGATCCGTGATCTTGAAATGAGGCCCGATCCTGACCTTTAGACCATTTTTTGAGAGGACGTTAAAAAAATATATATGATATATAAAATTAACGTTTATATAAAATGTATATATATATATATAATATATAATATTTTATATATATATATATACATATACAAATGAAATTTAAAAATTATACATGAATATAATCTAAAATAAGACTTCAACGAATGAATTTATCATACTGGAAAAACCCCTAATGCCGATGAACCAAAACTATTTTAGCTAGCGACTTGAAATTTTGAGGGTACATTTCTGTTAACATAAAGGTGTGCTCTAAGAAAGCAATTTGTAAAAATTTGATTTTAACGCCATTAAACTACTTACCCAGTTCAACTTGAATAATCAACGTACAGCTGATACTATTATAGATAGAGACTTGAAATTTTCAAGATACCTTCTAACAACAATTTCGAGATGCACTAAGAGACGATTTTGCAAAAAATTTGATTTTAACGCCATTAAACTACTTACCCAGTCCAACTTTAATAATCAACATACCGTTGAGACTATAATAGCTAAAGATTTGAAGTTTTCAGGGTTACCACCGCATGTAGGGGTGCACTGAAAAACGATTTTACAGTATTCAACCCCTGAAGATGTAAAAAAGGGATACAATAATTTTTATTGGAAAAGTATGTTTTCCGACTGACCTTCTTAAAATGTAACATATTCACTCTGAAATATAAGTAATGAAATATATTTTTCACCATTTTCCAAAGCATCCACTAAAGAGATTGAAAGAGGGTAGAAAAAGTAAAAATGGGGTATACAATTTTGCATTGAAAAAATAATTGTTTAATCGTATATTCTAGAAATATGCTATGAAACACAAATAATGAAACAAATAGTACAACATTTTTCCGAATTCATCCCCTAAAAGAATAAAAATGTAAAAAAAAGTGTCTGCGTTGGAGAAAAATATTTTTTATCGGATTTTCTCGAAAGTAAACAAAATATTCTAAAACACAAATTATGATACACATGTTTTCCCCGAATTCATCCCCTAAAAGGACGATAATATAAAAGAGATATAAATGTTTGTATTGGAGAAAAAGATTTTTATCAGATTCTCGTAAATTCGAATAGAACACGTTTGAACATATTCAAACATATTCAGGTTATAATATTTTTTCATATTCACTGTAAAATAATTACGAGTTTAGATGATCACGCTTTCATTAATATTTTAGTTTATGTTTCTAAATTATAACATTAATGTAACAGTTTAAGTTTCGTGGGCGAAGCCGCGACGGGTAATGCTAGTTTAATATAAAATATCAAGAAAAAACGGTCACCGAGTATTTTTTTTACTTAATATAGTTGTTATTATGTAATACCTTCATTTGTTAATTTTTTGCGTAACACGTTACTTATTTATTTACACACACACACACACACACACACACACACACACACACACACACACACACACACACACACACACACACACACACACACACACACACACACACACACACACACACACACACATATATATATATATATATATATATATATATATATATATATATAATCAGTAGAATTGTATAAAGAGTTCATAAGGCAACTCAGCAAAGTTAAATAATACTTATATTTGTGCTTTCAGAAGTTCGAGTACAGCTGGGACCAGAACATATTGCCTCGATTCTTACAAAGAGAAATTTATCTGCTGCATCTTATTGGTTTCACATTTACAGCAAACATATGTGAAGACGTGCTTTAAAAGAACACTTTCTGAATTCACCACCAGCCGCGACCAATACAGAACCGCACAACTTGAGATAACAAGACAGTTTATGTATCGCACGCTAAGGCCAATACGTACAGATTTTTATCTGATATTAGCCTAAACGACTGTTTGTGTTCACCGCCTTTTGTAATTAAAAGTTTAAACATGGATACTTATTCGTTTGGACTGTTGGCACTACTGCAATGTTTTTATGTAAGTCCAAGAACTAACGGTGATAGGTAACTATTAATACCGATTACCTTTTTGATACAGTTTTCTTAAATTGTGAGATGAGATAACATGAATAAAATATACAGCAACCCGCGAAATTCACACTGAAATCGGTCACACTATATCGATGTACACATGCACACTAACACATTAACTGCCTGACATACATTTACGTGAAAATCACTTTTTCAGGCATTGAGAACTCATGAATGTTTCAAGATCTTTTTCTTTCGGTCACTATCAGCGAATTTGTGTGTGTGTGTGTGTGTGTGTGTGTGTGTGTGTGTGTGTGTGTGTGTGTGTGTGTGTGTGAGTGAGTGGGTGCGCGCGTAAATAAATAAGTGGTTTATATTAGTGTTTGCATATTTGATCCGATTTATTTCAAAACTGACAAAAACTTTATTTCGGAAAGCTTAAGCGCGATCGTTATTCAGCACAATCCATTTATCCGATTTCTTTAACAGCGATTAATCTTAATTATTAATTTTAATCAATTAATTAATTTTAACCAAATTTAATTTACAATTTAAATTTGGACGTCAAAATTGAAATGAAATTTTAAAGTACTTTATGCCAGTTAGACTAATGAGGACGTGGGATCAATAACGGTAAGGGAAAAGCAACTGGAGCAACTGCGGTTCGAACTAGGCACTTTTTGGTGCGCAGTTGAGTGACGCAATAGACTGACCGATGCTTTAGTCACTTCGACCACAGAGCCCCTTCCAGCCGAAATTCGTTTTCATCGCGTAAACAAAACAGCTGTGCAGCAATTAAATTTTCTACATACATATTTTATTGTTGTAATAAAAAATGAAAATTCTCGGGTTGGTAGCAAAGCAAAACGTTTGGTAGGTTTTTTATTAACTTTATACCAGTTAAGACTAATGAGAATGAAAAATCGGTGTTAACGCTCTGTTACTGCAGTTTAGAACTTACGACCTTAAGGTGCGCTGTTTACAGACACCACCACGACCACCATACCTTGTGAAGAAAATGTAAAATGCATTGATGAATGAAATATAATCTTTGTACATAACGTTTCATTAAAGAGAAGGAATATAGCTAAAGCAGTGCAGATAGAACAGAAGAATACAACAATACAAAGGAATAAATTCTTCCCTTATCCAGTAGTGTTTAATTATAGTTCCGAACAGAAAAAATTAAAAATAGCGAGGGAAGGATTTTCAATACAATCCTTTTTGAAAATGGCGGTCCCCTTTAAAACTGTATAATATTCTTACTTTTTTACCTTACACTTTTTGAAAATATAATTTCACAATTATAGTCTGCATTATTTAACATTTTACAATTTTAAATTAAACACAAAAATGAACTTTGACCGTTATCATTTGAAACCTTACCGCTAAAAAATAAGCATAATTTTTTACAATCACTCAAACAAATCAGCTGTCATTTCAGGTCTCTTTGACCCTATATTTGATGGCCGATCAAATAGAATCAGCTAATAATAGGACATTATTATACAGTAGTTGTAGTTTGCAGCCAAAAGCTACTTGGCGACTGTATCATAATGCATAGGACATTACACCCCCGAAGCAGTCAAGTATTACAGGCCTCTATGCTACACTAAGCATTAGTACTGCAGACAGTATTTGCATCTGTAACAAGTCTGTAGGTAGCTTCAGCTCCGATGTTCTGCTAAGAGTATCCTACATTAGCAATGCAAATTCCTTCAAACAATGCACTTCGTAACTAACTTGCTATTTATTAATAGACAAAGACTACGATTTTAAGATCGCACCAAACTAACGCAGACATATTTTACTGTAAATCTGTATTTTGTTTCATACCCAAGGAACAATGGTTCTGAACCACTGAATCAAGAAAAAGTATGAAACTTTGCAATTATATTAAGAGTCCGATCCGAACCCAAATCTAGGAAGCACTGTATAGCTCCTACTTAGCAAATACAGTAGGACCACCAACTGTATTAAAAAAACAGTTGTTTTTGGATGTTTCCCAAGCTTTCGATAAGGTGTGGCATCGAGGATTGGAATAGAAAATGGAAAAATACTTGCCAAAACATCATAGTCAATTGCTGAAGTCCTATATTTCTGGAAGGCACTTTCGAATCAAGTATGAAGATAGTAACTCTGATTTGAAGCGGATATCTGCCGGAGTTCCACAAGGATGTGTGTTGAGGCCTTTTTTATACTTGCTTTATACAACTAATAAAGCATCACTTTATCAAGTGATAAAGTCTGTGATGAGGCCATCGTTGCTACATTCGCAGATGATACTGCTGTTATCTCAGAAGGAAATAGCATTGAGGAGTCTACTCGAAGGCTGCAGATAGCTGCAATGGAATTTGTGACTGGACTAAAAAATGGCGAATAAAGCTGAACGAGACAAAATCTGTTCATGTTACTTTTACTAACAGAAAATTCAATTATCTTCCCGTGTTTATCAATCAACAAGTGATCCCACAAGATAATAATGCAAAATACTTGGTCATGACACTGGACGCACGACTGTGCTGGAAGGTTCATGTCAAAAAGAAACGTAATGAAATGAATCTGAAACTAAGGAAAATGCATTGGCTTCTTGGGCGACATTCTGAGTTGTCGGTGCACAATAAACTATTACTTTATAAACAAGTCCTAAAACCCATCTGGACATATGGTGTGCAGCTTTGGGGTTGCACGAAAAGAAGCAATGTTAAAATTAATCAAACGTTTCAAAATAAAGTACTGAGAGGCATTGTTAATGCCCCATGGTACATACGCAATGATGATCTTCATAAGGATTTACAAATTGCTACAGTTCATGAAGAGGTTCGGCGATTTGCTAGGAAGCATGAAGTAAGACTACAGAAGCACCTTAACATCGAGATGCTACAAGTTCTCGACAATGCGGTTCAAGTTCGGCGGTTGGACAGGATAAAACCGTTTGATTTGTACTAAGACAAGATTGATACAGCTGTAACAAGATCAAGTGATTTTTGGATTTTGGAGTGCGTCATAGGATTTGAAACCAACTAACGCTTTCATTTCATAGATATATTGATAGATGGACTAATGTTCATTTTCAAATGTGATAAAATAAAAAAAAGGGAAAAACAGCAAATATTTATTGTCAAAAGAGCTATTGAAACGGTCATCATGGTAACACCTACACCCAGGACCTTGAAATGCTGACCTCTTGATCATTTTTTGAGAGGTCGTTAAAAATTTTGTACTTAACTGCGCACCTAAAGGATGTGGATTCGGGACGCAGTTACTGCTGTTTCTTTACCCTTAGTACTACTCGCCCACATTAGTCTAACTGGCATAAAGTATGGAAGTTCGCAAAAAAAACATTCATATTCACAATTTTGGTGTCTGATCTGATTCAAACTTGGCAACAAAATCAATATTTGTAATGGCTTGGCAAAGTTCGTTAACCAACAAAAATATCAGCCATATCAAATCTTAATCGGCGAATAAAAACTTTATTAATTAGTATTTTGAATTTTCAAAATCCGCTGAAATGAAATAATTAAATTTGTAGGCAGCCAGGGTAATTTTCGTATTAACAGTATAATTTAAATTTTAAAATGCTCAAATATAATGCAAGGTTTAATTCTGGTGCGCGCGCGCGTGTGTGTGTGGACAAATTAGTTACTTGCTAAATCCGTGCAACCATTTCAAAATGACGGCATTAATACGAAAACACATTTAGACCTAACATTAAATCCTATAATTATGATGCTGCAAACCTCGGTTTATTTTGAACAATGCAAACCTACACACACAATTAATCAGCTGATATAAATATTACGTACTGTTCTTGGATACATTTGCAATATTTTGTTTGTGAAAGGCAAACACTTACTTAATCTAAATAAAGAAATTAATTTTTACTCGAGCTGTATTTTAGTAATTCAATAATGAAATTCACGTTCGGAACGACGCAATATAAACAAAAATTACTATTGATTAATAAATAACATAATTTATTTGAAATTTAAAAACAACATTCTTTTATTATTGCTATTACTTTAATCAAATACTGGTGCTTTTATGGAGTGAACAAGGATTACAATTAATGAAATTGCATTTATTAGACCACAAAGACATCAAACGTAAACAAATGTAAAGTAAACGCCAGTAAATGTTGTTTCCACTCGCACTCGCACTAACTGTGTTGTCATAGGTGTTACGTGTTAGTCACAAATTTTATAACTTCGTTGGAAACATTTCACGTATGGACACATAAAACGAAAACATAATTATTTGACTGTAAATGTTTGCATAAATCAATATTAACTGTCAACAATGCCAGTAACGACGGATGTGTGAAATGTATATTTGCAAAAGTATGACTGCATGTAACTTATTATTGACTGTAGCTAATCAATATTTGCTTTAGAATGATTAAACGTGGCGTCCATGTGTATAACAGTGAAAGTTAGTTCTATATTGCGTTTCAAGCATGACTTCACGTAGCGCATATTTGCGTTAGAGTAACTGTTCCTAGTATTTATATTCATTACAATTAATGTAAGTAACCTATATTTGCTTAGAGTGCCTGTACTTATCCCTACATTGTTTCAGTGCAACTATACTCGTACGTAACGAATATTTGCTTACTACTTACTAACTATAATATATTTTATTCCTAACTACAAAAGCAATTGCGGGTCCTACAATTCAATCCAAGCTGGTCTCGGAATGTCGGGAGAACCTGAACGATCTGTCCCAGGATAACTGGGTAACTCTTTACTGGGTTACGGGGCATAAGGGAGTTAAGGATAATGACGAGACAGATCGACTGGATGGACTGGAATCTGCATCTGAGTTCATCGGACCTGAGCCGGCTTTGGGGTTATCTCTGTCGATGGCCAGGTCTCCTATTAACAGGTGGATTAATAAGCAAGACGGGATAACCTTCATGAGCATTCCCATAATAAGCGCCTCTTAAGCATAGTTCCATATGGAAGGCTTACAGGGGCAGCAGACGACTTCGGCAGAGCACAACTAAGGAAAATCATGGGGCTTATTACTGGGCACTGTGGTCTGAGGGATCACATGAACAGGGTAGGTATGTACCGTGTGTAGGTTGTGCAGGAAAGAGAAAGAGACTGTAGGACTCATAATCCTTTACTGTGAAGCTCTTGCTGGTAGGAGGCTAGGGGTTTTGGGTTTCCAGTTTTCAGGAATCTTCAGCAGAATGAGCTAGTCAGTGGATTGTTGGAACTTACTAAGGGCATCAGTCTGCTAAACTAGTACTCAAGAGGTTTAGTTGCACAACAGTTCTGTTGATCGCAGTGCCTGGGGTTGTATTATTTCTTCTTCTAGCTTGAATCTAATCTCATAGTAAATTATTATATTTTGTATTGGAGGATTATACGATTATACGTATGTAACCTAAATTTGCTTTAAAGTGATCGTATGTAGCCCATATTTATGTTTGAGTAACTGTACATAGTATTTATACGCGTAACAGTGACTATGTAACTAATTTTTGTTTACGAATACCTGAACGTAACTTACATTAGCTTCAGAGGCAATATATGTAAAGCACGTTTGCTTCAGATTGATTACACAGAACTGTTTGATAAAGTCAGTATAAAAACAGTTTTTATTTATTAATACAGTAAAGAATACTTGTAAAGTTTCAAGTTGGACTCTGTCCTCAGTTAGCAGGTTGGTAGAGCCCCTTATCCACCACTCCAATCGGTATCTGTCAAGTCATAGTTGTACTCAGGAATCGCTCGGTAAGAGTACGAACCCCTAAATACGAGGGCTATTCAGAAAGTAGATTACGTTTTTGGATAAAAAAAAAACTAAGTACAGGAAAAAAATTTTATTATATACATTTGAAAGAGGAACTAAAATACTATTTTTCGACATAATCGCCAAACAAATTTAGACATTTGTCATATCGGTGAACTAGCTTTGAAATTCCTGTGTCGTAGAATTCCGCCGCCTGTGACGCCAGCCAGTCAGTCACGCCCGTGAGGGACAGGAAAGGTGTTCTTCTGGTTGACTTCCTAGAACGTGGAGCAACCATAAACTCAGAAAGGTATTGCCAAACATTACGAAACTTAAGACGAGCTATCCAGAACAAGCGGAGAGGAAAACTGAGTGCAAAAGTGTTGTTTTTGCACGACAATGCCCGCCCTCACACGGCAAATCGAACAAAAGACGTCTTGACGGAATTCAAGTGGGAGATTTTCCCTCATCCACCCTACAGTCCGGACCTGGCACCTAGTGATGTATGTATAATACCTCGTATGTATAATACAATGTCTCTGTTGTGTAAATAATAAACAATAAGGTTAGGTTAGGTTAGGACATTTACTTCTGTTATTAAAGTTGAACAGTATTATATTGTGCATTAACAAAAACTACATTTATTATATGGTGCCTCATTTCCTAAAACAGACAGAGCTCGACGAACATCGAAGATTTCGGTTTACATCCTCCCACATCGGATAAAGGTACTGAAAATATACTCTCATTCATAGCTAATAGTTTCAACACTTTATTATAATTCGTCTCGTACAAAGGTGTAATGTAACTACTTTCTTGGACTGACAGACAAGGCACGGAATGTGCTTTTATTTTGTCGGTAGATTAACTTTTCTAAAGTAAATCTACTTTTAATTCTACTTAAACACAATCTACGAAACAGTTACATTTCAATCACTAACACAAATATAGTTGCATCTGTCTAAGTTTTTTAATTAAGTTACAGTCTGTGGATTTTTTTAAATAAACAAAACATTTGGATGAATGTTGATAAACTTAAAGCTGCTATTAAGGGCTTAAGTACACACTCCAAGTTGGTGCCACCAGGCTCTGCTAACGACCTTAAACCAAGTGAAGGTGTTGCAAAAAAGATCCAGAATCCCATTATTGGTCCAGAGCCGGCGTGAGGAAGTAGCAAAATCGTCGTCAGATCAAATTAAGAAATTGGGTCGTGAAAAAAATCTCTAACCACATGAGAATAACCTCAAATGTGAGCTCTATGGCCACTGTAACTGTAACACGTCAAACCAAAACAAGTCTCCACTGCGCAGACGCAACCTGAGAAACTCTTGCCTTTGTAACAGGAACTGAAGCATTTATACTACCAGCTCAGCTCAAGAAATACCGAATAGCTAATTGAGCTACCACTGAAACATGTAAGCCTACTTCTGAAGTTTGAAGAACTGGAGACGACTGATATCTTCGTCAATACAGGAACTCCGACAAAAGTTGGAGATTTAGCGAAGTTCCTAATCTAAGACTCACGAAGAATATAGAAATAAACTGGATCGTTTAGCGACTGGGAAGTGTACAAAAAGCCTGAAGGCTGATGTCCCTTGGGAGGGGGTTAGCATTCGCTTCCGTTATAATAAAAAAAACATTTTTTGTAGAATTACAATACATTAATCACGTTACTGTTGATTTTAAAAATTTGGATATGTTGTTAGGAAACATATATATATATATATATATATATATATATATATATATATATATATATATATATATATATATATATCTCATAACATATAATATCTCATATTGCATATTGCATATTCCATATTACATATTGCATGTTGCATATTGCATATTACATATTGCATATTGCATATTGCATATTCAATATTCCATATTGTATATATTCCTAATTGCATGTTGCATATTGCATATTGCATATTGCATATTGCATATTACATATTGCAAATTGCATATTGCAGATTGCATATTGCAGATTGCATATTCCATATTGTATATTACTTATTGCATATTGCATATTTCATATTACAAATTGCATATTGCATATTATACATTGCATATTGCATATTGCATAATGAATATTGCATATTGCATATTTCATATTGCATACAAATATAAAATAGCTTAAGTTCGCTTATAGAATTTTCATTCGCAAATGCAGATTTCGTTTTATAGCTGCGGTCATTTTACAGTCGAAAATATTTTCGCGGATAGAAATTATTTTTCGATAAAAAATTAAAAACTAATATACTTTTATTTAGGTTTCTAAGAACAAGATATTATAATCATCACTGAAACAAATTAGTATTTTTTTGAATTCGATTTTAGTTTATATGCTTGTAAGTAAATCTACGATTAGGATTTAAATCTGACGTATATCGAATCAAGAATCAAAATTAAAACGAAAGTCCAGGTAGAACTTTAATCCAAGAATAGCGAGAACTTTGCGATTTGCATTCAACAGCAGAAGGCAACGCTTATAGCTAAAGCTGAAACTAAAGTTTAGCATTTATATGAATCTGAGCCGCCATCGGTAAATACTTAGATCTGTAGGTAACAGGAATCGAAGGAAGTGACAAATGGATTGAATGGATAATCAGACGCCTTTAAGCACTTACATTAATATTATTCAGCTGTAAGGCAGACAGCCGCGAAGTGTATTCAGATATAAGTAAAATAAAAGCTTTAAGTGTTTGTTAATGGACGCAGGGTAAGTACTATATTAGTGGATATATCATTGCTGAGGCCCGTATGGGAAAAATTGTTTTGGGGAACTTTTTGTTATCTACTTGACTAAGATTTTTCGTGATACAGAACTAAAAAAATGGATAGATTATGCTAAAATATTTTATGCTGTATAATTTAGTCATGCTATCGTCACCTAAACAATACAGAAACTGACTTACGGAACCTAATTAACAATTCTCCCGTCAATCAATACCCGCTTCTCACTGGTTTGTAGTGCTCGCGTATCTCAGGTCTAAAGTACGCTAGATTATCACATTTCTGCCCAAGCATTACTGCCGGCGCACCACCCCGTATTTCCGGCTTAATTCTAATTGATGCGCCTTTCTGTGGTTTTAACAATGGATTTCTGAAAAATTATGGTTTCCGGGTATCATTTCCAGTATAAATATTGGTCGAAAATCGTTGTTCGGCAGAGTATCGAGGAGGACCACCCAGTGCAGAACAGCCTACCTGCACCCGGACAACTCTACAGGACACCACAACTTGCTCGGGTAGAAACAGGAGGGACTCAGCCAACTTTAAAGAAGAATAAACTGACTTCTTACTTTCACTTCACCATTTCGAACCGGAAGAGTGCCTCGCCAGCCCGCGGCCGACCTGGTAAACGCCCGGACTGCCACTATTTCTCGCGGAGACTACAACAATGTAGTCTCTTGTTTTCTACAATAATTTAGTCTCTTGGTTTTTTTCATTTCATTAATTTGAACGTAACTTCAGTGCAAAGTACGATTCGGAAACTATCAACAATGAAAAACCGGAAAATTGCAATGAAAAAGAGGAATAGTTTTTTTTTAATCAACTCAACAGATTTGTATAGTACACGAAGATTGAAAACTGAAGCCAGTATAAAAATTTGAAGTAAACAAAACAAAAATAAAGGTCGAGGATAACCTATCAGGCTTGTTATTTCCCATTTTCAAAAATAAATATCAAAGATTTTCTGCAATGTTATTCCGGTTTTAGTTTCTAAACCAAAATTCTCGTGCCAATGGAGACGCGTGAATTTAAGCGATACATCTGGCAATATTTAATAAAAATCGGATCCAAATGAAATGCCAGGAAAAAATAATACTAAAAAAAACTAATAGTTTTACAATACAGTGAGACTTCTGAAAACGTACATACTCTGTATACCAAGTGATACATTATGGTGAAACATATGTCAAAAAATGAAAATACTGTTGATATAATAGTAATAGTCTGGCTGCAGTGGTTAGAAATCTCTTAACAATTAACAGAAGTTTGATTTCCTTAAATATCGGATTTTACAATTTGTATTACGTTTTGCTTAAATATAGGCCTACTCTAAATAATTTACTGAAACAAAACGTACATATATTACAAAAACTAAACGAATCTTCCACAGAATTGGATCGAGGGAAAACCCTACAAATCGGCTTTTTTTCAAAATCGGTTAATCAAATTTTGCTAAAATTTTGGTAATTTTTAAAAGTTTATAACTCAAGTTAATGTTACGTTTTAAATAAATAAAACAAACCCTGACTGCTGTTGAAACCTAAATATTTTCTAGTTAAAATTACTAATTTAATAGAACTGAAATTTTGTTCACAGAAACTAGCAACTTAATAGCGTGCTAGGAGCGCCGCCCAACTCCAGTCCTTGTCTTCGATTTACTTACTATCAGCTAAATATTGCATTTATTTTTTTATTCTGAATTACATCTGTATTGAAATTTAGATTAAATTAAATATTTTATTCGTAGTTTTCGATTTTAATATCAACAGCTGTAGCTCGGCTAGACGTATGATTATAATCAGCTGTAGCTCTGTAGATTTCTAATGGTATTATTAAAATCAGCTGTAGCGGAAACACAACTGATGCGAAAGACATGTTACACGCTTTCCAAGTGAAGGTTTATTTTTATGAACTTCTGTAACTCACTACAGGCTATTGCAAATGAGCTCTCAATCGATGTGGCGTAATGCATACACTGTTTTAGCTCTCGTATATCATCATATGTTTATTAGTTACCGAGATATATCAAAACTTTGTAAGCAACACTGACAACATGTAGGCATAATATTTGTGTTTTCTCCGTAGTAACTCATCGAGATCTCATTCCATGTGACGTGCTGGAAGCAATGTTTAAAGCCCTCACGCATCGATTATTTGTCTATTAGTTCTTCAGATATAAGGAAATGTGAGAAGGAAAATTTTTATTTTATTACAGTAAAGATAAGTTTTTTTCTAATGTATAATGTTTATTTTAATAGTATTTAAATTAATGAAATAATAAAAGTAAAACGTTTGTTTGAGAAACGCATTACCTACTTAACCAAAAGTACAGGATTTTGTTTAGGGAAAAACATTCAGAAATGTTTTTACGTGTCGGTAGCGCAAAGCATTCAACGAGACGAACATTTCGCCTAATATGTTCCTGAAACTTTAATTTCTTTACATTTTCCGTTTTGAATTTATGTGCAAGTTACACAGATTTGCTCACTTCCCGTTTCAAAGTAAATTAGATCTTGCAAGCGCGCTGCTCAGCCGTGTTTTTGTACGAAATACAACAATTCTCCGCGAAACTTTCACGTGCTTAAAACTGGAAAAGGAAAAATCAAAAAGGCGAGTGAAGTGTTCTAAACGTGTTTGCTAAGTTGCAGAAGTTACGCCGGGATTTTTGCATTAAAACAATTCTTCAGCTCTTGTAATAAAGCTAGATGAAATGCCATTTCATTCTGAAGCTCAAGGTAATATTTCAAAAGAAATAATTCTTTAAAAGTATTTCTTGAGAATAGTTTACTTTGTAATATCCGTAGCTTTCAAAAGTTTTAAAATTTTAATTCAGTACGGTAAGTCTTTTTATTTTTTAAACATATAATCACATTTTCATTTATAGCTAATACGATTTCGTGTGTAATCGCAACACGTAACAGTCTCACTGACGTGATGTAAGCGAATTTTTAACATTACTTATATTTGTTTTCTTAAAGTCATTTGAAAATCTGATTTCACATCATAAGCAGCAACAATATTAAAATAAATTAGCATTTTAAATTGTTATCGCCTAAACAACATAGGAATTGAGTTACACAATTAGTTTCACCGGGAAACATACAACTTGTCTTCCGGCTTTCAAACAGCCTACGCCTGCGAACCAAGTTCATAATTCTCCCGTCACCGATACTCGCTTCTAATTGGTTCGCAGTGCTTGCGTAACTCGGGTCTAATGTACGCTCGACTATCATTTTTCTGCCCAGGCATTACCGTCGCCACACCCACTAACTTCATCCTGATTGGTACGTTCTTTTTAACAATATATTTCCGAGAAATTACGGTTCCCGCCATAATTTCGGGTATAAATACAGATTGTTCAGCAGACCATCGAGAACAACGTATACTACAACCTGCTTACCACCCGGAACAGCTAGACCCAACTTGTTCGGGTGGGAATAGGAGGAATCCAGCCAAATTTTAACAAAAAACGAACTACTTACTTGTCACCATTTCGAACAATAAGAGTGCCTCGTCAGCCTGCTCCCGACCTGGTAAATGATCGGACTTCCAATAATTCTCACGGAAACTACGATAATTTTTTAAAATTACAATGGTTAAATCATATTTTCAAAAATGTGTAGTACAAAAAAGTTAAGATTTTTTACGATTTGAAATTGCCGCCATTTTGAAACGGTTTTGCAGAAAAACAAAACTTAACCAAGCTATAGGGCCTACCAAAACCGAATTTTGTATCGAGTTTTAATCAAATCGGCATTAGTTAGCAATTGAACTTTGAAAATACTGTAACCCTTTGTTAAAATACTGTAACCTTTTGTAATATTGTTAAATTCACTTTTTTATTTAAATAAACCCTGAAGAAAATTTAAAATGCTCATTAAAAAAAACTAATTACTTCTCAAGTACTTTCTTAAATACAGCAACAGGTACTGCCATCAGCAGAAAGCGCTCGCATATCTCTCATAAAGGTTATCATTCTAGTGCATTTATATTCAATGTTCACGTTTATATTACGTCTTACAATCGAAATTATTTTTTTATTCTTCTTTTCTGCTAGGATTATTGTCACTATGTTCAGTATAATAATCTGCCTTCCCTAGCTTCTTTCGTTGACGCGTTTCGGAGAACCTCCATCTTCAAAAACTATTTCTATAGGCCTACTCATATGTGCTAGGGAAGGCAGATTATTATACTGAACATAGTCTTACAATCGAGATGAAATATGAAAAAAGTGGAGAGATGGAAACCTCTGTCCTCTTTACATAGCAACCACAAATTTAAATTTGTCAGAATGTTTGTCTGTACATTCGACAAACAAGAAAAATTAACATAACTTCAAAGTTAATATAAGTAAGAAACAAATATTAATCCCTAATATCAGTGGTTTTTTTACTGAAAGTATTTCTTTTAAATCAGCCTCTCAGTTGAAAATCAATGCCACCTTTCTTTAGAGTCCATCACGTTTCCTCCAAACGATATTAGTAGTTCAAATATCAGTAGACCACGTTATATATTCTTAATTAATATACAGAGCGCTCCAAGACAGTGCTCATAAACTTTTCCATTAATTTAACCGGCAACTGTAATATTTACGAAAAATGTAACTGAACCAACTTTATTGGAAATTTTAAGCTGTTTCACCTTGAAGCAGTCAAAATCATGCTAAATTTTGCCGTTGAGCCAGTATTACAGGAAATAACTAGCAACTATACTGTCAACGTTGAATCAGAGTCCGTAATCTTGAAACAGAAGTCAATGGAAAAAACCGTAAGTTTTTCGAGCTCTGTACGTAACACCTTCGTACCGAATTTCAAAACAATCGGCCAAAGCGTTTGATTAAAATTTTGTTTACTAGTAATCTTGAAACGAAAGTAACTAAGAAAAAATGTTACATCTACGTCATTTTGGTTTTACATAAGATATCTTCGTACCAAATTTCAAAACAATCGGTCAATGCGTTTAGCCAAAACTGCGTAACAATTACACAAACAATTAAACAAACCGTATGTCGAACGGTCGAGTTGAAACAGACCGTTAGTTTGGTTTAATTTTAAATGTATTTCGAATACATTTAAAATACATTTCTTTCTTTAAAAAAGAAAGAATACTATGAAAAAGACTCAACGTCGTGCGTAAATACATTTAATATTAGGGTCTAAACATTTCACAATGAAATCAGTAAATTAATATTTTTTTTAAACAGGCTAAAAAAAATGTTTTATGATACCAAATAATTACCCCATTGCGTGTATGGGCAGTTAGGTAATAATATTTTAACAAATATTGGCATGAAAAGAAACGTTACGTTATAAAATAGTGAAAGGAGAGTATTTCCGTTTCCCCTTAAGTGCTTGCTCCTTGTGCAGCGTTAACTAATTGCTTACATTGAAGCAGGGCTGTCAACCGTTTTAAACGTTGGTTAGATAATTATTTCACCTTTCATCACTAACGACGTTGAACGTTTTAAGATTCCTCTTAGAAAATTAAATTTGTCACTTATTTACATAATGTATTTATACAGTATTAAAAAATAACTGAAAATTCAAAACACATTAGTATAACACAGTCATTATTACACAAAACACATCACTATCACACAGTGATTACTACACAAAACACATCACTATCACACAGTGATTACTACACAAAACACATTAGTATCACACAGTGATTACTACACAAAACGCATCACTATTCCACAGTGATTACTACACAAAACGCATCACTATCACACAGTGATTACTACACAAAACGCATCACTATCACACAGTGATTACTACACAAAACGCATCACTATCACTCAGTGATTACTACACAAAACGCATCACTATCACACAGTGATTACTACACAAAACGCATCACTATCATACTATGATTACTACACAAAACGCATCACTATCATTCAGTGATTACTACACAAAACGCATCACTATCACACAGTGATTACTACACAAAACGCATCACTATCACTCAGTGATTACTACACAAAACGCATCACTATCACACAGTGATTACTACACAAAACGCATCACTATCATACTATGATTACTACACAAAACGCATCACTATCATTCAGTGATTACTACACAAAACGCATCACTATCACACAGTGATTACTACACAAAACAAATCACTATCATACAGTGATTACTACACAAAACGCATCACTATCACACAGTGATTACTACACAAAACACATCACTATCACACAGTGATTACTACACAAAACACATCGCTATCACTCAGTGATTACTACACAAAACACATAACTATCACACAGTGATTACTACACAAAACAAATCACTATCACACAGTGATTACTACACAAAACGCATCACTATCATACAGTGATTACTACACAAAACGCATCACTATCACACAGTGATTACTACACAAAACACATCACTATCACACAGTGATTACTACACAAAACACATCGCTATCACTCAGTGATTACTACACAAAACACATCACTATCACACAGTGATTACTACACAAAACAAATCACTATCACACAGTGATTACTACACAAAACACATCACTACACAAAACATATTACTAGTTTTACACAGTTTAATGACAAAAATATATTTGTTTAAATCCGTTTAAGATACAGTTAGCAGGTAAATTTATACAGACTTCTTTATCTGTGATATTTCGTCTTAATATTTATTTGTATATAATTAAGTTCTTTAATTTTCAAAAATGCATAGTCCAGAACCTTTTATCAGTTTTGAAGAAATTACACATGTTTATATTTTTCAAAAACTTAAGCATTCAAAACTTAGTGAACCACTTCTCCCTCGGTGTTGTTTTACAGGGACAATAATTTGTCCCATTTTTTCAATCACTGTCGCAGTTATTGTAAATATTTTTGAAAATAAAAAAGGTTTATTTTCTGTGATTACATTTGACAAAGCAGTAAACTGCGTTCCCAAAATATTTTGTTAAACTTTCTTAAGAATCCAATGAGAAAATCATATTTCTCCGGACGAAAGGAGAGCACTTTTGCATTAAAAAAAAGGTGAAAATGTGAGCTCGTTATATATCAGTTTTAGAACCATTACTGTTTTTTTAATTTGTACAAATTATTTAATTTTCAACATGTTCTCTGAATGATAACATAGCGATAATTAAAAGCGCAATGAAATTCAGATTTTAACTCAAAAGTTTTTATTTCACCTGGAAAATTATTATGCTGCAAAATAGCTTAAAATTAAATTCAAATAACGTATTAAATTTAAAAAGCACGCAATAAACGCAAAAGAATTAAGTATTTATATTTTGAGGGTGGATCGCAAACAACAAAATTTTTGGGGCTGAATATTAACAAAATTTTAACTCTAAAACAACAAAAATAAAATATTTTTTGTTCGTTATTCAGTACGGTGACTTATACGATTTCGTAACAAAAGTTCTTTATTGTTCAAAAATAAAAAATACATATTATGAACATTCAATAACTGTTTCCTGCAAACTTCTGTATAAAATTTTACAGAAATTAACACATTATCGTAAAAATATATTATTGTACATTTTAAAATGTATTTTGTATGTAAAAAAATGTATATTATAATGCATTTATAATTAAAAAAAACACGATTTGCACAACTAAAATACAAAGATCACTTTCAGTTGCCAAATTATCGTCTGAGCACAGCTTCATATTATTGGTAACAATACACAAGGAAAAAATGTTTTATGTAAAAAAGACGTTTGTTTTTCAAATGGTACCTGAGAGATTCTGCGCGCGCGCGGATACACACACACACACACACACACACACACACACACACACACATATATATATATATATATATATATATATATATATATATATATATTTATGACCCCTCAAAAATTTTGGTAGAGAAAAGACGTATTTTGTGTAGTAACGAACGAGGTACCTAATAAAACCACTGTTCAATAATTTTCTGTCTTAACGTTTAAAAGCTAGAGGTGTTTTACTGATACACAAAGAAAGTTCTCGCGAAAGTACAGTTTTTGAGTTTTTATTCAAACATAAATACAAACAATTCTTCATTTCTATTTAGGCCTATTTATTAAAATAAATGATCATGAAAGATTCGAGCGTTGCATGATCTTAGACGTAAACGCAATATGCTTATGTGATTAAAAAAAAGAATAAAAAGAGGCTAAACACATTTGAAAAAGTAAGTATAAACAATAAAAACGGAATTGGTTAAGGGACGCAATATATACAATATCGGACGCCAGTAATCGTAAAGTCGTTGTAAAATGTCTTGCCTAATTAAACAAACAAAAAGAGGCAATTGAGGGCGCCTCTATTTTCTATTTCCGTTTAAACTTTACAATTAATATTTATGAGAGGTTTTAGCAAAGCCTTGTAATATAAAACAAACAATGAAATTATTCTTAAATTTCTTTTTACTTTACTTTTGTAAGTTAAATCTTCAAAGTCGTTTGCTAAAGTTTATTTATCTTCTTTTCGGCTTAAAACGTTATACGGCGTCTTCCGATTCCTGGCTTCCATTTTCCTCTGCTTATTTATTTGTTCTTATTTATTATTTATATACGTTATTATATATTTAAGTTTACTTATTCTTACTTTAATTCCTTTTTGGTTTTTATCTTTCTTTTACTTTATGCAGTCAGCTATACTACCGACTGAGCGCTAATGTAGCTGTCCTGCTGACATGATAGAAGCGACTTTCCAAGCAATAACAATACATTAACATACTTTTTCTAAGCGAAATCTTCCTTGTTAAAAAAAAGTACACAGGCAAGTACCTCCAACAGTACTTACAATTATAACCTATAGACTTGATTTTCAGTTTATTTAAAAATTCCATTGAAAATCGAAAACGTTACTTTATACAGATTTCGATAAAAGAGGTGAAAATAAATTTGAAATTATCAACAATGCAAAGCGCCATATTGAAATTAATTTTCCTGGATAACGAAATTGTACCAGCTATAAAACAAAAATCAATCAAATAACTTTGACTTTCGCTTATCGAAACGTATGATGATCGTGTAATGTTTTTCAGTGATTATAGTGTTTTAAATTCCCTTCCATCACGACCAGCGGATTGACATTTTGACGGATTTCGCGTAGACTCGGAACTGTAACACGAAAAGGTACGCAATGTGTTTGGAAGTTTTTTACTTATTCTGTTTGTAGAAGATGCTGCAAATATTTAAACATGCTGCAAACCTGTAAGACACGTTCAATTGTTGATAACGGCAGAAACAAGAGGGAACGGATTCCTCACGGGGGAGTCGAACACGACAATTGTAACAGAACACGAAAGGAAAGTGTCAAAGAAGGTTGATTTTGAAGAAGGTTGAAAGTGACAAAGCGTGTCTTAAAACAAACTGCCAACAATTTAAATTGATCATTAAGTTATTCAATAAAAAAGGCAACAAAATTAAATCGAACTGCAGTAAAAAAAACACTTTTTTATTAGGACTTATCTGATTTTACCATCGTAACCAGAGTTCCGAAAATGAACTAAACATATATGATGAAAGAAAATGTAAAAAGTTAATTTATTACGATTAAAAAAGTATTAAATAAAGAGTTTAGGATTTTAAAAAAGATTTTATAATGTCGGCCATTTTGTAACGGATTTGATATCCGTATGGGAAGGTACGTTAGTACTTGTCCAAACGTTATTTCCAAATAAAATTTGAATCGAATATATATGCATATATAACTTTTGTGAAAGAGAAATTAGGAACATTTCCTTCGGGGAATGTTAACAGTTCGTTAACCAGCAAAATTCAACAGTTCGTCAACAGTTTCAAAATGGCAGTTTCATCTTTAAAACTGCATAGATTTTGTGACTTTATTTTTTTCGAGAACTGATAACACCTTCGCAATCAGGGACAAAAACTGAATAAATGAAAATTCTGAATATTCAAAATCCATTAGAATTAAACATGTTTTGACGACAGTCAGGATTTATTTTCGTATTTTCAATGTAATTGGAAAGTTTTAAAAAAGGATAAGATAAAATAAAATACTTTTAGAAATTCGATTCTATCACGTCAGCGAGACAGCTGCGTGCCGCGATTATTTCTAAATTGTTTCTATATTGCATGGAATAACATACTCTCTTTCGATAGGCTCACTTCAGGCCTTGATATTTTCTGTCTGCTGTTCACGCAGGCAATTTTAAATTTACGTCACTATTGATCATGAAAACATTAACATAACCTCAAAGTTATTATAACGACGAAACCGCTAAATGCCAGCTGTTTGGAGGGAGATAATTTGTAGTTATTTGTTCGTCAGCTGTATTATGAAAGGATACTGTAATAACGATTATTGTGAACACTGTTTTTTTTTACGAGGGTTGATCAAATATAAACGAGACTGATTTTTTAAAAAATTTATTGCTTACTTACAAATTATTCTTGATACAACTTATTTTTCTACATAGTCTCCCGCACGAGTAACACATTTTTCCCACCGGATTGGAAGTTTTTTAATTCCATCTTCGTAAAAAGTTCTCGGGCGTTCATTGAGCCATTGGAGCACGAAGGTCTCCACCGCAGAATCGTCTTCGAAACGCTGGCCTCCAAGCGCCTCTTTCCATTGGTTCCCAGCCAATTTGATCGAGTTTAAGCCTCGTAGCGTTCGCCGAATGTGGTCGGGCATTATCGTGAAGAAGAATGACGTTTCTCGCCGGTTTAGATTTCCTTTTCCTACGAAAAGACTGTTTTGCGGCCTCTAAAACATCGCAATAATATTGTGCATTTATTGTGCGTCGTTGATGGAGGAAATCGACGTGAAAGGCGCCTTGATTGTCGAAAAATACAATGGCCATTACCTTCCCGGCCGACGATCGTGATTTGGCCTTCAGAGGCGCCCTCTCTCCCCTCTTCCGCCACTCCAAACTTTCCTGTTTCGACCCGGGAGTGTAATGGTGAACCCATGTTTCGTCACAGGTGACAATCCGGTTTAATAATGCCTCACCATCTCGTTCAAATTGGGTCAATAGTCGCTGGCAAATCTCCAAACGATTCCGTTTGTGAACGTCGGTCAAAATTCGTGGAACCCACCTTGCAGATACTTTGCTGAGTTCCAGGTTTGATGTAATGATTTTTTGAACGCTACCATAGCTCAACTGGAGTTCATCTGCAATAAATCGCAGCGATATACGTCTGTCTTCGTCCAGGAGCTTCCGAACAGCATCAATGTTTTCGTCCGTGACGGAAGTGGTCGGGCGACGATCATGGCTGAGGTTTTCTACTGCTTCCCGTCCTTCGGCGAATTCCTTGTGCCAAGCAAAAACGCGAGCTCTTGACAGGGTCCTGTCCCCGTATTGAGCCGTCAATCTACGAAAGATTTCAGTCGGATTGACCCCCTCCTTGGCCAAAAACTTAATAATAATTCTCTGCTCCACGGAAACGTGCACTTCACTCTCACTCATTGTATAGTTTTATACTGAAGGGTCCGAACGGAAATGTTGCCCGTCTACGCCCGTCCCAAACCTCCCAGGCTACCTGAAACCCCACCCTTTAGAGTTCAATGTCCAACGGAAAAGTTTCTAGAAAGTCAGTCTCGTTTATATTTGATCAACCCTCGTAATTTTACATTTTTTTAAGTGTTTCAATTAAGAGTAAGAATATTATTAGAAAGTCCACAAAATTCACTTTTTTTAAGTGTATTTTTTAAAGAGTATTTTTTCACTTTTTTTAAAAAGGTATAGCAAATACCTTTTTTTTAAAGAAATGTAAATAAAATTGCACTTTTCTATTTCCGTGTCCTGTTAATAATGTTTCCACTCAGCTCTTTCGCTAATGTAAATAAAGCTAATTTCCAAAAAGTAACAACTCAACATGTTTTAAGATCAACAGATTTCATTTTTAATCTTCCCCGATCTCCAATAGTCAACTTTCTGAATGTAATTTTGCTAATATTATAGAGTTTATATTATAATTTTTTTTGCAAAATAATCACTATAGTATATTAGTTTAAAACACTGTAATTATAAACAAAAAAACGTTTAAAAGTTAAAGGAAATTATTTCCTATTTCTTTTACAAAGTTTTTCCAACATGGTAGTATTTTTCTCTACAACCCCTCGATTGTTTCCGTGCAAGAGATCATTTCCACTCGTCACGGTAGGTAAAGTCTATTGTTACAGCCCTTGTAATGCTCCACCCCACAAGGCTCACGACCACTTACTGCAACAGTTTCAGCACTTTAGGCCTTTCGAAACACTTCTTCAAGCGAGCGCAGAAAAACAGCACAGTGATAAATTTTAATTAATTTCTTAGCCGATTATTTCAAGCTTGCGCGGATTAAACGTAAATGGAACGTTTAATTATAAGCATTATGGTAGTATGAATCTAGCCTGTAATTTGTTAATTGTATCAGCTGTTTGCTAACACATTATCACTAGCAAACATTGCGGAACGGTGAGATTTAGGTCTATAGGAAGCATTTAAAAATTTGAAACAAAGTCATTATACAACATACGCTCATTTTTATTGTAGCATTTGGTCATAGTTTAATCCAAAATATTAGTCTATTCTCTATGTTCCTTTCTTATTTTATGTTTTTCAAAGAATATTTTGCTTTTTGAAAAAATATTGGTTTATATTCTTGTAGCATTGTAGGTTACAATATATATTATTGTTTTCTTTTTTTAAAATTCGAACTGTAATTAATTTAAAAAATACACTAGGCTTGTATAACTTTTTGCGTTAACGCACAAAATTACATGAACGTTATTCGGCTAAAGTCTAGTACAAAACATTTCCAGTTTGATAGATGCTTAAGTTAGAACCACATGGAGGAGAAGCACGGGACTAACAATGTAATAAACGATTCTTAAAGAAGTATGAAATATTAGTCGTAAAGTTTAAGTAACTTTTTTCAAACATAAAAGCTATGTTTAACTTGAACAATATATTTTTAACTAGTGAGCCTGTGCAACCTTTCGTAGTTAATGGGAAAAAGAAACGAATAAAATACAACAATGTACAGCAAGATATTCTTAATTAAATTAATGCAATGTCATTCGTTATATTTAAAATTATTTCATAAAATAGCCTTACTTTGTTCTAATTTCGTATTTAAAACTATAACCTGTAAAATTAATGACGGAATTCTAACATTGCATCTTAATGAAATACAAATGAAACCTACTGTAACAGAATTTTACATTACATGCCTAAATTAGGTTACAGTATTTACTGTTTACTAAAGTCAGAGTCTTTTATAACATTTAAATATTAGAAATGGCCCAGATTGTCTTACCGATTCTACTTTCAAAACTGATTCAGTCAATAATTGTTTTAGTCTTGAATAAAGTAATAATTTAGATATTACTTTCAACAATGTTTTTTCTAACAATCAACTGTTTTGGTACACAAACAATTATTTCCGTCACATATATCTAACTCTGTGCTGCACTCTCACGGGGACAATTTATATTACTCCTGGAATTTTTATCACAGACAGTTTATC